>VWYH01005631.1:67080-207828 GCA_013399365.1 Pampusana beccarii
CCCCCATATGTCTGCATTGCACAAAAGAAGGACTGGCTGTGAGCATAACTAAGTCAACCTGATGATCATTGTCTATTCTGCATCGGTAAACAGCAAGAGACTTACGCAAAGAGAAACAATGCTGTTCTTCTGCTGTGTGAAAACGAATCTCCTCAAGGCTTCCCCGTTCTTAATCCTCCCAATCTCATCAAGGTCTTCCATCAGTTGGGGGGTGGGGTGGGTGTTTGTTTGGTTTGTTTGTTTGTTTCCAGCTGTTTTTCCTGTAAAATGAGTCAGTATTCCAGACTGTAGTGTTTCTTAGAGTTAAACAAAGTAGCATTAAAGGCAGAATTAAATGAAATAGTGGGATCATGGAACTTTCATGCGACACCAGTAGCTCTTGGCAGGAGAACTTTAGCTTTCCTGAATCTCTGTGCTGCTGCTTTTCTAGCTGTAATACAGACCTGCTGCTGCTTTTTGGTTCGCACATCTTTTTATGAGGGGACCTAAAGGGTCTGCTTTGAATGTTTGTCTACTTTGGATTTCATTAATTGAACTGCCATTGTTAATGACACCATGTAAAAGTGGTCATCCTTATGGTGTTGACAATGCCTGGGCTTTGTGGAAGCTATACTTAATTATTGAGGGCAGAAGAGAGGCAGAGCTAGCTCATCTTTTGAGGAGGCTAGGTGATAGGTGAGAAAGAACCTTGAACGAAAGGAGTTGCCTACTGAAAAATAACCAACAGAAAATAAGCGATGAAGGCCAAGAAAATGTCCTGATCAGCCTCATTCAGAAATCTCAAATAATAAAGGTTACTAAGAGTGACAATAACAAACTTTTTTGGAAAGAAGAGAGGCAACATGTGGCCACAGATACATTCCACACTTTTGAAAGTCTGAAGTCCCCCCCGCCCCAAACTTAAACAGAAATTCAGCAGTAGACCTTAATAAATGACATTTGGAGCCCTGAAAAGGGAAAGTGCACAGCCATAAGTGAATTTATTGTGTTTTTCAGAAGATTCTGGAAGTAATACTGCTCCAGATAGTTTTGCGCTTGAGTCGTGATAAGGCAGCTGTGGCCATGGCAGTCTGCTCTCCATGACATCCAAAGTTCAAATACCACGAGGAATACCAACACAGTAAAAAAGCTCCAGCTAATACAACAAATAGTATGTGGGTTAGACATAATCCAAATGGTCCAAATGGTCCAAATACTTTACAGAGATTTTAATATTTTGTGGTGAGGTTTATATGAACAGGAGATTGATATTTTAAAATATTTTTGGAAGAATGTACAGCATGTCTAGAGATGAAGGTACCTCTTACAGCTTTGACTATACATCCATTAATATCTTTCCAGTGTAACAGTAAATGGTGTTCTTAGGGTAAGATTAAAGTGCTGTCCAGTCATACAAAAATAAATGCCGCTGTCTCCAAAGAACATTTTGAGCAATTGGAAAGCAGGATTTACATGGTAGAAAAATTGGAGCGAAATGTATTTTCTTTCTCAGGGTGGGGGTTTCTAAGTTTTTAGTTGGCAATTCCATATTTCCTTATAGTACCCTTAAAATACGTAAATTACATTTAAAACTAAAGTTGGCTTATGGATTTTTGATTCTCTGATGGGAAACTGTTCGTCAGAAAGGAAATAAGGCATTTCTTCTGAAATGTTTCATTTGGTGAAAATTCAGTAATCCCCTAGAAATCTCAGCAACAGTGGTTTTGCCATTCCTGGTAATAGGACTGGCTTTTGAAAACCTATAAACTGTGAACATTTTATGTTACTATGAGATAAACTCTACTGGTTTCATCATTCTGTTTAAGTAGTTCAATCTGATGCGTACTGTAGACTTCCAAAATTCTGCTTGCTGTGTATGAGTAACTTTTGTTAACCAGTCATTTTAAAAAGTTTATATTCACGTTTCCTCAGTATTTCTGAACGATCAGAGCCTGTATGCACTTTGTACAATTTCACAACAGCGCTTTAGTTCAACACAGGTGTGTTGGAGCTGCTTCTTGACTGCTGGGACAAGGGACAGCTGGTGAGGGGCCAGGATCTGGCCCAGGACACAGCCCTGAGGTGGCCGGTCAGGGTCATAATGGTGGGTCAGGCCCCCAGGTACAGACCCAGGCCCTGCTGTGAGGAACCTGAAGGCAGGTGCACCCACAGCATCGCTGGAGGCCCAGGCTGGAGCTTGACGGGACCCTGGGCAGGGGCGTGAGGCTGATCGGGGCCATTAAAGGTCTATTACTGCTTGCGGGGCCCTGACAAAAGTAGACAGCAAATAACTTCAGCAAAGCAGCTTGTAGCAAGAGTATTTTTGTTACTATCTTCTTCCTATCACCGCTTTAAGCAGTTCCGCGGTGTGCTTTGCTAGCTCACTATTTCTCTTGCACCTCCTTTTCTGCTTAATTGTGTGAAAACACAAAAAGAATATCATTCTGTATACGTTCATAAATTCTCATGCGGCCTGAATTGCGTGCTGGGGCGTTCAGATCTACAGTCCAGAAAACACCGCCCATAAGAGGTGAGATTGCTTCTGCTTTGTCAAGTTAAGTATAAAAATCAAAACGTTTCCCTGCTTGAAAAATAAACCCTGGACTAGCTGTCAACTTTCTGGCTGATTTTCAAAGCACTGTCCCTTTGTTTCATGTATCATGCATACCTAAACAGCTTAAAAATGCTAAACCTCTCTGTTAATTGGCAATTTTAAAAATCCAAATGCATAGTGCCACCTAGTGGTTAATATATGGATAAAATTTACATCTAAACAAAACTTGCCAGTGCAAACCCCGTGTTAACACATTTTTCTAGATGAAGAAGCAAACGTGGGTGAGCAAATTTGTTGTTCAAGACTGGATCTCAGATAGTGGGATGAGAAATGCGGTGGCAATACTTGTGTAAGCCGAAAAAAATGAGAAAATGTACTTTATATTCTGTTCCATTTCCTTTCATTACGGAGTATCATGCAAATGCATCACTAGCATTAAAGACCAAACATTAAAATAAAGTCAGTGGTCTCATTGAGACTAAGAATAGCGTTTGCAATATCATCTGGAGGAGCAGGAGGGAAGAGCAATAGAGGATGAGACACCGTGGCCACACTTTTGAGCCAGTCATTGTGCAAAGGTTTTCTGTGAAGATCGATTGCTTTCTTGGGTATGCTGTGAATGACACACCAGAAAAACAAATTATGTATGTGAAGAGACTGTAAAGAGATTGTTACATCTAGGGTGAAGGGGAGTTCTTCTAGACACCACAGAAATAGAGATGAAGAACGTTGTGGTTTTGTTGTTGTTGTTTTGGTTTTGTTTTGTTTGTTGGTTTTCTTGGTTTTGTGTGTGTTTTGGTTTGGGTTTTCTCCTTTTTCTTTGCTAGCTCTATTAATAGGTAAAGAAGGAGGTAAATAGTAGTAGAGACGCACAGGAAAAGCTGGTGAGCTGAGACAGATCAGGAACTGGACTGATTTTACACGTCTACAGATCAGGGTGAAAGGACAAAACCATTCAAAGCTTTGAGAGAATTTATTGAAGCTGGATACAGAGACTAAATCAATGGATGAACATAAAAGGACCTAAATATACTCTAAAATACTTTGAGATACTTCGAATAATTTAAAAAATGTGATAAAGAAAGTTGCAGACACGAAAATAAACACTGGAGCCATTTAAGTTTTATTTAAAATGTGGGATATTTTCAACAGAATTATTGGTAGAATTGTTACTAAAACCAAAACTTAAAACCTCATTAAAGCTACAAATAAATACGTTTTGTATCGTAATTGATTAATGTCCTTTGGACATAGTAGGAAACAGATTTATGTATGCAGGAGATCAGTAAAACTTCCAGAGAATAAGAGCGTACATAATGATTTTATGAAGTGTGACAGTGATGAATGACAGTCCAGAAATCCTAACACTGAATGTATGAATGGCTGGATGGAAGTAGTAGAGAGTGAGTAGAGAAGAGAATATCAAGCTCGATCAAGCTAGATATTCTATGTGCAGAAAGAGACACATTTAACACAGCACTTATCACACCTTCATTTTTCAACAGTATAGGTATTTATAGCACTGTAGGCTGCTCTGTAGTCACTGGGGAGAAACAAGCAATTATTGGGAGCAATTAATCTGGTCTATTTTCATCTGGTTTAGGATGAAGTGAAGCATGTTCTGTCACCCTCTGACACCATTGCATACACCATTGTTGTTATAAAAGGATACTATGGTGGACAGTGAGCAGTACCTACTTGGAAGATCTGTGAAATTCGTCAAGGTCTCCAGCTGTGCCACATCTTGAATTTCCCAGATCAGTGGAAAATTAATTGATAGCTTTAGTTGTGCGCAATCAAGCTCGTGCTGTACAATAGAAATATGTTTTGGGGATGGAGAAGGCAAATTGATTCAAACGTAGTAAGAATGGACTTGTTAATTGTATCCCACCTCTGCATAAGGGTGTGGTTTGCTAACAGAATAAAAAGACATATGGCTGCAATGTTGTCAAAAATCTGTAGTAATATGAGGAGGAAGAAGAAATGTGTGAGCTGAAAGCCCAGAAAAGTGCATGTTGTTTAACAGTTGTACTTCTAACAGCCCCTAGCAGGGCACCAGTAGCATTGCTGTTCCAGCATTCAGCTCTAGACCAGTTTTCAGAAGCACACGGTAGTCATTCAGTGGCTATAAACGCCTCCAGGACCTTTCAGCAGTTTTCTCAGCCTTCTGGTACCATAATAAATAAGCCTGGAAATATACATAAATTGAGGCTTATTGTTCTTCTTGAAATTCTAATGACAGCCATGCAAGTTTCACCGATGCATCTGAATGTAGTCTAGATGTAAGAAATACAGCTTTTGTGTTATTTCATCTATTTGATTTAAGGCGTCGGGAAAAGTAGTATTCTCTCCTGTGCCATAGATGCCTGTAAAGTCCTAAAATACTGAGGAAAAACTGAGGTAAAAAATACATTCCCCAGAAAACATCAGTGACTTGTAATGTTTTAAATGTAAAGAAATTGTATCCTGATTTCCTTCCTGCAAAGTAGTTTCAAGTTCTGATACAAATTGTGTTGATTAAGTTTATTTGGAATAGGACTTGGGCCTCTGTTTTTCTGTATAATATTTCATATAAATGAAGCTTGAATAGGAGTTTCGGGTTTTTTTGTGGAAAAGGTACTAATGGAGCTCTGAAGTCTGTGTTGTTCAGCTGCCTGTTTAGCAAAACCTTAACCCAGTCCATAGAGCTGTGTAGCAAAAATTTATAAAGGCCTCTGAATTGTTTGCAGATTACAGGAGCAAATCCACCATTTTACAGAGAGTATAATGAACAAAAGGGAAAATTTGTGGAAGTCATCAGCTTTTATGGGTGTGCATGAACACTTCCATGACTCATCTCAGCTCTCACTTGTTAGTGGAATTCGGGATGAGCTAAAAAGGTCTGAAGTCGCACAAGATGTTAATTATTCTTGTGTACTCCAGGGCTTGTTTATGCTGGCTCAGGCAGTACATCCATCAAAGCCAAAAGAGTTGCATTTTGTCGCTGTATTTGAGCCTGCTGGCAGATGAAGAAAATAGTTTCTTTGTCTTTCTTGCATGTCACGTTGTTGATGTTGCTTCTGGCTTAAAATCAATTGGGTAGAAGCATGACCTGAATTGACTGAATTAAATATTCTTTTACTTTGCATAAGCCCTGATGTTGCATCATAGAGGTGTAGGACTTGATTTTAATCCAGTCCTGGAACTCAGGAAGCACCTAAGTGTGTTTAAGTTCCATTGACTTCAAAGGGTATGAAGATGATTTGCTCAGATGTAGACCTCTTGAATTATATACACATGGCAAAGTCAACATCACCTCAGAGATATCATTACTAATGCTAAAAGAAAAGCCGCAAGTGCTGGAGGGAGTAGAAGGTAGTCAGGTAAAAGAGACCATACATAAAACTCATAGGAGTTAATTCTTAAAGAAATATATGAACCCACTGTAGGGGTAGATACACTAGAAAGGACAAACTCTACTCTATTATGGAGTTGAAAGAGTATTACATTGAGTCATTTGCTAAAAATACGTATTCAAGAGTTAAGGACCAGAAACCTGGAAACAGTGAATTGTCAATGGGAACAGGAACTTCTCAGCCAGCTGTGGGATACAGATAAAAAGAATGCCACTCTCACAGTTCCTAGTCCTAAGTAAATCTCCCTTACCTTAAGGTAAGGCTAAAAGAAGAAATACGATATATTGGTCTAGGAGTCAGAGTTACTAAAGGTACAAAAAATAATTAGTCCTCTTCAGGTAACTGGAGGACGTGACAAGCTGAGGTTAGTCACACAGGGTTAAGCAGATAAGCGTGAGATTGATTAAAGACAGGTACCTGCACTCTAAATCCTGCATCCGAATCAAAAACTTCAGGCTTTTCTGCACAGAAACAAATGATTTTTAGGATGAAATTCTTTAGACCCATTTTAGGTTTTTACTTTAGAAATACGCTGTTTAAACATGAGCCAGCAGTGCACCTGTACGGAGGTGAAGTTCATCCATACAGTGTGCTACGTGAGCAAACTGGCCGATCAAGAGAAGCAGTTCTCTGTCTCACTTTGGCTCTCGTGAGACTGCATCTCAGCAGAATACTGTGTCCAGTTTGGGGCTCCTGTGTACAGGAAAGCCACTCACGGGCTCTGCAGAGAGCATGGAGACGGCACTGCAATATGTAGCGTATAATGATTGACTGAAAGCTGGGTTTATCCAGCTTGGAGAAGAGTGATCTGATTGCTGTCTTCATTTACATAATGGGTTTATAGAGAAGATGAAGCCAAACTCTTCTCAGATGTGAACAGAAAAAGACACAAAAAAAAACCCCAACAAACCAAACCAAACCAAACAAAAAAAAAAAAAAAAAAAAGGAAGCAAACAAACAAAACTCCAAACCAAAAACAACAACCAAAAAAACCCACAACAAGAAGCAGTGGAAACAACCTTCAGTAGAGGAGTCCTAAGGAGATGCATGACAAAATTCTTCATACGGGAAGTTGTGTGTGTGCAGGTTGCCCAGAGAGGTTGTGACAGATTGGAGGTTTGGAATCTCCAGGTCTCTTTGGAGATTTTTGGTGCTTGGCTGGAAAAGGCATTGAAGCGAGTATAGGTGAGTGTGTGAGGTAACGAACAGTAATGTTTGTTGCATCCCTCTTTGGAGGTTGATACAGCATACAAGGCAGTGGAGAATAAAGCATTATGTATTATCTATGCACACAAATAAATTTTGTGTAGTGTTTCCATTAGTAATCCCGTATTTTTGTTGTCGTCTTTCTGAATATAGAACAGATGCTGCATTTAGAGCTGTATAATCCAAAGGGGAGTGAAGAAAGACCCAGTCCCCACGAACAAGTGACTCCTCTGGAGAATAGCAGTTCCCTGGGAAACTCTGTAAAGATGACTCTAAGGAACTGGTGTCCAAATGCTGAATTTAGCCCATAACCCTCCTCTCATCTTCTTTTTTCATCTCCAGCCCCTAATCTTGGTACATTATGGAGGCTCCCTCCTGACTGTTGCACTTAGAGGTCTTCCAAAGGAAAGCTAGGCCCACGGGAATGCCATGCCCAAGCCACAGCTGGGACGTACTCCCAGGGACAAATCCAACTGCTAGTTCTGTGACACACTCTTGGGTTCTCTGGTTCACATGTACTTTGAAAATAACTTAAACTTTGAAAGTAGAATGCTAGATACTTCACGTCCACACAGGTTGTCCAAGTTTCATCGCACTAAGACGGTTTAATACAGATATTGAACTTTTAAATGTTCCTTTTCCAGCTTCATTTAACTCAGGTGGCTTGAATTTGGGCATGACCTCACTAGCACAGAGTAAATGCATAGTGAATTGCTAACACTATAAGTATTCTGAAGAGTAGTGTTATACATGGATGTGAGTAGTTCCTAATTCAAATTTCGTGTTCTCTACTGAAGGAAGCAAACTGTCCCTTATACTTTCTAGTAATCTTATGGAGGTGATACTGGTAGGGTAAAAGTTTTGTTTCCCTCTTTAGCATTTATTACAAATTTAAATTGTCAACTGCCAATTGCCTTATTTGAAGTCATAAATGCCCAGAAGTCAGAAGTTTGCACATGTTTGGTTTTTTTTTTTGAGTGAGAGAACTTGAACTGAGATAATATGAGTAGCATTTCCTTACTTCTTTGTACTCATAAACCTCCGTAAGGCTTATACTCAGAAACCTTCGTAACTCTTCCCTTAGCTTAGAAGGCCTGTATTATGCATTATTAGCATTCGCCTTTAAACAGAGTGTGCTTGATCTGAGTGCCTGTACCAAGCTACAGGAAGATTTATACTCATTCACAAGGCACTGCTCTGGAGCCACATTTATAGAGACATCTCGTGGACAAGATCGTAACAAATAGTTATTATGTACTAGTAACATGTTGTTACTAGCACTACTATAAAAAATGCCTATAACATTTTATGACCTCTCCCTTCCTGAAATAAATATACAGAAACATTCTTTGTTCAAATCTCTGTTATTTAGTTTAGGATACATGATTTTATTAGTCCATGCTCATTGTTCCAAAAAATTCTATGGTCGTGATGTGCTCTCATTGTATTTGTGATGCTGAGTCCAATGAACTACTTTTAATATATTTTCTTATTTTATCTTTTCTTAGCATGATCCCATCAAAATGACATAGTTTTAAGAAGGCATTTTGTAAACGATGTATTGACTGACCTCAAAATAAGCTGGTTCCAAAGCTTCCATCATGTCTTTATAGGGTAAATACAGCAGGGTGATTTGAACCAGACTGAGCTTTCAAGTCTGTTACTGCTGGTTTTGTTTCAGGATGTGTTGGAGTTTGGGATAACATCACCTGTTGGCGTCCTGCGAAGGTTGGAGAGACTGTCACTGTCCCTTGTCCAAAAGTATTTAGCTTTTTTTCTGGCAAACCAGGTATTTCATTTTAATGTGTATTTTTGCTGGCTTCTCTTTTGTATTTCATAACATAATATGCTAATTTTTTTCAGTGTAAGGGTTTTTTTTTTTTCTTTTTTAATAGTTGAAATTCTTAACAGATTCTTAACAAAGCTGAAAGCTGTTCATGATGCACCATGAAAAGACCAAATAATTGTCTTTATGGTCCATACAGTATTATTTGAGTCAAATACTAAATACATATGCTGATATAGTGATACTCATCAAGGCTGAAGACATTGCTTGCTCTTTTTGACCAGTTTATGGTAATTATTAAGGCAGCTGAGCCTGACTGACGTCTTTAACAGTTGCCAGAAGGTCACATGTGGGTTGTTCCTTCTGTACTCAGGAGGGGAGCTCTGCCTTGCCCAAATTAACACATAATACCTAAACATTATCGCTATTTCGATTTAAGGTAGTTATTATGAAAGCTTTCATTCTGCTTTTTATAGGAAGTTGGAAAGAGCTCACTAGTGTCTCAGACTGCTGGAACATTTAACTGTTTCAAGTCTACCATCTTCTGCACCATCTTGTCGTTTTGCACTTTGTTTTGTTAGTGGGCCTTTAAAAATAGAAGATGCACACATAGCATTTCACATATGTATCTCAAAATGCAGCAGGAAAAATCTTATCCCCATTGCTCAGGTGGGAAACCTTCATTGTGGAGAGCTGTGGAAAGATGCAAAATTTATCGGAGTGTTTCAATTCTGCCTCTGAGGTCTCTGTGGAGAGCTTTATAATAATATTACTTTTAAAATAGAGTCTAACTTGTGGTATGACTAAAATGCCTTTATTCTCAAAACTGTTGATTAAACCTTGTTCCAGTAAAAAACAGATAACTAAAACAATATACAGATGAGCAAAGGTTTTCATTCCTGGAGCTGGTGAATGTTGATTAGTTTATCATGGATAGTCTAAACAGTTTATAAAGGGGAAAGTATGAGTAATCTTCACTAAATCTTGTGAAATCTGTAAAAGTATTCAAATGGCTCAAACAAAGATATTACAGTCTTGTCATGAGACAAGGCAAACTAATAAACACCAAAATTTCAAAATCTGATTTAAAACACCGCTTATGTCTATTTGCAAAAGCTAGAGCATACACGCTCTCTCTGGAGTGTGAATGTTTGATATTTAACAACTGCTAGTATTTTATATTAAAATGACATTTTAACTTGACTATAAAACAGCTACAAGAAATATCTAAGTCTGAAACCTTCACAATGCATTTCAACTCCGTCTCACTTGGGCATGACATTACCAAGACTGAAAGATCACTTCCTTTTTATAGTTTCCCATACACAGCTTTTTTATAACTACCTGTTTATTTCTTGCTTGTGGAACTAACAGGTTGGGGTTTTGTTCAATTAAGAGGATTTTTTAAATCTTGACTTTCTATAATTTAGAGAAGGAAGACAGAAAAAACATACTGCATGGTTGATTCAATTAAGATCTAGCTGAGTATCTCACCACCTTTATAATTCGATTGTGCTCAGAAACATATAATTTATTTAATTCATACACAGCACATTTCAAATGAATTTTATTCTTACGACAGGAAATTATGAAAATATCTTTAAATGAGAAACAGAACTCTTTTTATTTAGCCAGATTTCTGAAGCGTATGGGGGTTTTTTTTGCCTTCTTTTTAATGGAACTATTCCCAATCATAAGTAGGATTTTAAATACTATCAATTCTTTAAACGATTTCTTAATTTAAATTGTGATTTTTAAAAAGTAGATGTCTTCTCATCTTTACAACTGTTCGAGAACTGGCTCCTAATTTCTACTGTGATGGTCAAGGTTATAGTTTAAGCATACCACATAATTATTTCTCTATTGAATATTAGTATCTTTATACTGAGTTACTTTTTACTGTAAAAGTGATCATATTATTCTATAATGTTTTTCATTTATTGTACATGACAATGTAAGTATATGAGTACCAGAAAGTTATTCTGTGACTTTTTTATTCAATGTTTGTGTCAAGTTAAAAGTTTTAAATGAAGTTGCCATCTGAAATATTTAATTGCATAGAATGATGGTGTAGAAATGAACAATGTCTTCCATAGAACATTGCCTAACTGTTAGAAGGTCTTACAGTACCTATAGTACAAAGTACTTCATCATCTTGAGTACATAGCCTTTTTCTTGTAAAACTGGCTTTGACGTAGCTTGTGGTTCTGTTAATACTTCACTCTGCTCTGCAGAGTCAGAGAATCTTGATGTACTTTTCAAGAGAAGACTCTTCAGAGTATATAAATAGGTTACATTTTCTATAAAAAATGCTATGTCTATGCCAAATAGCGGAAATGTTCCTGTTGTTTGAGGAGACACTGTGGTTTGAGGTCAAGGCCTTGTTGTAAGCTAGAAAGATTTTGTTTTCGGTTGGTCAACCATTCGTTAGGGTATTTACAACTTTCCACTGGAGACTTTATACAAAGAAGAAATTCCAGTAACCAATCAGCAAGATAAAAATCCCAAAATCTTTAGTTTGTAGTATATATAAACACTTTCGGTTATTCATTGACAAAGCTGATGTGTGATACATAAATTTGTTCTTGTGTGGTGAAAACCAGGCATCTGTAAGTCAAGGGCCAGTGGTAAACTCCAAACCAAAGCAGTATGTTATTATATGTTTCAAGTATCATGGGTATAAAAATTGCTGTAAGAAAGATGAGGGGAAGTAGCTTATGATTTAAAATTGCAAGATTAAGTTGGAATAATTGTAATCAGTGTTCTTTATGCTAACATCAGACTCTTCAGTTTTCTCCTGTTGAAGCTGTCCCGCATTGTATGAACATTAGTTCATATTCATTAGATTAAGGAGTAGAATCATGGGTTGCCCTCATCTCATCTGTGTGACTTCATCTGGGAAGAGAGTCAACTTCTTCTCTTCTGAACTTTTTCAACTTCTGAAAAATCCTTTCTGAAATTAATAGATGTTCAATATTCCCTTCCAACCACACTTGCACACCACCTGTGCATTCCTCAGACTACATTTTTTCAGTGATTGGTTCAAAGATTGGTTCAGCATGCATCTTTATTTCCTTGTTCTTTAACCTATCACATAATTTGGCCTTTAAAGTCCATTACCAACTCTACCAACACTTACTCTATCAGTAATTCATCATCATAATATCTAAGAACTTTTATAACTCTTCAGTAGATCGTTTGATATTACCTTCTCAGAAAAGCCTAAATAGGAGGTTAGAACAACTCTCACTTAAATTACTTTTCTATCTAATTACTTTACCAGTGAATTATCTTCTTTATAGAATGAGCTGAAGAACTCCTTCCAGAATACTTTACATAAAACAGTAAAATATTTCAGGCTTTTGTAGACATGACAGAAATAGCCGTTATACCAAAGCAAAAGCCTTTCATCACAGCTTGCAACTGCTTTTCTTTTTCTTTAGTGCAAAGGCAACTCAGAGAAAGAGCAAAAGCCAAAGTAATATGAATGAAGAGCACGTGAAAGGAAATGGCAGGGTTGCTTTAACAGGAGGGCTGGGAAGTATAGCATGTGAACAGAGAACGACAAAGTTAGGTTGTCTAAAGGTTCATTGATGAGGAAACTTTTGAATCTTTCTGATTTAAATTCTCAAATTTTGCTTTGCAGGAAATATTAGCAAAAATTGTACAAGTAAGGGATGGTCAGATATTTTTCCTGACATCTTAAGTACTTGTGGATATAATGACTATGAAGATGATTATAAGGTAGGAAAAATACTTTTTCTATTCATTTGCATGTGGGTGTTCAATACAGTTGTTAGACATATTCTGCTTCTAATAATTCCAGTTTTCTCTATCATCAGAATTAATGGAAATCTGTAGTAATTTTTGGTAGCATTGATTGCCATATGCTTGGATTGCAAATGTGATATAAGATAGAATCAGAAACCTAGAATTCAGTAACTGTTTGAAACTCAGGGCTATAGATCTGTATTTCTAATGTTGCAGTGTTATTTGGCTTATGCACAGTATGGTTTTCATTGTATTATTTCTAGAAGTTTCTATTATAACAAAACCTAATACTGTAAAAATCTGTTAATAATACATGCACCACTCAATTGCTGGTGTGTGTCTAAGTTACAAGTAAAATAGGGTGAATTGAGGTCATTGGAATTATTGCAAATTTATATTGGACTTTAAAATGCGTTAGGAATTAGAAGTGGTTTAAAAAGCTATCAATAAATCTTAAATATACTATAAATGGAAAAACTAAATTTGTTCACTTGGTGGATCCTATTTCATGTTCTTTTTCTTGAGGGAAGTACTTTTTCCATCATGTTTTACCTATTTTCTATCTGTTTTTCTGCTGAGGCTAACAGAGCAAGATTTTATTTACAAGGATGAGCACATAATGCCAGTAAAACTCTTGTTATCATGAACAGAAGTCTTCTTATGAATAAAGATACTCGGATGGTTGGGTTTTCCTGTATTTTTGTGTGTGTGGAATGGCTCTAGCAGACCTGATCTGTCTGGTTTGCAGAGATGTGCTGGCATTCTAGCTAAGACATGCAGTTCTTGCCATCTCTTTCTGTGTTTAGAATCCCATCCCAGCCATTACTGTAGTTGAAAATAGATAATAAAGAAAATAGATGGAGTATATTGTTTTCCCAACTTTTCTGAAGGCACATTCTAAAACATTGGTATCACCTGACAGCTTGGGGATGCACATACATTACTGCTAAAACAGCCATTTTAAAATGCTGTCATTCAACCCAGATATTGTCATGTGGAGTGAAAATGGGTCAAGACATAAAAATTTGAATTAACAAAAGATAACATTTGGAGTAGTGAGAAGTATTTAATTAGCTGTAGTATATTAGTATAATAGAAAAGCAGTTCTTGTTTGACATATTCATTAGTAATCTCAAGGAGAAGAATGAAATGCAAGTTGACCGTACTTGCAGGACTGAACCTAGAGAAACTGCAAATAGAAACAGTACCAACACTTACAAAAGCCTGGAAAAGAGCAAATAATAATCCAGTGAGGATAAAAATAAAAAGACAGATGTGGAAAACAGGTACTGAAAAAAATATTAATTTATAATTATTAGTTATTAACAAAAGTACAACAGATAGAATATCATAGATCTCTAACAATAATTGTGTACAGGATAAATGCACAGTATGCTGCAGGGACGGAAAGTGGAAATGTGAGCACTGATTGCATTTCATCAGCATGGACTGAGGGCCCTTTCCTTTTTTCTCAAGTACCAGTGCCATCGCTCAGGGAATATTCTTTCCCTGAAGATCATAAACTTGTTATTTCATGGGGCAAGTCAATAATTCTTTACTAAACTTGATGAGTCAAAAAGTCGATACAATAGTGCTGGCTTGTCAGAAGAGAACCTGTTCCTGTGCAAATATTATATTTTTGGTAGCTAAAGAAAGGACAAAAAGAATAAAATCTGAAAAGGGAAACAGGAAAGGGTATATTTAAATCTGTCTGTTCCTATGAGACAATATAAAAAGTGCAAGTATCATGCCATTGTGAGACTTCAGGGGACATTTAAGGTTTTGCATTGTTTAACGGCTACGTGGACATGTATTTTCTGGAACTGCGCCTTAGTACTCCTTTACTCGATGTGAATCAGTATAGTTCACTTTCATTTGACATAGAATTTCAACAAAAAGAACTGAAAATTAAATCCTAAGTATTTGTATGCAAAATCCTAAGTATTTTGGATACGGAATATTGTTGACATATATTATATGACAATATGCTTTGTGGGTGATGTGTGAGATTGCCCTCGTGATACAGTAACTAAGGGCATCATGTTTAGCGAAGGTGGCAAAATACTTTTTTTACGGTAAGTCTTAAATTTTCTTCTATATGTTTTCTCTGAAGACAATGTTGAAGTGCTAGGTAGACACTGTCTTTGGCGTCAGTTCAGTGCCTGCATCTCCATTATAGATCAAAATAAATATTTATTCCCGTTTTCCCCGTCTTTTAGGATGTAGACTTGTATCTTTACTTCGAAGGGGACTTATTTCTATACATATTTTATATTTATTTTTATATATGTATTCCTCCAGATACGCATCTATTTTGGGCAGTTTTGAATATTCTAGGGAATGTTTAAATGTTAGAGATCGGTGAGCAATTATTGAACAGGCAATATGTTAATAGATACCAAATTTTTATGCTGAAATGCACTGAAATAAGGATGTTTATTTAAAAATACCATAAGTATGTTATCTATTATTTCTCTGCCAAGTTCACTGATACTGTTCAGGGTATGAAAGAACTTGTCTGCTTCCGCAGTTTGCATTGATTTTACGTGGAGTCAAAACATTAAATTTTTTATCCCATGTCAAATGGGTATATTAGCAGGTTCTATAATAATAAATGATCTGCTTAACACTTTGAAATTAACTATAAGTTCCTGATACAGCACCGTTAAATAGAATTTTTTATGTTAGAACTCCTGTTAGTGTTCTCTAAAGCTCCTGTCTGTATTTATAGGCGACCAATTTGACAAGTATGACAGTGTCTGTACAAACTTATCTGTATGTTGTTATCATATCAAATTGTAGATCTAAATCTTTATTATTAATATATACTTGCAGTCTCTTTTTTATAAGTAAACTAGTTACTGCTAACCTTCAGGATCAAGTTTTAGATGAATCAAATGAGTGTATTTTTTTTTTTTTTTTTATTTTCTGTTGACATCATGGCAGCACAACAGGAAAATGGGTAGCTTCATTTGACCACGCTAGAAACACAGGCCAAGGTGTGTTAATCCAATCCAAGCCTCACCACAGTCTTCCTTTTCACGTGGACATACCTCGACATCTTCTGTCTAGACCGAACAAGCTGGAGATGTGTCCTAGCTGTCCTCAGAGGGTATTAGACTCTCTGTCAACGTTATTAATATATATCAACACTATTAATATCTGCCAAGATGCTTGGTGAATGTAAAGGATTGAAACGTGTCCGCTTCAAATAATGACCGGGTCGGTTAATACAGTATTGTCTAATCTTAGCGTGAACTGGCCTGAGGTTTATTTGATCACACAAAAAACGATATAGACAAGTTACAGGCTGTGTGATTTGAATACATAGGGTCATACAAAGACAAATTAATGGAGAGAAAGATCCTCAGGGCTGTTAAATGTGCAGCTTGTGCATAAGTAGAAGCATCGTTTATGGAAGAAGTGTTCCTCTATTTGGCTGGTTTCCTGAAGCATTCCTCTTAGGCTGCTATCAGAGATAACATCTTGGGTGTGCTACCCACTGCAGATACACCGTGGCACTGAGGACAGGACTGGCACAGACACTGCCTTGAATGTCTGCAGCCACCTTTAGAACACAGATATATTTGTTCTTCGTGGAGTAGATCATTGCTCCAGACTAACAGATTGTTTGTATTGAACCTAAACTGAACGCTTCCCCATCAACAAAACGTAATGCAGGGCAGCCATCTACCAATGCTTTTTCTGTGGGCCGATGAGTCATGTCATATTTATTTACATTACATTCCTCATTTTTCATTGCTTAATGATGCTATTACTACTAAGAGACACTTAAAGCAATGTTGGTCTCATCTTTGTTACTATGATTAAGAGACACTTAAGGCAATACTGCTCTCATCTTTTTGGGGTGATGTTTAAACTTAAGGTGAATTGAAGGAGAAACATGTCAGAAAAGGCATATTATTAGTTATTTGCATAAAGATTATTAAATACCATCAGGAATACCAATTTTATTACATATATTTTTAGTAAATTCTATTTTGCTCTGCAACGTTTAAAAAAGCGTAGAAATGCCTAATAAGAAAAAAATAAATTGTCCACAATGTGTAATCCATGTCTTTATCTCAGCTTATATGTATTCTCTTCTAAATAAGTATTACCAGATTTTAGAAATGGCTACTGTGTTTTCGAAGTTCATTGTGCAAAAGGAGAGAACTAGCGTTCTTTATTCAACTTCTATTTGCATTTGCTCATTTCAGTGTTTCTAAAGCACTGAACTCCTTTGTTAGGCTCAGTTCTGATTTTATAGTGTTTGTATGGTTTCAGGTTTTCTGCTATGTTCTTCTAGTATGAATATTTAGATATTGTGGAATGTACTCTGACACATGTACAGTGAGAATGTAAGACCAGAAAATTTTAGTATACTTGTAATTAATCATATCTGCAAATACTCAACTCTCTTACCTACATATTATGGGAATATATTAGCCCACAGAATAAACAAAATGTAAAGTCAGCCAGGATGCTAATGATCCTAAATAGTTTAGTAGTGATCAATTAGATTTTTGATTAAAGTAATAAAGAGGTGTGGGGTTTTCTTTTATGTTAAGGATGATTCTGGTCAATGGTAAAACTCCTTTGGACAGAGATTCAAGCCCTAAACTGTCTTCAGAGCATTTTGTCCTCCAGCACTGACTTACCCTCTCACCCCTAGAGGTCCTTCCAAACCAAGGCTGAGGCTGGAATATCCACTGGGTAACTGTCAGCTTTGCCTAGGAAGCTCCTGCGGTATGTCTGTTCTGTAAATAAACAGGAAACTTCTGTCTCCTGAACCTAGTAAAAATAACATGAAACAAACTTCGAAGGAAACATTAGCAGAAAAATGTGTCTGTTCTAAGAAAACAAAACACAAGTGTTCGCAAGAATAGCTTTCACGAAGAAGAGTATACAGGATAACACTAATTACACAAATTTGTACTAATACAATTTATTTTTATATGTGTGGGTTTTCTGTACTCTTTTAAAAACTGTTAACATTAGGTAGCCACAAAAAAAGAGCAAACATTTTAGGATTAGGTATTTATAGACTAGAAAGCAGTTACAGATTCTGTAAATCTTTCCATGGAACTGTTCTGAAATTCATAAGCCACTGATTTTTGCTGTGCCTAACTACCTATTGAGTTTAGTTTAGTGACTATAATTTGAATATTTTCATCAAAACTTTAAAAGTAAATTGTTGGATTTCAGTTTTGGAATCAGTATTGCTCAGATAATCCTGTGAATATTTTGCAGAGGCCACCTGTTCTTACTACTGTTGCAAAAGTACTATTTTTGTTAGACGTGCAGAAAATTTCATGGCATTTCAATTTCATAACAACATTACAGTTTCGTACACATGACTCCGATCAGTTTCGACTACTGTTACAAAATCTAAGCAGGTTTTGGTATTTATCCTGTATTGAAATATTTTAAAAATATAATTCAGTTTAAAATTCTGGTTTGAACAATCCACTCATTTTATTCCTGCCAATCTTGCCATTTTTTGATTAAGTTCAGAGGTTAAAGCTAAAGTAATTTCCAGGTTTTCAACTACCACAACACAATGCAGAATTTAATGATTTGTCTTTATGCAGGTAATGTGTATATTTAATTAACATTTTATTTCAGAACACCATTTGCCAATATTTTTGTTGGGTCACTGGTAGTTATAGAGGTCTTAAAAGCAAATTAAGACACTTCTATTTATGCTCATACAGGAAATTATAGTCTAAGTCTGATAAAGTGCTTCATGCTAATCATCTAAAATTTTGCTTGGTTTTGAAAATGATAACACCTGAATTAAAATCATTATATTTTTTTTTAATGCAATGGATTCAAAATGTAGTAGTGTTTACTTGGCTTTGCAATAGTGTGAGAAGCAGGGTTAATTTTTGATCAGCAGAAAATTTAAAAACATTTAAGATCTCTAGCCATCATAATACTAGACCATTAAAATGATCTGAAAGAAGAAAATGGGCTCATTAGCCACAATTTCAAGTGCAGCATAGAGAATAATTAAAAATCTGTGTTGATTGTGCAATTAGTTCTTATTTGCTTTTACTTAGTTTGAACAAAATGACCGTGGTCAGTATTAAGGTAATGTCAAAGTACTCTTGGCTGAGTAGCTTCAGTCCTGACTTACACCTCCCTGTAACTGTCCTGTGTTCACCCAGCAGACAGACTCGGTCCTGCCGACACTGACATCTGTTGTGCTGGACTAAAAGTACACCGGATTCTTGTTTTGATTTTAGTCAAACTATTTGTTGTAGGGGTCATGCGTGTGTACAGAGTGCCAGAAACATTATTTTAAATAATGTAGGTTGTTTTTTTTTTCTGGATGAAGACAACCTCTTCTGTTCTCCCTGGTGGGTAGGAGTGGCAGGAGTCATCTTACATCCAGGCTGCCCGACAGCTACTGTCAAGCTCAGACTGCATAGCTAGAGGCTAAATTAGAGGCGCAGTAACATCAGCGTGGCTGGACAACCGAGGCTTTGTTAGGAAGTTCACGTGGCATCCCATCTTTTCTTCCTTCATTTAAGAATTCTGGAATCATACGAGACAGGTTGAATTTCAAAAGATTCCGTCAGTGGAGTTTTTCTGAAATAAAATCTAGGCAGATTTTTCAAGATGATATGGAATGATAAAAATAACCAAAACAAGTCCAAGTTTTTTGTTGGGCATGTTTCAATTGACCCAGTGCTGTTTGAACCACAGCTACTTTCTTTGTGCCAAAGTACAAAACACTTTCTAATTATATAGTCCAATGCCTCAAAAATACTTAATGTTTTCAATTCGGTAATATCAACACCTGCCATGCAAGTTTGTTTATAGATGGAAACAATTTTGGTAAGTTTATGCAGTTGAATTCAATTTATGCATCTACATCCGCAGTTGGAGTTATTAGATAGTAGTCCAGCTCCCAAAATGAATAATGGCGCTTTATGATGCCTTCAAAAATCGACAAGGTGAAGAGCCTTTCAAGTTTCAATTCTATGAACATAGTGCACATGGCTGGTGTTGTTCCATCTACTACAAGAGGTGACACACGGCTTAAATATAGAGGGCATGATTCTTGGGAGAATGTAAATATTATGGCTCCTGTATTTCTTGCCAGTGCTAAAGAACTGGCCACTAGATGCTTTCTAAGGACTGAGATTAACTGAAAGTTGATAACAGCTGAAGAGTGAGAGAACTGGGATAAAGAATGCCTCTAGTCAGGATCCTTAATTGCCTTCAGGGGATTTCTGGACCATTCACCATTCCCTTTAGCAGATGCATTTATTCCCAACTTTGGAAATGTACTCCTTACACATAAAAATAATCTCACAAATGCTGCTAGATATTTTTTGTTGAATTCGGAGACTGCCTGCAAATCCATTTAAGCTATTTTCCTCCTCTTTGAATGTTTATGAACATTTTTCTTAAATAACATCCTTCATTTTTTTCTTCGTGTGTTATTCCTTTTGTCTGTTTATTTGATACCTTTGCAAACTGACAGCCTCCAAAGTTGGTTAACTTGGCAGCATGGTGGTAGATCATAGTCTAGCCAGACCAGCTAAGAGCAGACCTGAAAGGAGCAATTTGTCCACTTAACCATAAGCACCGAGGGGTTATGAATTAGATGTAAATTCTCCAGGGTGTTGTGGAGGCATTTCTACAGACAGGTCAGCTGAGAGCTTTGTGCAGTACACTTTGGTAAAAACAGCAGATAGTGTTCTATTCATAAGGGAAGGAGTCCATCAGGCAAAAAAAACCTTTCAATTATATTGTTCTCTTTACCTATTTGAGTTTAGATTCGCACCTCATGGAATAGACAGTACAAGTCAAAAGACAAGTTACGCAGTGAGGTATTAAGAGGAGACGTAGCTTTAAGACATCGGTTGTGAGATAAAAAAGTGTGTTAGAGAAGGGCTTTTAACTCTTAATGTTTCTATTGGAACTTTTCTTCAAACAAATACAACATAGGGATGCTACTAAAAACCAACAATTTTGAAACTAACGTCTTGGTTTTCTTTAGCATACTATAAAATCATTCCACAGTACTGTCTTCTGCAAGACACCATTTAAGAGAAAAGCACAGGGTATTTTGACCGAAAATAGCATCTGCATTTTGCAGCAGCCAGAACTGGAGCGGTGCTCACTGCATGCTCTGTGCTCATTTTAGATCAGGTGAGAGTGACAACTCCTTTCGACCAGGGTCTTGCTTCGAACAAATGTAAACTACAACAGAAGAAATGAACTAAAAAGACTAAGGCTCAGACTCCGGCTACCCAGAAACAGAAACAGAAATCCCTTTGAAATCCCTTATGTGGTTTTGAAGTAAGCTGCATTGAAAAACACTGTATTTAATTTTGTTTAAAATAGGTTCACTTATCTTAATTTCTAACTGACTTATAAAGTATATATCATCTGTGTGCATACATAGCTGTACGTATACATTAAAGCCCCTCTTTATTGTAGGAATGTTGCAACACAAGATTGAAATCCACAATTTTTATATATTTCTGTGGGAAAACAGTATTTAAAGTGTAGCTTAATCAGTAGCTTCTGACACCTGACCTTTTAGTGAATTACCCTTCAAAAATGCCTCCTCCCTCACTTCCCTGTAATTTCTCTGTACCAAGCACTGCTGGTTTATTTTTCATTAGTCTTTAGTAACTTTGAGATACAAGATCATGATGTTACGGGCTGGCATCACTAGGACCGTCTGCAGTTACCAGTAGTAGTGTGATGGTTGCTAATGTAAGAACACATCACAAAACTAAGATTTTTGAACACTAAGCAAGAAATATGTACTTTTGCATGACTAGGATTACAAGTCAAATGAATTTTACAAAGAACTCATCTGCATTTCATCCAGCCAGCCTATGGCTTCTCTACAGTCAAAGGAGATCTAGTCATTGGAGCCTGGATGGAAATCATATCATCCACATTTCTTCAAATTACTACAACCACAATGAAGCACATTAATTGTAGTGCAGAAGAATCTGTTCTTCTCCATTGCCTCCCCCACCTTTTGGGAGACAATGACTAATTCTGTTGAGTTGCCTGCCTTTCATAAAGATTATATCCCACTGTTACATGTATTAAGCTAAATGAGTCTCACCTTCTTCATTTCCCCTAGTCACCAGTAGTTATTTGAAAGCTTTTAAAATAACGTTATATTTTTTCTTTGTTACATCATTACTGAGAAAAAAAAAAACCTTGTGGTATCAGAAATCCTGCGAGAGCTGGACCTCAGTTGGAAAGGTTCAAAATAAAAGCAAAAACAGACGCCAAACTTCTAATGTTGGCCTTCAAAACAAGATAGGAAAAAAAAGAACAAAGGAAAAAATCTTAATGAAGAAGAAACCCAAAGTTTTGTGTTGCTTTTACTGTCCAATGGAAAGCTGACCAAATCACTGGAGAAAATCTTGGGACAGGGTCATGTTGTTTGACTTCAGACAGCTGTCATCTGCATCTGCACTTGTCTCTCTAGGTTCCATTCATATTTAATGAAGAAAAAGAAGGGTTTTTACCTCAGTATCCTTCTAAATTATTTTAGATGCCTGTTTTAGGATGACATTAATAAGCACTCTGCTGCTCCTAGTCATTGGTTATAAAGAGATTCTTGAGATTCAGCTCGGATGACTTCATCCCTGCAAAATGCAGTGACTATTAGTGCATCTGTTTCTTTATTGTACTGTCCTGCACTTCGTTCTAACTTGTTTTGAGGAAATAAACAGGGACTCTGCATTCCTGGAGATGGAAAACACAGGAAGGCAAAATCGCTTATCCGAAAATCAACTTTATAGAGATCTCAAAAAATTTATCCTACAAAAAGTCAAAAAAATACTGAGTTGAATTACATAAACCAGATGAATTTCAGTGTTGTTACTCGGTGTAATGGATTCCAAGGAAAGGGGAAGTAAAAGATACTTGAGTTCAAATTGTTCTTGACATGAAGCAATGCAGAACATATCAGCAGAATCAAGGCTTTCCCATGGGAACATTGGTCTGACTGCAATTTCCCAATAATTACTTTGGTCCAGAATAATTCCTATAAAAATCTTAATGCATGCCATCTGATGACTATAGTGACCATGTATTCTTAGAGTCTATAAATCAGTTGATTCTGTGTTCTTAATTTATGAAAGTATAATGGATGTCTACGACATGAATGGGCAGATGAAAAGAATGTATGAGCAGTGTATTTGATTCTGAAATGATGACGGGAGAAGTGTGAAAAAATGAGCAAAGGCAATGCAGACTAAACGTAGATAGAAATGTGATATACTTAACACCAAACAATTTGCATATTTCCTGAACAAAAACTTCCTACGCAAGACAAAAATTAAGGAGAATATACAATTTCTGTCTGGGTCTGGCATGCTTGGACTTTTTAAAGAATTATTAATGTAATAAAGATATAATACATAGATGAGAGAATTATATAACAAGTCGTGACTGTTTTATAAGCAGTGAACTTGTTGAATTGCAAATAATTGCATCAGAAGAAGTGATCAGAAGATGAGAGATTTGTTCTTACCCATCCAGAGTAGAAGCTGAACGTGAAGCCTTTCACTCACCATATGCATCAGGTTTTCTTACCTGGTGGGCACTGACTCAGCCACGTCCAGAACATCAGAGCATGTGCTGGAACAAATTTTTTTGATCTCTCAATCATGGCTATGCCAACAGAGTCAAGCACATCAAATTCTTCCCGGCCATTTACATTCACGTGCTTACCATGTATTTTGAAACCTGGGAGGCTGAAATTTAACTTGCAAATCAAAATTCCAGAAGTCAGATATTTAATTGAGTTGTCGGTGTCTAAGCAGTAGCGTGTGGAAACGGGGCTTGATGTGATTGCCTGAACACAGGTATCTAGTGCCAGGTGACTCGCCGCTGCCATTCCAGCAAACAGGTCCCTTGTCACATCGGCCATGCAGCTGTCTTGGGTAC
This sequence comes from Pampusana beccarii, assembly GCA_013399365.1. NCBI lineage: Eukaryota > Metazoa > Chordata > Aves > Columbiformes > Columbidae > Pampusana > Pampusana beccarii. Next base: position 90,716 of record VWYH01005631.1, read on the forward strand.
CCCAGGGGCATCCCAGGTAGTACCGGATGACTCCAGTTAGGCAAGTAGGTCCAGTTTGTTCGTTGTGTCAGGGGAACTTGCGTTGATCAAACAGTGATGTCTGCTTAAGGGTGAACTGAATGTCTGTCTTGACTGTGTTTTTTCACGTCTTGATTCTGTGATCAGTATCTCTGGCTGTGTAAGAGGGGAGCTATATGTCTGTCGGGCAAACCTTTAGGTAATGTAAAATGTTGCAAGTGGGATATTGGCAGATGAGAACATATCTCTATCCTTTCCTACGTGGTAATAAATTGTCATCCATGATAGCCAGCAAAGCTGTTCTTATCTCAAGGACTGATCTGAAATCAGCTGGTGCTACATCTGACGTGTTCATTCCAGTGTAGTGAGTTTGTATCTTCACTGTATTTAGTCTGGCCAGAAAAAAAAAAAAAAAAGGCAATTTGATAACAGGGTTTTATTGCTTAGATATTTTATAGCTATTTAGTTTTTCTTTATGTATTTCAAAGAAGAATGAATATCAATGAGGTATTGTATACTGATGAGCAGAATGCACACTTCAGACTTATTGTGATTTAAGATATTTCAGACATTAAATGTAAAGGTGCTGTTACAGCTTAACTGAATCATTATATGTGATAGTAAGATGTGTAGAACGCAATAGGGTAAAACTTTAGGTTTTATCATTTTAACCACTGAGGCACATCAATTTAAAAAAAAAAACCCACCCATTTTTTTTAGGATTTTAGCTCAGTAACTTTCTTATGGTCTTTCTAATGGCACTGGAAACTTCATTAAATCCATATTTTCCTTCTTTATCTCTGCAGTAAATGAATCTGATGTAAAGCAAGCGAAACATGAAAATGCCGGAGCTATTGTCAAAAAGGCCATCACAGCTTACTTCTCTAATTAAAAAAAAAATTTCATTTCCTGTGACAGCTCCTATACCCCTTTTAGCTCCTAACAAGCATGAGAGTTCCTATGAAAACAATTAAGATTTATGGCAGTTACGTTTATTTTTCACCTTTAACCATATCTACTATAGTGCAGTTTCAAGATTCTGCATTTCACTTCACATTTCATTTAGACTTATACATATCTGTATAATATTTGCCAAGTGAATGTCCAGCTGATTTTATAATGAATTGGGATTGCTAAAGTGCCATAAAAATATATTAAGTGATTTGCTTTTCCTTTTGCTGTCTTAGTTTATTTAAAAGTATTGTTTCCTTGCTACTTTTTACAAACATTCTTTGAGAAGCTGAGTGATATACCCATGTGCACTAAATATTCAAATTCTGTTATGCCTAGCACATTCTATGCTGCTATTAAAAACTTTAAGTTCATAACATGGTAAAAAAACTTCACAATTTAAATATTTTATCCAGCTTCAGTGGAAAATAATGTCAACCTAATTACTTTGTTGCAGGCATAAATGAAGAAGCAGCTTAATTCTGAGTGTATTTAGCATTATTTTCCTTGATGTAGTCATTCAGAATAGGATTTAATGTAATATGTAGCTAGTAAATTTACAGATAACTGCAGTTAATCAGCAGACTGTGCACTTCAGTCTGCTTTCCTTCCACTGAAAAATTTCCTTTCCAAGTTCTAGCAAATAACTTTACTAAAGAGAGAAAGGGTTGTTTGGGTCACAATTTAATAAAGTATTTGAACATTTAGATTAGGAAATTAATGAGACTTAAACATGTTTTAAAATTAAACTCATGTATAAATGCATTACGGAGTACACTGGAGCAGAAGGACTGAGAGAGACTGTTTCTTTTTCAGAGATAATCCATTCTGTCAGACTGTGCCTCATTGTTCCCAGTTTGATTGTGTTTATGGAAGTTGTTGAATCTGATATTTTCCTTAACCTCATTGACATTGAATAATCAGCTGAAATTGTACCAGCTTGTGTGTCTAAGTTTTGAGTTCCCGAGGCTGAATTTTCTGCTGAGATCAATTGCAAAAATATGTTGGAATAAAGTTTTAACATTCTTTTACTGTAGAGCAAAGAGTGAAAATAATGCTTTTTATTTAGCTGTCAGAGCTCTTTAATGAAAAGTGGTATCGTTTCAAAGTCATTTTTACATATCAGTAAGTGATTTCTGCTTATATATTTTTCTGTGCAGGTGAACTTCTATGTAAGGGTGAGGGCAATTTATACCCTTGGACACAGCGTATCTCTGATTGCTCTTACAACAGGAAGTATAATTCTTTGCCTCTTCAGGTACGTATTTTTCGTGAGTAAATATGAACAATGAGAAGACTTTTTAGCTGTTGTCTGATTGCTCAGATGTTTAGGAAATGCATCAGCTTTACACTTTTCTCAATTAAATAGCTGACAATAATGTAATGCAATTTTTTATTTCGTTGTACTAAAAAATTTCAAAGCACTTTACAAATTTACAAACATTACAGCCCATGTAAGAAAGATTAGTCATCTAGGAATATATATAAAGCATTTTCTATTTGATTATTAAAATCAACACCTTGAATTGCTCTTGAAAATTAGTAGGATGCTGGTCTGAACACTGGATGAGTGAGCAGCCAGATTTTGCAGAAGCTTCTGAGTCGTCTCCAGGGGTACTGTAATCAAAGATAATTGTTAATTTGTCCAAGTGGAGTTGTACAGGAATGGATATTTGTGCTGAAGGATAGTGCTGGGTGTGCAATATTTTTGTTAGTCAGTGTTAGGAAAGGATGTACTACCTGTTGGTTTTGCCTGGCTTCTGGAAGCTTTCCGAGTCTGTAAGCAATCTCTGTCTGGTAACAGAGATTGCAAAATGGTATTATTGGTATCATAGCTTTTCTCAGTCTCTCCGCCTTCATGCCTTCCTATATCACTTCTGCATCTCTAAAAGAACAGCCTTTATATTCTCCATTATAAACTTAACACAACCTGTCTGTTCCACTCTGCACCACAAAAAACAACAAAATGCATTGCTCAGATTTGGTAGAAAAGAAGTATATGTGATAAATAGAGGGCAGCATGTTGTTTGTCAGAGCCTCATTCCTCTGATGAACTATTCCTATGGCAAGATCTGTAAGCCTTTCAGTCTGACATCAAATTTTCTCAATATTTAAATATTCAGAGACTATTCAGAGCAGATACATAACCCATAATTACATTTTGGAATATCTTTGGAAAAAAAGTAATTGAGTCACCCATGGTTATCTTCTTTCTACCAGCAAATACCACAGGCAGAGTGTGCATTTTCAAAACTGCTAAAACCTAAATGCATTTAAGATAGCTGTTGTAGACATCTGAATGTTGTCCATCACCAGAAGTCAGTTATAACAAACAGATCAAGAATTTCAGAGGTGTACTCAAACCCTTCACTTTAAATATCCAAGTCGAGAACTCCCCAATCTCCCTGTTGAGTTAGTGGAAAGACCCAGGCTTTTTTTTAGGGAGGAACATACGGTCTTCTAAGTCCCTCCCTAAAAAAGCCTGTTCCTCTGTTAGTGACAGAGAGTGTAGGGGCTTCCTAACATAGTGAGTTGAATTAGGAACCCAAATAAGTTGTAAAAACACCCTGTTCAATATTTAGATTCCCAAGCACGTAGCAAGTAGCCAGTTATTATGCAAGGCTGCAGCTGAAGCAATTGTAAATTATCAATAATAGAAGTGAACACAAATGGCTATGTGTGTATGTTTGTCTCTCAGACATGTTGTAGGGAATCCTGTACATTATGGTCATTTTTAAGGATAGAGTTTGGAAAATAAGAATATTTCTGTAAGTTTTAAATTTTTGCTACTCAGGTGGTAACACCTCCTATCCAAGTAACATACTTTGCCCTGAAAAGTCTCAAGGTTCTTTATAGAGAATGTCAATATACTGTTTATAAAGATCAGTCACTCACTGCTGAAACACATTCAACTTTGAATGTAACCAGCAAACTTTCACCTTGCTGTGTTTAAAAGGAGAACAAAGAACAACTCTTCTAAGTGGAATTATCTGAAGGAGATTTGGTAGTTAAATGATGAGTTAAAAATCAGAAGTTATTAACTCAGTAGGGTTGTAAAAATACTGACTTCATCTCGCAAGATTAGAATTTGAACTCTCGACATTAGTAACACAACAGATTATTAAAATTGTGCGTTGCTGGATTTGTATATGTATGCTTCAAATTATACTGCATTTAATCCTGAATATGTGCAGTATATATAATTTAAAAAACCCCAAACAAACAGCAACCATGGAATAATGTGGAGTTTAATTTAGTTGTAGGTAATGTGTTCATAACAAGGAAGTGGAAATTCTTTTTCAAGTATTATGGCTTGACTTCTGCGGTCTGTATATATTGTTTTGTACTGTCTCACAGAACAGATACAGCCCCAGGGCTTTGCAGTTGTTCGTAGGATCAGCCAGAAGCACATGAAAGGCAGAACTGTTGGGTGGAGAGAGCTGTTTCTGAAAGGTTCCATGCAGTTGCAGTGTTCTGGTCTGCATTTCTTGCAAACAACTGGATTTGATTTTAATCTTTACAGAAAAATTATATGGCTTCCCATTATTAATATTTGTAAAGAGCATATTCAGAAGCATTGTAAAAGGAAAGGATTTTATATCTGGCTAATCTTTTAATCTCAAAACAAAGACATAAAATGTGAATATCTGTAAATACAGTGCCAGACTAAGCTGAGAACATTTTTCAAGTTACTATGGTGCCATTCCCCACATAATACTCTATGTACTTATTATAATTAAAGCTAATTTTTAACCTTCCAGCACAATATTTTCCTGTTGGAGTTTCCCAATTTGTCAGGCACATTCATGCTTCTGCAAACTTAATTTATAAACAGGAAAGCTAATAATTTTGATTTTTTTTCAAAAGAAGTTTCTTTATGCTTTCTTAGAATGCAAGTTTCTTTTTCTTTATTTTGAATGTCTGAGTTTAACATATCATAAAGTTTTAGAAAAGTGGAAATCAAAATTATTGAAAATTGAAATATTATTTTTCAGATATTTTTTGAAAGGTTAGTTTGTTCCAACACAGAATGAAAATAAATTGTAGAACAGCATATTTCTGCATGGCACTGACGTTCTAGATCTCACTGTCGATCTTGTTATACTTCCTTCAGGGTTACTCCTGTATAACGAAACCTTTAAAAAAAGAGTCAATTTCTCTGATAAACGTTTTTTACCAAGGAGAAAATATGAATCTCCATCATTTGTATAAGATGTGCTCTAGTGTCAACCGTCAGTAAACATTCCTCACATGGTAGTTTTGTACCATGAGGCACTCATATCAAAGGAATAAACATGACAGCCTCTGTTCCATTGTTACAGAACAGCATTTCTTTGTTATTCTGATTCATCACACATACCCAAAATAAAAATACTTTCTTGCCCACTACCTCATCTATACCCAGTGTTTATTATTTCAGCTACTAAATGGGATGAAGAATCAATAAGCTAAATCAGTTAAGAAAAATATTTTCCTCCCTTTGGCAGCTTGCATGTATCTATGAATTCTATAGGAACATACGATGCAGTCCAGTGTAATAGCAGTATTTCAGTTTTTCTCATAACCTGTTTCAGCACAGCCACAGAACTCACTGGATTTTTGACAACTGCTTGAAGTTCAGCCTGGTATTATGTCCTTTGCCAAACTGGGTGCTAGGAAGATGTATCAGTTATTCATTTCCCTATGCTCACTGCAACTGTCCTTGCTTTAGTAGTTTCAGAATAGACTATTTAGTGTTCTTCAGGAAAAATCAAAGCAAGAGGACTACTTGGAAGCTACCGCTGCACACTGCCATAGCATCCTATTGCATCTTCATTCTTTCATGGCTCCTACTTGCTAAAATGCCCTGGCTTCTGGCTTATTTCCAGATGCAGTTCAAGGTGCTGGTTTTGACCAAATAATCCTCTTAGCAGCTTGATTTCTGGTTATTTGCTATTAAAAATTCTGTTAAATGGAAAGATCTTGAAGGGAATGTCTTTTATGTGAAAAGCCTTCACCTTACAACTTGCTTCCCATGAGCACTCATTCACTTTTGTGGAATATGTAATTTGTCTTTTGTTTGTCAGGTTTCCACATGGTTGCTGGACTGAAAAAGGGGGGTTATGTACCACTGGATAGAAAGGATAGGCAGTCAAGTGTTTGAATGCATTTTTTAATTGTTCCTGCATAAACTCACATCGCAGCATGAAAAGCCATTATATAGCAAAATGCAGGAGTTAAATAAAAAAATTGAACCAGAAAATAATAGGTGAGAGCATGTTTGAAATATATCCAGGATAATCAAAGTGTTGTTTGCAAGACAAACACTAGGATGAGTGCACACACAGATGGATATCATAAAGTATGTTTATTGTCAGCTTATGTTAAATTGTGGGAGAAATACCACTTGGATCTTTTGGTCTGTGATACTGAAAAGGAGTGAGGGATACTTTATTTGTATATTTTGGACAGCCTATAATGATGATGAGGATATGATTATGATAAAACAGCCAGGCAGCACTGACAGTGTGACAGAGGAGGAAAGGGCAGGCTCTTCCTCAAGGTTCATGTTACTAAGAAACAACAGGAGAGTAACAGAAGTCTGTTCAAGAGCTTTCTGTCTCAAAATCTAAAATGCCTGTTTTTAAATCTCTTCTTAGAAAACTTCATTGTACTCGGAACTACATCCATCTGAACCTGTTCCTCTCTTTCATTCTAAGAGCGATCTCTGTTTTAGTCAAGGATGATATTCTCTATTCCGGCTCCAACACAGCTCACTGTCCAGAAGATCAAACCTCATGGGTAATAAACCTCATTTGCTACCTGCTATAATGCTGTTGTGTCATTACATTTTCCTCCCCAGTCCTTTTCAATGTTTAGGAATACAATGACTAGCAAAATGGTCTATTAGAAGTAGCCAGAGAAAGAACATTGCAACACAAGTAAGAGAAGTTAATGTTGTTTTGCATGTCTGTGAAGGGACAACACGTTATCTGCCAAAAGAAATCAAGACCGGCTATAGCTAAGAGTAAACATGGCCAATGTATTAATCAGCTGGGAGAGTTTAAGACAAGCAGGAGTGTCCTCAGCTGGAAATGTTCCTGCAGCTTTAGCAGGGGTCCATGAATTGGACAAGTCTCGATAGAGGGAGGTAAATGAGTCAGGGAATTAAATATTTCCAGTTGTCTTTATTAAGTCCTCTTTACTTTTTGGCTATGACAGAAGTGTTGTCATCTTCATTCTTGGCAAGCTAATATGTTTACTGCATTTTCATGCACAGTTGTTAAAAAAAAAAAAATCTCAAGTCTCGCTGTTAAAAGACAGACCACTATATGATATTTCTCATTCTCTGCCTCTGTTGTTTCAGTCAAAAGTGCTGCAAAACAACCCTACAGATATTGCTGACTAACTTCTGAATTTAATTTACTACAGTTTAAGTTTGTGAGAAAATACGGATGGAAGATATTTTTGTATTGATGAAGTCATATTGTCCCAAAGCATAAAGTTCTTAGCAGTGACTACCAAGCTGTAGGTATGAATTTGTAATCTGGGATATTTCTAATGAAGACAAATAGGCTCTAAGGTAGTAGACCCAAAGTAGGCAAAGTAGTTAGTAGGCAGACTGCCACGAGTCATCAAAAGCTCTTAGGTCCTTGAAAGATTAGTCAACGGGCTCCCAAATACTACTTGATTTCTGCAATTTCTTGTATTCTCCAGTTATTATTGGCTGCAAAGCCTCATACTTTCCTATTTGGATATATCCAGTTTTGTGGACTGTTGAGCCGTTTCTGTTGCATTATATGTGGGATGATCTGAGGCCGGCTTGGCAAGGCTGTTCTGTCTTGCACTGGCTGGATGCTGCCTCACAGCATGGGGGGTTTGCCCCTTTTGTCACGTGTGTGATGTTCCACGGTTCTGCTGCACGCACAGATGTCTAGGAGCACACAACTGAAAATGCAGTGTAACTAGGTCCTGGATCCTGATGACACAGAGCCATCCTTTTGGCTGACTCTTTACTGCCGGACACCTTCCCTGTTCAGCGTCTGGAAACACACCTGACACAGGATTAGCTGCAAGCGGAAGGGAAAATATTTTGGTGCAGGGTTCTGGTCTGTAATTCAATAATATAGTAAAGGGGAGCATTGGAATTTGAAAGAGATTACAAAAATTTTAGACTTTTACTGCCAACCTGGTTGTAAGTCCTCATAAGCATAAAGGAAATGTCAACTTTAGTTTAGTCTTCTCCAGATAATTTTCTGGCTCATTACTGGTCTGCAATGGATATCCCTTCAGTGGGCAAAAAGTCCAGAGGTAAAATTAGTCTTACCAAATGAGATGACTGAACTAAGCAGTTCCTCTGCACTTCTGCCTTTCTCACTGGACAGTTTGTCTCATCTGCTTTAAGATTTTCTCTGGACATGCCTGTCTCTCTTCATGAGCTGTACAAGGAGCTAGCTGGCTAGCAAGTGGCTACCTTTCACCAGAAATCTTGCTTGTAGGCAGCAAAAATCAGGTGAAGCAAATTCAAGCCTTTGGACTCTCTTTCAGCTATCTGTATAGGCATGTACGTAGTCATCAATATAGGTGTGTACATTACTTGGGGTGCACTGGCATATCTAAGACACCAGAAGGGGCTGATGGATATACAGAAGTATCTCTAGGAGGTCTATGTCTGTCTGGCTTAGCAGCTGGTGCCTGGAGTCCCTGAGGGCATCTCACTTCATAACAGACACCTATGTTTAGACAGAGGGATCAGTTGCTAAACGAGTAAGTTACCTACTTAGGTATTTGGTGCACTTGGAATTTTAACAGAAACAGTGGAGGTACGAACCTTATTTAAAATGGGGAAGGGAGTACAGCAGGCAGAAATGAGAAGTTCATTTAGTCCATTTTGTTTAGTCTGTCAAATTCACCATTTCTCGGCTCAGCCTCAGCAGAAACATTTTTATGTTCAGTTCTCACATCCGAGATTCCTGATGGGAAGTACCAAAGTAGCAGCAGCCAGCACTGTGGAACATCAGCAGCACAGACATCCAAAAATGAATCCTGAAAAGTGGCACGCAGACTATAAATATATTGGGACTTCATTTTATGGCACATGCTTACGTGTTTTGTTAACTAAGAAACACTACAGCATTTTCTAAAAGGAAAATGTAATTTTTAGAAGTCCAGTCAAATTTTTCTTCTAAGTCTACTTACAGTCCTCATCATGTAAATTTATATTTTTCACTCCGTTTCCCATTTGGCCTTGAAAAACCCATAAAGCAGTTTCTTTGTTAATTTTTACAGCTGAGATGTTATTGTATTTATTAGCCACCCAGTAGACGACCATTTAATCTAATAGCCATTCATTAAGTACCTATTGCAAATGTGTGTGTTTATTGATAACCACCACTTTTTTACAATATTTATACTATGAAGTTTTCAAAATTTCTGAGTGAATTTGCTATGAGAGGCATCTAAATATTTTTTCATAATTAATTATCTTTTATATATACAGTAACATTTACAATGGCTCGATTTGTTTAACTGAAGAAAAAAAACTCTACTGGACCTGTGTTACTAGTATGACAGGGACAGTTAAGACCTATAGGATATATTAATAACAGAATAATACAATATCTTTCCTGCAACAGCTTTGATCCCTGTTTTCATTTTTCAGATGGGTTGCAAGGCTATTTTGGTGTTTTTTCAGTATGGTGTTATGGCAAACTTTTACTGGCTCTTAGTGGAAGGACTTTACCTCCACATCCTCCTTGTGCTGATATTTTCCCCCAACAGACACTTCACAGTCTACCTGCTGATTGGATGGGGTAAGAACGCCAATGTCTTCTAATAATGTTCCAATAATATTCAGTATGTGCGTATTAGTCAGGTTCAATATTTCATACCAAGGCAGTCGTGCCATTTCTGTTGGATGACTCCTCAGACTCGCTGGTTCCTCAGTTCAACTCCAGCTCCAGCTGCTGAGCCATGGGCTATTCTGTGATATTTTACTTTTTAAAAAGCACAATAATATTGTCCATCTGGTTTTAAATATATTATTCCTTTCGTTTCCAGAAAGTGCAACGATATTTATATGGAGCACTTTAAAGCTTCCAGTAAAAGGTGGTCATAAAACATTTAGGTATTGCTGGGAAATGAGAATAAGCCAGTGTGTGGGAATGGTTCCTTATGAAATGATTTACAATTCGGTTTTATATTGTAGTCCTTGGAATTGCATTGGGAATGCACAACTTGTATCTGTCTCCTGGTGGGTCACTCTGACAGCTTGAAAGAAACCTAAGAAAGGCACATTCTTTGTGTATTAGTCATTACAGCTGCATTTTTGTAAGAAATAACCCCACTTCCCTTCAGACTTTGTAACACATTGCTTATATCACATGGCTCATCGAATGGCTCTCTCCCTCCATTCACTAAGCTGTTTACTATATGCTGTATATTTGGGGAATAATTGGTTACTAGCAGGCTGAACTTTTTTTTTTGTTTGTGAACTTATATTTTTGTGATCATCCACTAAACCTCTTTGGGTTTTTTCAGGAATTCCTACCATATTCATTATCACGTGGACAGTGACACGAATCACTTTAGAGGACACGGGGTAAGTGTACGGGGGAGAGAAAGCTTAAAGCCTCCAACTGTGCCCTTGCAATCCTTGCCTTGGGTATGGTGGTGTTCATACACGGGTGGTTTGCAGTTCTGAAGGGAATGAGCACAGAACTGAAAGTCCAGATAATGGCAATAAAGGGAGAGGTGTTGAGGAGCTCTTCAGCACGCTGTTTATGCTTGCTGTTTATTTGAAAAGCAATAAGGGCAGGAGAGGGCAGAGATAGGTCATGACTAGTGTCCCTTCCAATCCTCAACGTTCTGTGATTCTGTGATTCTGTAAATGTATGTAAGATGCAAGTAGTCAGGTAAAACTATGACTAACTAGAGCTAGGCCTGGCTTCTGGCTTGAGAAGGGGAATTGAAATAAGAATTTTGTAGGAAGATCAGACTTGATGCTCCTGCTGGCGCCAGGGAGTGGGAGAACATTCCTAGCTAGTGGGACAAATAGTTTTCACACTCGTTTTTTTTAACCTGACATATTTTTCAATTGATTCTGCAATTAAACTGAAAAATTGTGTCCTACAATAATTTCTAAGTTTTCTTTGCAAGACCTCTAACATGTAAACCGAAGGCTAACTCCGTTTTCCTTTGTCATTGTGATCGCAGGGAAACTCTGAAGGGTATTACCCTTGCTTAAGATTAATCTTTCAGAGCAGTCGTTCTCAGAGTATTTGGACAAAAAGTGCTGAGCTCGCAGTGAAAATTAAATTTTTTTTTTTTCAGACAAAGTTTCAGGTTTGGTCTCACATTTTTCTAAACCAGTTCCAGCCATCGGTAACCTAAATACCCCACGGGAATTATGTCATTTCAATCGTAGCTGTCAGTTGCTTTAGATCCTCCTGCTACCCAGAGGCCAGTGTGAAGAGTTTATTGGAAAAAGTGTCCTTACACAAAGTGAAAATAAGCTTGGTTTACCTACAGACCAACACCCTCCACGACGTCTAATGGTACAGTCTAGTGTGCCTAATGCTGTAGCTGATTTGCATATGCATATTAAAACCAGGGTAATAAAATTAAAAGCAGAAAAAGATTGAATGCCAATTCTAGGCTAGAGCAGGCATTATTTCAGTGTGCTTTGACTTGTGTATAGGAAATACTTCTCCTCAAAGGTCTTACTTGCCAGATGATATTAATGTCAACATCGTTTTCCCTCTTTTTTTATAGTTGCTGGGATACAAATGAGCATGGTGGTCCCTGGTGGGTTATACGAGTACCAATTTTAATTTCTATTATAGTAAGTAAACTTTGAAGCATGAATTATAGATCAGTTCAGCATTGTGCAGTGCATATAGCCATTATTCTTTACTGCTAGTTACAGATAGGCAAGAATTCTGTTTTAATGAAAAGAAATTGCACTGTAGGAGAAATGTTACACAGATGCCAAGGCCATTAAATTTTGTTGCCTTCAAAATTTATCTGCCTCCTATTAAATGAACAATTGCCTTTATTTGTATGTTGTTCTTTCCTTAACATCTCTCCTGTTTATGAGCCCGGGGGAAGCAAAAATCTAATTATACTTTACAATGAATTGCAGATTTGATTTTGCATGTAAATAGATAGCCCTGCAATTGAGAATCTGACATTATTGCAGCCATAAAAAACTATTACTGTGTATATCTTTCTTTAATTGTTAACTTACCGGCATATATATTAAACATGAAGTATTAGCAAAACAATATAATTTGAGAATGTTTCATGGGGCTTTTCCTATGTGGAACTCATTAGAATTACTGGAATAGCATAATAAAATTCCTATTAATTGTGATGATTGTGCAATTAAGTTTGGACATAATATACTGTGGTTTTATATCTATTTCTGAAAACAGCCACAGTGTAAATTAATACATTTCAGATACACTTGCCTTATTTTTAACATTTTAGTCAGAAAAAACAGGACATTATTAGATTACACAACATTTCAAGAGTCCACATTACATGGGTCTCGCCTGCTGAAAATTATTTTGAGAGAACTTCCTATCTTCATCCGAGTGAATTCTACAGTGTTTAAAGAGAAAGCAGAGTAGGCTTATGTGTGAAATGACATAAGGTAAGGACTCACAGAAAAGACGTTTTATGATATGAAGAAATGGGCATTCAACAGAACTACAGCAGGAAGATAATTACGTGAACCTCAAAGGAGCTGGAGAATGGCGTATGGTCCAGAGAGAAGAAAATATGCTGAAAAATAAAAGCAAAACAAACCAGCTGGTGTTTACAGCAGGTTGAATGTCTGTTCTCTGGATGTTCAATTTAAACAGCTGATAGGCAGCTGAGACTTCATGTGCCAGAAAGCAGTGCTTCTCCAGAGTCCTAGACCTGGAAACAGAAGTTATCCAAGTCCGCATTGGCAGACTTACATTTCAGCTGGATCTTAGCAAAGACTGGGAAGGAGTTGTGAGTTATGAAAATGGAGAACTAGTCAGTCAGCAAGTCCAGTGTACCATAAAACATGGAGCAGAGTCACTGTTTGAGGCAAATGAACAGTCGTTCTCCTATTTTTCTTCAATGGCTCTATTACTGATTTGATACAAAGGGATTGTAAGATACAGGGAAATATTTTGCAAATGACCCTTTTTGGCTTACCAGGTGCACATGTTTAGGATCTGCTGTCTCCTTCCAGATGTGTTTCTTCACTTAAACAGCATGTTTTAGATTTCAGAGCAACTAAAGATGGCCAAATGTTTCTGCAGTGCGAACTGTGTGAAGCCAGTTACTTTTCCGATTAGATGATTCTTCAGCTGTTTGATCAACTGCATTTTGCATATGAGAAGTTGTGAAAGGGAGTTATAAAAGCAGTGATACTCACCTGTTCCTGCTGGATAAGTAACGTGTCTTATTGGAGCACCAAACTACAACCAGCACGTTCATTGTGACAGCTAGGATGCCATGCAAACTTACAGCTGTGCAAAGGAGAGCATGCTTTCATAGAGCAAGAAGAGCTACTGAAATGTCACATAAAATTGGTCATTGTTGAGTGAAAAACACTACGTTCATGGGAACATAATTTTTTATACACATGCACCATAATGAGTCTGAGCATTTCCTGTGACCTTCTAGAAAAAAATAGAAGTTGAAGATTCAAATCTTCGAATTATGAGTTTAGTGCTGCCTGCCATTCAGCAGTGAAAAGAGATCATTGCAAGTTCTTTGGGCAGCTGTCGTGAAAGAGTCATGATGTTTCTCAATAAAAGTACGAGGTACTTACATCACACGGTGCCTTCAGTCTTCTCGGGAGTGTAGTGTGACAAGACTCATAGAGAATGGTAACAAGGACAACCACCAATAACAAATGACTTCAGCAGTAGGAAGGACATCTGTGTAAGCCATCAATGAGGTGAACACAGAAAAAATCTGAAGTAAGCTGAATTTCAGGAGAATAAAGGAGAGCAGAACACCTAAGCTGAGGACTCTCATCGACTGTCTCATGTAATGGCATGAAAGGAAGCCCGGAGTACGGCTGATATGGAAAATATTTAAGAGGAAGAAGAGTGAAGAAAATATGAGTAGAATAGAGCCTGATTGTGAAGGTGGTGCCATGAATATGCTTTAGAAAGACAGAGGAAGTCAGGCAAAGGTTTTAAAGAACAACAGTTTAACTGCATTAGATTTAACAGGAAATCTGCCCAGTCTTCATGCCTTATTCACTGTCTCCTATCAGTTTCTGTGTTAACTCCAAACATTTTCACTGCTTTCTATAAGGCTATTATCCAACAGTAAACAGTATTTTGAGAGAAAGTTCTGTAGTCACTTCTCAAAGTGGGGGTGGCTTCTGTTAATTCAGTGTGGCGGAACCTTCCCTGGTGTCTCCTCCTGGCGATTTTGGCTTGAGAAAAATTATTTGGCAGGCTTCCATGCTTCGAGCTGTGCATGTTTCAGAGTTATTTAATTGGGAGTGACTATTCCAAAGAGTTAATGTGGTGTTACCCGTATTCACCATTTAGCAAATGCCTCCACAGCTGCCTTCTCCATACCTCCACTTGCATAAACTGCCCTCATTTGGGCAGGAGTGGTGTTCGGGTGGACACAGGACTCCTGTCACATCAGAGTAACTGAGAAATGTTTGTCTTGTTATCTCACATTGCAGGGAGTGTAAGGGATTAAACGGCAAGAAAGAAGCAAAGTGAAGACACTTAAAGTTATACAGGCAATGTATTTAGACTCAAAGTTATTGTCAGAGGAAGCCAACCAGAAGAAAAGGGTACCAGCAGCATCTTGCTGTTACTCCACTGAAGAGGCATCATTTGTCATCACTGTCTTGCAGTTTCTCTGGACTCACATTATTTTCTCGTTTTTCTGTTCCTAGATGTTCATTAAACAGTATATACATATTCTATTTAGAGACATTTTGCTCCAACGATTTTATGGGACTGAAAAGCTACAATACTAAACATAAAATTCCAGGGCACTATTTCTTCCATATTTTATTGAAATATACTGTTCTAAATCAGATATATCCTTTAAAGGATTTTAACAAATGATCAATTTGATAATAATCTTAGATAAATTAATTGAGAATTGTAGTAATTCAGCGGCAGTTGCCACCTTTAGATCCTAACACCCAGTTTCAGCTGGCTGGATTCACAAGCTCAGTAGTGCCAAGGACTGTTACAAGCTCCAATCAAGAATGTATGTTTTTCATTAATCCAAGGTGGTGCTTACAGACAGAAGGGTATGTGTTTGAAAACAGACTTAAAAGTAATACATGAGTGTCAGTCAAGAATATGAGTCACCGAGTGTAGTTTTGCAGATGATTTGACGCTTCAGAAACCAAACTTTATTCTGTTACAGTAGAAACCAGGGATGCCTGTGAAGAAGAAGCTATTTTGCCAGTCCTTTTGCAAATAGAGAATAAAGATGCTTTTTCCTTCTCCTATTTTGTGGCTAACAAATATATGATTAAATTAAAGCTCTCTCCTTGACCACTAATACTGGCTTCAGTGCACATCGCAAACTAAATGTGTATCCCTTGGTCTGTACACTCTGCCGTGGTAAGTCTGTAGACACCACCAGCAATAACAGGCTTCTGCCTGTTACTTTTATAGGAGACTTCATCGTGGAAAACTTCTAAGTCACCATCTGCATGAAAAATGTATGTTAAGTTCAGTAAATGCATATATTTTCTAACATTTCTAATTTTCCTAATTTTTTTATTTAATACCTGCCAGTTCCTGTGACTTCCCTTCACCTATCATTTCTAACAGNCACTTAAAGTTATACAGGCAATGTATTTAGACTCAAAGTTATTGTCAGAGGAAGCCAACCAGAAGAAAAGGGTACCAGCAGCATCTTGCTGTTACTCCACTGAAGAGGCATCATTTGTCATCACTGTCTTGCAGTTTCTCTGGACTCACATTATTTTCTCGTTTTTCTGTTCCTAGATGTTCATTAAACAGTATATACATATTCTATTTAGAGACATTTTGCTCCAACGATTTTATGGGACTGAAAAGCTACAATACTAAACATAAAATTCCAGGGCACTATTTATTCCATATTTTATTGAAATATACTGTTCTAAATCAGATATATCCTTTAAAGGATTTTAACAAATGATCAATTTGATAATAATCTTAGATAAATTAATTGAGAATTGTAGTAATTCAGCGGCAGTTGCCACCTTTAGATCCTAACACCCAGTTTCAGCTGGCTGGATTCACAAGCTCAGTAGTGCCAAGGACTGTTACAAGCTCCAATCAAGAATGTATGTTTTTCATTAATCCAAGGTGGTGCTTACAGACAGAAGGGTATGTGTTTGAAAACAGACTTAAAAGTAATACATGAGTGTCAGTCAAGAATATGAGTCACCGAGTGTAGTTTTGCAGATGATTTGACGCTTCAGAAACCAAACTTTATTCTGTTACAGTAGAAACCAGGGATGCCTGTGAAGAAGAAGCTATTTTGCCAGTCCTTTTGCAAATAGAGAATAAAGATGCTTTTTCCTTCTCCTATTTTGTGGCTAACAAATATATGATTAAATTAAAGCTCTCTCCTTGACCACTAATACTGGCTTCAGTGCACATCGCAAACTAAAAGTATATCGCTTGGTCTGTACACTCTGCTGTGGTAAGTCTGTAGACACCACCAGCAATAACAGGCTTCTGCCTGTTACTTTTATGGGAGACTTCATCGTAGAAAATTTCTAAGTCATCATCTGCATGAAAAATGTATGTTAAGTTCAGTAAATGCATATATTTTCTAACATTTCTAATTTTCCTAATTTTTTTATTTAATACCTGCCAGTTCCTGTGACTTCCCTTCACCTATCATTTCTAACAAATTATTAAATACAGAGTTGCAATGGCCATAGTTTATTTATTAACCTCACAAATTGTAGTGGGTATGTCAGAGAAGACACAGACATTCATCGAAGCTGAAAAGCTTACAGCCCAGTTGTTAAGACTGGAAAAAGAAGAGTTCCAACAATACATCGAGGCAGAGACTGCAGGTTTATAGCAGTGAGGCAGACACTGTGTGGTTGGGTAGCAAACCTCCTGGTTCTGGGCTTTGAGGTGGGGTTAGTTAAAAACAATAAAATGCTCGTTTTCACAGGGACAGAAATTTTTCTCCAGGTTGATTTCTTCTGAAATGTGTTCATTTGATGCAGCTGTTTATGTAGCTGTAGTTTTTAGCTCACATTGCTGTGAAGGTGTGAATTTGAAGTATTCCCTCCCTTTAGTATGGGCGTGATATATTTAGTGTGTGATTTTCTATACCAAATAGTTCAGCACCAGAACAGCTGGTGAACACAAGATGCCAAAAGCCAAGGATGAAGAAATAATGCGAGTGAGACGTAAGATCTACTGAGCTTTATACTTCAATTTTCTAGATTGACCAGGGTCTGATCATAACTTTTGTTATGAAAGTGCCTTTCCATGAAATAAAATCTGAAATAAAATAATACTGCTGTTCTATCCCAGAGGGCCATCACAAGAATTAGACTGCAGGGGTTCAGTTCCTTCAGTGATAACATCTCCATCAATATCCATGACAGATACCTGTGAGAGGCCCTTCTAACGCGTGATTGAATTGGACAGATCACCTGTGCAACAATCTCTTTCTGTCATCCAGACAGAAAAATATTAAAAGTTAAGGCAAGACGCAAGCGAGAATCAAAACTCTGTATGGGGCTCACCTTTTCCTTGGGCTTCCAGTAGCGAATCCACATGACAATTTAGGACAATGGTTGATTGAACCAAATCACATCTGATGTCCCATCCTGCTAGGAAACCTGTCTTCAGTTGAGATTTTGGAAGGAGGACATTTCTGGGTGGGGACAACTGGGGCTTTCAAAGGCTTTTGCCAGCCAGGCTAGAACAGGTGGCCATGCAAAACGGTGCTGGACATAACAAACCTGGCGAGGCCAAACACAGGCAATAGGTTTGACCATGTAGGACTTGATGTTTTCTGGCAGGAGGTACACAATACCCACCGCTGAGCTGATTTGTCTGACTTCATAAGCGTTTTTTTGTGCTGTGTATTGAGCAGAGTGAGCAGAAATAACCATTATATTTGTTTTCTTTTCAGGTGAATTTTATACTTTTCATTAGTATTATAAGAATCTTACTGCAGAAGTTAAGATCTCCAGATGTTGGAGGAAATGACCAGTCACAGTACAAGTGAGTTGTATTTCTAGATATTATATACAGAACCAAAATAACCTCTGTAAGATTTCCTCTGCTGAAACCTACTACCAACAACTGCTGTGAAACTATAATTGCATTTAATTCGGAAGTGCTTCTAGATGTGGTTTAATAAAGATTTTATCACTATGATGAAATAGAGATGAACATAAATTGTATGCCAAACAAAATTTACTTAAAAATATGCAATTTCATAAAGACCAACAAACTATTTTGTTGTACTATTTACATATCTTCCAAGAGCTGGAAAGAAGTTATGTTGTTTCCAAAAAGTAGAAAATGAAATACAATGTATTGTGTTCATTTAAAATAGCATCTTTATTTTCCTAGAGGAAAACAAATGTTTCTGATTTAGATCAACTTCACTCTGTTTAGGCTTTCTTCTTTCATGTTTTGGTTTGAACACCAAATCCTAACATTCATTGTTTCCACAGCTTTAGAATCAAGGAGTGTTGGGAGGCAATTTAAATACATTGCTAAAATTGCATTTGTTCTTCATGATATTGCCGTATCACTTGTTGTTTATTATAACAGCTGCTGGATACTGTAATCCAGAATCAGGAGTCTGTTGTAATAGGTCTTATTTTGAAGCCCAGATATAGACAGAGAGTTTAACACTTCAGGATGTTAATATGATATTTCAATGATAAATCCTGACATGAACACTTAAAATTCAAAACCATGCAAGTGGCCTTTGAAAATGTGCTCCTGGATAGCACCTCTTCTTCATTTCAAAAAGACTGAATTCCTGTCCTAAAAGCAGATAATACATGGTATGCTAAAGTAAAGTATATCTTTAAAGCCAAAAGAACTAGGACTTCAAGTGTCTTGTAAACAACATGACACATTTAATGCAAAAAGAGAAAAATGCTGATGTGCTGCGGAAAAGGTGGCACAAGTAGGTTGACATAAGGCTTTTCTTCATAGGGCCACAAGAGTCCCTCCTGTGTTTTCTGCTGGAATTAACTAAACATGTGGGAGAACTGAATCAACCTAGATGAAATTATGCAGTTACCACATTATTATTTAGCACAATGACCAACCTATGGGCTGGAAATCCCCTCAAGTTTACTCCTTGTGGTAGGAACTTTTCTTTGGTTTCCATGTGGTAGTTACACATTGTAGGAAAATGAGGCACTCCCTTCCTATCAGTCCCATCGTTTTCCACAGTGTACTGTAGCACTTCGTTTTAAAAACTGTTCATTAATAGCAACCTTGTCCTTCATTATCCAGCCCTGTGAATTCTTTGCTTTTAGCATTTGATTGCCTGATTAAGTTTGGATTGGATGGTCTTTAGCTGACACTCATGGGAACAGTAGATTAACCTACTCAAGAAATACTGCATCTACAGAGCAAATTAAAGGTCTGGAAAGCTCGTTATTCAAAATGAAAATGCATTTTCTAAACTGCAGAGAAGAATAGGCTATTTTATCTGTCCCTTTCCTTCACTAAAACGTAAATGCAGTATAGAGAAAGCAACATCAGCTAGACAAATATTATTAAAACAAGAATGGAGTGAGAGTGAGCAAGGGCTCTAAAATGAATACTACTCTTGCAATTCACCATTTTTTTTCCCTTCTTCTCTCCTCCTTGCTTGTACCTGGTTTCATCCTTTTTGCTGCTCATTTTACTTTCGCAGCGGGTAAGGTTAAGTTCAGATAAAATCAGTTTTCCTTTTCACTTCGGAAACTGGGAAATTTGCTGCCATCATCATCTCCCCTAGTTGCAAATGAATTTCTTCTGCTAAGGAAATCCTATTTGTCCCACTTACTGGTATCACCTTTAGATGTGAGCTTTTTAGTATTCTTGAGAAACTTTGCTGTCAGAACTGATTTTTTCCACATAAACAGATGCAGCCTCTGGGACTTTATGGACAAAGCAAGGCCATGAAGACTGACACAAGAAAAATACAACTGCCTGAAATACCTTGAGTTTTCTGTTAAAATAGGTGAATTCATGACAGCATCATTTCATTGTTGAATCAAGTTATATTCACCGAGACAGTGATTAATTATGGGATTCAACATTATAACTTCTTGAATTTGATCTGATACCAGACATCCATAATCATGCATGACTGGGCCTGCATAATATATTAAACTGATGTTATTAGGGTGAAAAATTGTCAGATAAGGGATAATTGGCAATTCATCATTTCAGTGGTTTCACAGACAGTTTATCAGACCCACTCTGCTTAATAATTAAACTTCTTCCTTAACTTCAGTAGTGTCTTGTGGTAAAATGTGTTATATAATTGACATTAAACATTAGTTAATGGTATATGCTTAATACCATCAGTATAGTTACGAGATTTTAGTATTGGGGATAAACCTGAAAAGACTCATGAAAATCTCAAAATTGAGATTATTCTGGGTTACGTTTCTTAGGTACCGTTTGCATACTGTGTACGTGCAGACTCCCCATACAGTTGCTCATTTAAAGCAAATTAAAATTAATTAATTTCAAGAGAGAGATTTTAGATTTTACCTCCCAAACAAGAGGATCTGTCAGTATGTATTTAGAGGAAGGCGTTATTCCTTTCTACTCTGAACCCTTTATGCCAGGTAAAAATACCTTGTGAGATCTGATGGCAGCTCACGCCAGTTTGCTGAATGTGGTCGCATGGAATAATGCAGTAAAACCTCACCCCAAAACCCGTGCCGTGAAACCAGGCTGAGGGCTGGATGTGCATCAGAGACGGAGCAGAGAGCAGGTCCTACACCCTGCTGCTGTCCAGAGGGCCACTGAAAAATGCCCTTTTTGTGCTGGGAAACCCTGCAGCCTTTTGCTGACTTTTGGAAGAGTGTGAGGTCAGAAAATTGAAGTATAATGTGGAATTGCACACATTAATTGGTGAGGTTACTATGTGGCTAATCTCATAGCAAGCCTGAAACACAAACAATTTGCAATAAATGGCTCTTACTGAGACTGTTTATAAATCTGAAGTCATATGAGGTTTATGTAAACGACACTGCATCTTAGTAAAACAAGAGCTTATCATTAACTCCAGCTTTTTTATTTACCCAGGAGACTTGCAAAATCCACGTTGTTGCTTATTCCGTTGTTTGGAGTTCACTACACAGTGTTTGCTCTGTTCCCTGACCACACTCCCAATAATTATAAAATAATCTTTGAGTTGTGTTTGGGATCTTTTCAGGTAAATTTAAAAGTCTTATTTGAAAGAAGTTTTATTGACCTAGGTGGGTGCTGCCTACTACCTAAGGAATATTTTCTTTTTTCCAGGGGTTGATTGTTGCAGTCCTGTATTGTTTTCTGAACAGTGAAGTAAGTCTCACCTTTCCTACTGAGGATGTTAAATATCGTTTTCAGCCCCTATAATTCTGCTCTGATACATTAAGATGTTTTAGAAGGATGTTTGCATTCCTATCTATAGAGTAAATACGTGGCAGTTTCTACTCAACAGGAGAAATTAGTGTATTTGGGTGAGGAGTTAAGAGCTATTCGAAATTTCATTCCTTGCAAACTAAGGTGTTAGTAAATGTGTCTTCTGTCATTTAACATGAGTCTAGTTCTAGCTCTGTCACAAGCAACATGGATTGTGCAAGCGAGGTGCAGCAAGTCTAGAAATTTATCCAAAACTTGAAACACCTTTTAATAAGTGTTTAGGGGTAATCTGCCAGAACGGCAGCAGATTTTCAGAAGTGCTCAGCATGTAGCAGCTCTCCTAATCTCAACTGAGGAAGACGCAAATAATTCCTTTTGGTGTCAGCCACGTTTTAAGATAGAATATACATGAAATATCATGCAGTGTCTGACAGGAGGAATCTGTCTGAAGAAGGTGCTTGCATAGGGAATTGACATGAAGGTGTCTTGAGTGCTATTCTGGTCTTTGACATTCATGAGATGCCTGATTTTGGGCTAATCATTTGATTCTGTGCTTTAAGTACATGTGATTAATATCAAAATATCAAAAGCTAGTGTTGCTGCACAAGTGATACAAAACCGATTTTCAAAGTGGCCTTGGGACATCTCCTTGGACAGTGTAGGCACAGTCTTCACTTCAGTTGTGTAATCTTTGATTTGGTATCCTAGAGGGAAGGGATGCCATCCAGAGGGACCTTGACAGGCTTATGGAGTGGGTCCATGTGAACCTCATGAAGTTCAGCAAGTCCAAGTGCAAGGTCCTGCACCCAGGTCAGGGCAGTCCCCAAAATCAGGGAGCAGGCCAGCAGAGAAGGACTTGGTGGTACTGGGGAATGAAAAATTGGACATGAGCTGGCAATGTGCACTTGCAGCCCAGAAGACCAGTCGTATCCTGCATTGAAAGAAATGTGGCCAGCAGGTCAAGCTAGGTGGTTGCCCTTCAGTACAAGAGTGACATGGACATTTTGGAGTGAGTTCAGAGGAGGCCACAGAAATGAGCAGAAGGCTGGAGCAGCTCTCCTGTGAAGAGATGCTGATAGAGTTGGGGTTGTTTGGCCTGAAGAAGAGAAGGCTCCAGGGAGACCTTATTGCGGCCTTTCAGTATGAGGACTAGGGATTACAAGGGAGATGGAGAAAAGACTTTTTAGCAGGGCCTGTAGTGACAGTGCAAAGGGGGACAGTTTTAAAGTGAGAAAAGGGAGATCTAGATTGTAAGTAAGGAAGAAATTTTTTCTATGAGGGTGGTGGAGACACTGGAAGAGGTTGCCCAGTGAAGCTGTGGGTATGCCAGCACCGGAAGTGTTCAAGATCACGTTGAATAGGGCTTTGAGCAACCTGATCTAGTGGTAGATGTCCCTACCCATGGCAGGGGGGTTGGACTAGGTGGTCTCTACAAGTCAGCCCAAAACATTCTATGACTCTATTCCTAAAGGTCCCCATTTGACAGCAAATAAACGTGGAAAGGTTCCTTACATAAAATAACATTTTCAGTTCATGTTGTGCATTATCTTTCTAACACAGGTGCAAGGGGAGCTGAAAAGAAAATGGCGGAGTTTGGGCTGGAAGCAGACAGCAGGCAAAGATTACAGATTCCACAGCTCCTCGATTTCTCGAAATGGATCAGAAAGTGTTTCTCAGCTCCACCGGAATTCAAGGGCTCAGTCATTTATGCAGACAGAGACCACCATGATATAAATCAGCTAGTTCCCCCAGGACATGAAAAACTGTGGGATATATCATTCATTATGCAGCTTGATGTGATATTTTATAAAACGTACAGTTTAGTGCTTTGCTTTTCTACATGTTGGTATTTGAGAAATTGGTTTGTGCAACTAACTAGTTAATAACGGAGAGGCCTGCCCCACGGATGCTTTCTGGGTTTGGGGTGTTTTTTTAATGGTATCCATCTTCATTCTGATGTTCTGTTGCCATTTACGAGCCGTAACTATACAAAAATTCATTTACTATAATGGTCCATTTACCCTCCAGTATGTCTACAAGATAGATGTATGGTATCCTGTTCAATGCAGACTGCTTTGGTATGTGCTGAAAAGTCTGAAATGGGAAACAAGAAAATTTATTACACTTTATTTATAATTTAGGAAACGTTTATTTCCTTGAGCATTCAGAAATTCTCTCCTAATTATGGAAAACAAAGTAAAAATAAAGACATGTAAGAATATAATTAACCACACTGGGAGTTTTGTGTGCTAATCCGGGAAATCTTTAACATTATTTATACAGAGGAAAAAAAGTTAGTACTTCTTGGTTAATTGTATAGATTTCAGGTATTACTTTCTACAGAGTTTTATTCCAATCCTGTTGTTTCTTTCAGAAGTGTTTGGGTTTATGTTTAGGTGCAGAAAGCAGGGGTACCTCTGCAGTCCGTATAGAACGGGCTATGTAATAATTTTGACTAAAACACGAGCATTTTCCAATAGCGTGATTGCAATCACCAGTTGTTCTCTTCTGTTTAAAGTCAAAGAGATTTGTGTTGATCTTTTGTTAAACAATTTTCTGAAGAGTTGTTTTATTGCTAGAGCAGTCTGGCCTAGGATAAACAGCCTCAGATAGCATATTACCCCTTGAAAGTAGCATTTTTAGATAATATTTTCATAGAAATATGTCCCTAGAACTACATACTTGGCAGCTAACACTAGGAATATTGCAATGAAGTTACAACTCCCATTTAAGGAATAATGTAAATTCTTTTAGCTTAGTTTTATTCTGTATCTGTCTGAGCTGATTTAAAATTTAATCCTGACCATGACTCCAGCAAAAAAAAAAGTAGACAGAATCCCTAAAAATTACCATAAAAGGCATAAATAGAAGGCATTCTCAAC
The DNA here is from genome assembly GCA_013399365.1 of Pampusana beccarii. Classification (NCBI taxonomy): domain Eukaryota; kingdom Metazoa; phylum Chordata; class Aves; order Columbiformes; family Columbidae; genus Pampusana; species Pampusana beccarii. The sequence continues at coordinate 115,140 of VWYH01005631.1, forward strand.
AACGCCAAGGCTCTTATGGAGCCACTTTGTAAAAAAAGAAAAAAAAAAAGACACGAAACTGACAGATTCTTATAAATATATACAGAACATTTGCACTCTTTAAAAGAAATAAACCAAATGATGTTTACTTCCCATGTCAAGTTTAACCACGTCCACTCTAAATAGCAAGTGGGAATAATATATATTTGCATTAATTCCTCTGATCCATAAAAGCAATTGCCCTGATATTTCAAATAACAGACTGTATGGAGCTGGCAGAATCCAAAGTCCATCATATTGCCAGGTAAAGGGAAGAACAGCAGCAAGGGCACGTCTTGGCAGGCTTGCACGTACATTCTTGAAAATATTACCAGTACTGGGAATATTGCTGGCAGTCATCAAAGGGTCCATATACGACTTGGTCTGATTTAATTTAGCTGGTTATCAGTCAAACACAAGTTATTTTAATGGGAATGCCCAGGAGTGATGCAAAGTTGTGTGAGACTGAAGACAGAAGAGTCTCCATGGTTCACATGAGTACTGCAAAACATGTATTATAATTCTGTGAATGTTACATGACACGAAACTTTACACAGTAGTTATCGTTTGAGTTAAACAATAATCACTTGATGAATTGCTACTTTGCCAAATTTCACTTCAAAGAAGCTATTGACCACCTGCAGTCATTCAGTGTTTTCTGCTGTCACTTGGTGAAGTTAACCATGAGGCTCTGCAGTGAAGTAGGCTGCCCCGTGACAGCCCCGTGGGGTCTAAAGATAAGCCCTACACCTCTGTTTAAATTAAGTATATTCCCAAAGGTTTAGACTCAGAAGCCACTGTTAAACTTCAGTATTTCTCCTGGATCATTGAACAACCTTATCAACAATCTTAATTGCAAATATATGAGGACACATTGGAGCTTTGGGGGCTGCTCCTATACCTAAATTTACCTGGATGTTCTGTATGTACATCTGTGCCCTTTAGGCTTCTTTGTATGACATGGCATTGGGACTGTTCAGTTCCTTGAGATGTGATGTGCAGGATGTATTTTTTCCCCCAGATTTCTAGGTAGAAAGGCACACTTGACAAGCATTCAAGTGTACTCATCTTTGTGTTCAAGGGAGGTTCTTTGACTGAGCTGGCACATAGACAGAATGATCGTATAGAAATAGAGATTTCAAGCCATCAGCTCCATCAGTCTGTTCTGCATGATGCATCGCCAATTATATGTGTTTATAATTCACTTCATCCTAGAGCAAACTATCATTGTTCTAATTGGGTGAGCATGGAGAAAATCTACATCTCTGGATTATAAGACAGGAAAGCTTAAATAAGAAAACACATTTTAAGTTGCAATGGAAGAGCGTAGTTTCTTTTAACACAGCACAGATGCATTTGGACTTGTTTCTGCTTTTCTTGGAGGGAGTAGTGCCGTATGAGAGGATGAAGTTGCACCAGTGGGAGCACACAGATGAAATCACTACGTTTGTAAAGGACTATGTGGCCATACAAAGAATGCCACACAAGGGAGAGAGGTGCTGCAAATATTTTTCTTTCAAGCCAGTGAAAAGCACAGTACTTTGTAGAACCTCATCCCCCTATTAAAAATCATAGAATCTAAATACAGAAGATTTGTTTTGCGTGAGACAATTAAACTTCATAATGCTTTGTGCAAGCATTTCCGTGTCAGTAAAGGCCTAGAAGGCACTGTGCTCACTTGTTTTCACTCCCAGAAAATTCTGATTTCCAAATAATTTTATGCAAAGTTACAGCATCAGCCCCATCATCACCTGTTTGACTTTCAGCTGCCTTTTCACAGACAGGTACACACCATAATAAAATATATGTAAATTCTGACAGTGAGGCATTTTCTAAACATTCTTTCTGATTCTCTTCTGTGCCCTGTTGCATTGGCCAAGAGAAGTAGAGAAAGTATTTCAGTATCTTCTCCTTCTGGAGTGCACACATCATTGACCGTATTTCTCACTCCCACTTGCGGCTCACCTGGTCATACCTTTGAAATCTTTGACTTTACGTGGTCATTTTAACTGACCTGGAGCTGGCTAGTGACATGCAATGAGATTATTGCTGGCCTGTTTCTTGCCATATAAACTAGTACCTTTTTAAACTATGTTGGCCTTGTTGTCTGGGTCAGACTTCGCAAAATCAGCTTAGGAATACAGAGAGCACCCTTTTAGCTGTTGAAAGCAGTGCTGGCTTTCGTGACATTTTAAGGATTTGGCATGTGTTTCAGTACTCTATACGGGAGTGTGTGAGAGCCCAACAGGTTGCGTCTGAGCAGCACAGTGATGGGTGCTGCAGGTAGCCAGCTGAGGAACCACCCAGTTTAAGCACACACTGGAGCTGGACTGCAGAGGCAATAACTAACTGGTGGTGAAAAGCATTACAAAAAGCCTTCTACAGTCAAGCTGGCGGCAGCCTGTCCTACTCTGTAGCATCTCCTTCAAGTCCTGGTGCACCCAGACAGGCGTCCCTCTGCCTTTGACATGGTGAAGAGGAGAGGAACAGGTACAGACCCTCAGCAGAGCACAGAATCTGTCTGGGGTGTCTTTATGAAACAAGGCATTGCCAAGTGCACGTGCCTCACGCTCCACGTGTAAGGACTAAGATGGGTCACTTGCATTATTTTTGTGAATTTAATAAACATCTTCTGCTGACTGTGGGTTTGCCCATTTCAGCAAAACAATTGTGAATAAAGTCCATATCCACATTTTACAGATTTTTTTTCAGACATCTCCAATGAAAAATCAAGTGTTAAATATGTCTGATAAAAAGGAAGAACTGGCAAGTAACCTGCAGAGAAAGCTGCTACACATATAAGGGTTGTTGTCCAAGCAGTTAGTGTCTGTGCAGAGGGACACAGGAAATGCTTTTACTAACAAAAGTACCTTCACAGTACCATGAGTGCCTATGTAAGCTGTGGGCTGTCAGTACCACCCTGACATAACCAAATAGCAGAAGTTAACATGCAGTGCTATTCTGTTGATGAGAAAACAATACTAAAATAATAATAATAATAATGTGTTATAACATGTATGTTACAAGAGTAAATCAAGATAACATTTAAAAGGAGCGTTCTGTGATATGATTTAGCCAGTCTGTGTTGGACCTGGTTCTGCCCAAAGGTAACAGCATGTAGTTAAATCTAAGTCAGTAATATTTCCATTGTCAGATAAACCAGTGGCTGAAATGTCCCAACCCCCTTTATTTCCCAAAGCGCTGTAGTAAGTTTATGATAACCTGCAGCTTTTTTTTTTCCTGGCACATTAGTATGAGTATTGTTTTGAAATTCTCTTTCGTCTTCTTTATGAATAACTTTTTATCTGTTGAGTATGGTAAAAATTAAAGATGATGTAAATGAATGTGATTATTTTTTACAAAATGTACAGACTATGATGTTGTATAGATTAATGTGTGTAAATAGATTTCCTTTTCATACTGTAATTCACTGTATGTTTCTTCTGGTTTTGTTCTTTTGTTCTTTTCTGTTTTCAGCTTTTAATGTCACGTACCTAACAGCCTTCTCTGAGATGTTATATATAAAGCTGTGAACAAATAAGCGTTTACATCTTTATGCTATTAGAGATAATAGTACTTAATAACACCATAATGGACTGAAGAGGAATCAGAGAATAAAGATTTTAGAGGTTTTGCACAGAACTTCTTTCATTTATGTGATTTATGTATGTATGAGATGCACTAACAAACCATGTTTTCAAAACTGAGAATGGTCCTCCTGCCTTGGCACCTCAGGGTTCCTCAGCAATGTGATTAAAATTGAATTGTATTGAATGGAAAAGGAAAGGCTGAGGCTGCTCCTGCCATGGGAAGGGGCAGGGGGAAGAGACAGAGCAGGGCAAGGCTGGCAGCAGTGGCTGCTGGTGGGGCCAGCGAGGAAGGTGGCACCTTATGGGGCAGCGTATGTCCCGTGAGAGCAACACCCAGCGGGGACAAAGAACAGACTGCTGTTGGCTGTCCCTCTCGGACGGGGAATCTGTCCCCTTGTGTGTGTATCTATAGTTATCACACAAGCCACATCCCCAGGAGGGGCTTTCCGACCCTTTGAGAGACCTGAGCTCTCATCATCTCCCACTGCGTGTGTGCCTGTGTGAGCTGCCGGTCAGCCTGACCTTGCCCACGTGCTTGTCCTCCCTCCCCCGTTGCTACCTGGGTGCCTCCACAACCAGGTCACCTTGACTTCTGCCAGTGAGCTGATCTAGGGCTGAGGAGCCTGAATGTGCAGCAGGGCCAGGTGAGCAGGGGCGCTGGCAACTGGACCAATGCCCATCAGTGCTGGCGAGTCCGACTCCTGCCAAATGCGAAAGGTGGATCCCTTTAAAAAATGCTGGATCATTTTAACACTATCAATGCTGACAGACTCCTGTAGCTAGAGAAACGGATGTTCCCAGAACAAAGGCAAAAGTCAGCATATTGGGAAGCAGAGAGAGTAAGGGAGACTGCACTCAAAAATCAGCTTGAGAAAGCAAACAATTACAATTTCTGCTTGGTTGTGCAAGGCAGGTTCACGTGTAGGAGTCTCTTCTCGGCTCTGTACCTGTAACCACTGGCCCACAGGCAGGCTTGAATAGAGCACAAAGCTCCCAGTTTTCTCTGGTTGTGCCAAGGAGCTTCTAACTGGGGTATTTGAAAAGGTAAAGGAGATCAGTGCCTGGGATAGTGAAACAGAAAGACTGGATGCATTCCCCTCCCCTCCTCTCCATGAGAGAACTGAATCGAAGAACTGCAGCAGACAGCAAAAGAAAAGGGATTGCAAACTGTGAGCATGTTTCTGTCTGTGTGTAAATTTGAGTGTGGACTGCAGAACGAGGTTGCTGTCACAGGACAGCTTGTTTTCCCTTGGCAGCGCATGAGCCACATCCCAGTCTCACTCCTAGTTCCAGCTCTGTTGGCCCGTACCTAGGGAGGGCTCAGCCCTCAGGCTACAGTGACCACGTAAAAGGAGATGTGCACAGAGCAGCGGGAGGAACCAGGCACCCCGTGCAGGGCCATACAAAGGCCAAGCCCACGTGCAGCCGCCCTGCAGCAAAGCCTTGTCTGTGGGATTTGGGGGTGACTCCTGCTGCAGGGACTCGGTGGCAACACAGAGGTCATTCCAGTTTGCAAAGGGGATTCCACAGGCTGCACAATGCTATTGAGCTAATACAAAGTCTCTGTGTGTCCAACTAACATAAAATGCTGTCTATTAATTAGGTTCTATTATTTATAACATTGTATTTTGATACCCTCATCTTTCCTTAACAGCATAGGCTGGGATATGTTGTGAGATAGCTGACATGCAATTTAGGTTGAACTACTGTATCAAACCATTTAATAACTAAGTATATGTTGTATCAAACTATTTATAGATCTTTCTCATAGGAAAAATAAATATTTTTCAAGTAATATCCTACAGAACATAGTCAGTGCCCTGGGATATTCAATTAAATATGAAAACTGGATTTGGAAGACAAAAGAAAGCAAAATGAAGAGCTGTGCTTTATGTTGAAGCCCTTCTGTATTTCTGAGCTGGTGCCTTTGTAATTGAGACTGCTTCTCAACACAATCCTGTTAAGCTGTGAAATTCTCTGTTCAGAAAGGCTTTATTTAGCAATAGCCCTCAGCCACTGCTTATCCCTGATTTCCTGCTTATATTCTTCACCTGCTCCTAATTAGTGCCTTGGGCTTTGGCTGCCTGTCTCTGCAGGATATGAAAAAATACTCTGCAAATGATGAGGGAATCAGTAAGCAAGCTTATAACAATATAATTAATAATGGATCCTGACTACTAGGCGACGTTTTATTATACAGAGCCGTATTCATGAGAAGCAATTTGAAAATTAGAATACAATCTGAGTAATACAGCAAATTGTGCTGTAGAGGATGATTGTGTCTCAGCCAGGTGACGAACTGGACAATTTAATCACTCCTGCAGATTCTAGTTTCTGTTATTCAGGGAAGTACCCAAACCATATGGCCTATTTTACAAACACTTAACTTGACCTTATTACTCAACAATAAAAACATGAAGAAAAATACTGTTTCTCTCAAATACACAACACGTTTAAAGAGTAATTTTCATTTGCCTATAAAGATGATAGCATCCTGTCTCTTGGATTAGGCCAATAATTTATCAGTTTAGACACGCGGAAATACTATTTTGTTAATAAGCTCTAAAAAAACCCCAGCATACACCTTACTCAGGGTGTAGCTCTGGCTACTCATGATGATGCCCCAAATATGAGCTGACTCCAGCTTGGAAGACACAAGCAACGTTGGGTTCTTTTGTCATTTAGACCCGGTTCATCTCTGTCTAACTTTAAACATCTCAGTTAAGTGTTCTATTTATAAATCTGCTTTTTGGCTGAATGCAAAGCCAAAAATCCAGCCTGCACATGGACAGACCCTGCCTCTGGGGTATCTCATGCACTGAGGACCTGACCCGTGTCCCCGCAGAGGGTTCAGCAAGTCCTGACAGTGCGGCTGCCCTGCACGCACTGTTTCCCTCTCATTAGCACTCCAACATGGCTGTGCCAAAGATAAACCAAGCTTTTCCCATTCTTTCAGCCGCTTATGAAAGCTGAATCTTAATATAAACCAGGTGATTATTAGTTTTATTGTCCCACTCCCATGACGTTCAGTAGCAAGATGTTTACAACCTTCTCTAACTTTGCTGCAATGAAATATTGAATCAATAGCAATGCTTTGAAACAGCCCAGTGTGGAGGAGGAGGGTTTTATTTAAAAGGACTGATGTTGAGTACCAGCTGTCCTTGGATGTATAAACATTAACAGAAGGAGCTTTTCATGGCTCTGCTACCTATGCAAATTTCCATACAAAGGTCAAATATTGACTGGCATCACATAAGCTGAGGCTAGAAGTTAGAAAGTTGTTTTTAATCACCGAAGGAGTAAGGTTTTGAAAAAGCCTCATGGTATCTAAGGAAAATTCTACTTTAAGATTCCTGTTAATATGGCTTAGAGGGAGTAATATGGTATGAGCGTAAGGCAGCAGGGGATTAGCCCTTGTGACCCATGCGCTTATACTTCCTACACTCCCATAAGACTGTGGGATCTTGACTGCATTAATAAGTCTGAAGTTTTGGAAAGAAAAAGGAAAAGTTAGAAAAAAGGTTGTAAACTTTTCCAAATCTGAGAGTTTAAACATGTAAACGAATCAAAAAAATCATTAAATTTTGATCTGCTGTCAATTGCTATCATAAAACTCTCTATTAATGTTATTTCAGTCTCTTTCAGCTGCAGATCCAGTCCAACATGTCTCCGTTGTGTCTGGATGAACAGAAGCTGCTGTTGACGTAGATACTTGGGGGAAGAAAATGAGATTTTTAGTCTAAGTTCATCTTCTCCTTCTGTTGTGCTGTGCATTCATCCCTGGCCTAAGAAAGTTATTACAATTACCTATTTATATACTGATCCGTGAATAATACAACTGTACTTCTATATATGTTCTCAAAATGTCTGGGCTGAATAGTTTATTTTCTTTGAGTTGTAATTATTCATCTCAGCATTTGGCAACGTTTTTGAGTGGTTTTAACTTTCCTCATGCAATGTGTCATCAGGTTTAAATAATAGTGGTTTCTTTGGACAATCTGGACGCTGAAATATTTGGTTGGCTCACAGGGTGGAAAGTGTCTTCTGACCCTCAAAACTAATTTGCAGTCAGCTTTAGTACATTTTAAAAAATCAGATTAACTCAAAATGATAAATTAAAAGAAAAACATACAGAAAAAGATGTGAAGTTGGGGAATAAAATGGGGTCAAAGCTGGGGTCTAACTTTGAGGAAATAAGATTATGCTCTAGAAAGATGGAAGGACAAAGAGAGGCTCGGTTTGGAGCGCCACATGTAGTACAAGGTGGGTGGAAAAAGGGTTGTGACAGGAAGTCAAGAGCTTTGTTGAAGATCCCGTTTGAGTCAGTCACTCCTTGGGGACCATTTTCATGAGGAGCTGTGAATGATCTTGAAAAACTTTCCATTGTGTATTTATGAAGCTAATCTAAAAGCTAAATTTTCAGAAAAAGTGGACTGCCTATAAAACCTCAGCAGCTTTGCGCCAGTTTGCAGCAAAGTTACACAGGCTGAAAAGTTCAGGTATTCAGGGACAATCTACCTATCAACTGATGTCTATGTTTCTCTCCTCCTAAATAGAAATTTTACGTATTTTAGGTAACATGAAGGCTATTTTTTGGCTGTCCGCGTATGAAAGAATGAACATTTTTCTGAGAAAAGAATAGAATTGGGAAACACTGATTCATCTGCTAAAATAGAAAAGGCACATCACCAGACCAAAAAAGCATTTTTACACCAAGAAGCAAATAAGGTAATACATTTAGGAGGCATTTAATATAAATCATGACATAAATCTAGACTTTCATATTGTTTGAAGTATTTCCACTATATCAGAGACTTTTTTTTTTTTTGGATACAACGTGGCTTTACTCTTCCATTCTCCCAGACCAAAACACAATCATTTTGGCTTTCACTAGTGTCTAGTTTGTATTTGTTTAATTGCAAATGATTCACTAATGGTACAGCTACAGTAGCCAGCAGGCTGCTAACCATCAAAGTATAACTCAAAACCAGCGAAACAGAATGCCAGTTTTTGATGATGACTCATGAATTTGCCCTTCAGTTTTCTGCTTGTGAATTGTTAACATTTTGTTTCTTTATTAATACAGCTTAAAGGTTGCCATCTGCCTTTGTGAAGCCATAGATTTCGGACATGCGAAGTTCAATTTCCACAAGGTCACCTGTTGCCTATCCCAATCTCAATTGTCTCTGCTATTCCTGACATATTCAATCTGTTCTTCATGTCCCTCATCATTGGGGACTAAACAATCTTCCTGGGGCAGAAATCCCATCAGGGAAGATTTTTTCACAAGCTGTGGCTGGTTGAAGACCTATGCTTTGCGTACAGCTCTTTCTCAAGCAGGATCCACAGATGTCCTGCTATCATAGTGCTTCTTGGAAGGAAAGTAATTCTGCTCTAAACTAAGTCTTCTGCAATATGTTTTAGTTCAGCTTCTTCAATGAACAAAAAACAAAAGCAACAAAAAGCATCTGAATATCTGTTTACCATAAAGTTTTGTTGCTTTAAATATTCAAATTTTCAACTACTCCTGTACAGGATCTGCTGGGGGTGTACAAGTGGCAGTATGATACCAGCTAGAAATATGTGCTCATCTCCTACAAAGGAACATTTTCTCAGGCCCATTCAACATAAATTTCAAGCTTTAAACTTACATTTAAGTCCTAAAACATCAGCAGATCTTAAGGAGCTGTTCTGGGGTTTTGCTCATCATAAACACAGTTTGGAGCAACAGTGTTTGTTCTTCTCCTGTTTATGCTTCATGGTTTCCATTATGTTAAATTATATATGATCTTGAGAATCCCTTACCAATACTTACCCGTCTTACAGCATCTGCTTGTAACTCATCTTTTGCAGTTCCCCAGGATGCAGTTTCTTCTTTTGCAGTACTGTGAATACTTTATGCTGTACGCATTTCCCTTTAATTTATATAGACATTACTTGTTTGCTGGCATCAGTCTATGCCTTATTATTGTCTCTGGATGCATTTTCAGAATCCTTATGGCAGGAAGAAAACAAGATCAGAGGTACATCTGAGACAAGACAGTCACGAGACCCCTTGGGGCTGGAAAAGGAGACTAGAACATTAAGCTAAGAGGGCGAGTGCCAAGGCAGAGAGCTGGAAGATCAGAGCATGTCAATATGCTGGAGGAAAGAGCCTCAAGAACCCATAATACTATGGGCAGAGCCCAGGAGATACAACCGGAGCCTCCCACCCAGGGGTCTGAAACCCTTTCCTAGTGATCTTGGTGCCGACATAGATTGACACCCCCTTAGAAGAGCATAAGGGAGGACTTGGATCAGCTGCACCAGCGCTCAGGCAGCTCTTCTGAAGGCTTTAGTTGACTTATTTCAGTGAGTGATGTTAAGGGACAGCAATCTCATCTGGGGCCATTGCACGCAGTACAGGTAGCTCCAAACTTGCAGTATGACCTCCCAGTTGTGGGTTCCAGCAGGATCTCTGGCTCATACATGAGAAAGTCTCACTGTCATTGCTCCAGATTCTGTTTATTATTTCAAATATCTTCTTGCAAATATTTGATTTAACTCCTGACATTGTGTTTCAAGTACAGAGGTGACTGTTAATTATGGATCTAATGTATGGCTTGAGAATTTCACGAGAGTTACTTAAATTGAGATGGCTTGAATCATAGTTAATTACTAAGAACTTGAGAGATTTGATGTAGCACTGCTTGGAATAGATTCTACCAGGCCTATAACTATGTTACTGTAGAAGGAGAGAGCTTGATTAAATTAAAAACTGTTTCGTTTCAGATTTTGAAGATATAGGGTGTATCATGCAATTTGTAAGACATAAGAATAACCAGCTAAAATGCAGAGGGCAGTTAGGCCAGATTTTGTTTCTTCTTTTCTTGGTGAATAATAACTGGGAGTTAGCTTCTAACTGAATTTTAACTGACATTAAACAAGTAAACACTTATGCAAGTCCATGTAGGTCCCAGTATCACTTACCATTCATTAATGTAATGTACTGTAATGTAATGTAAATGAGGATTTTAAACAAGTGAAGAGACCACTAGACTTTCCTTCTAACCTCCAATGCAATTCTATTTTTAAAGTTGTTCTGTGTTCTGGATGGATAATAAGAATAGTAGTCTATATCACTGCTTGTACAGCTGAGTAATTCTGAATGACATTTGCAGTAATTCTTGCTTCTTCCTACAGCCTTGTTTCTCATACAGAGTTTCTTTCATCTTTTCTTCCCCACACAGCAATATTGTTCCTGATTTATCATGTGCTGTTTTAGTGACAAATTAACAAGCCTCAGAGGTGATGAGTGGACACTGAAAATATAGGATGTAAATCACTGACACAGGACACTGAGCTAGTGGAGAAGTTTCTGCGTAGTTAATGATCGCACCTGAGAATGGCATAGTGTATTTAAAGTACTTCGAGATCTCCAGTTAAGTCACACGTGATCCAAATGAGATGATTGTTAAAATCATGGTTTTGATGGGGAAAAGTAAGAAAGCTAGAGCTTGTGACATTTTTCAAGTCAACAGCACTATCAGTGCTTGAAACACAGAGGTTTGCCTACAAGTAAAATTAGTGTTCCAGAAACAGAAACTCCGTGGACTTGTGAGGGGTGTATTTCTATCTGTCTGCGTAGCATCAGATTGTCATAAATTTACTTCAAATACCATTTTACTCCACAAACCATACAACTCGATTCTATGAGATGTCCCTGCAAGGGGAATAATTGGTGTAAAACAGTGATGAAGACTGCAATGATCTATTATAAACTGGCTATCATGTATATGTCTGCTAGTTTTAAAGAGGAGGGGTTTTTTTGTTGGTTGGTTGGTTGGTTGGCGTTTTTTACCTATTTACAAATATTTCTGAATGCATTACCATGTCATAGCTAGTACAGCATGGCATATTAGCTCAAATCAATGATCTTACCATCATCTATACTGCATGCTTCAGGAAAAAAACACATCTAAACATTGTTACTGAACAACGTCTGCTTGGTTTCTTTCTAACCCGAATTGTTCATGATCTACATGCAACACCCAGCTTCCCTGTTGCATTTTAACTATTCCATAACACTCCCCCAGGACTTATTTTGTTCCACTGTTACCCCACCATAGACTGTTCTTTCTAAAGGTTAACTTTCCAGCTGTGGCTGTTGAGCTGACCAGTGCATTTTCCAAGTTTGACGTTTCCATGCCATATAATACAAAACTTCCAGTAGTCTAAAGCTTCCAAACTAAGACATTGCATTTTGTTATTGACATCTAGCCTCTGGGCTCAAACACTGCTCTGTGTTGCTCGATTCTGCTTTGCTGCACACAAAGAGATTTTCTTGCTACTGCTGATCACTGGAAAACGATCAGTTCCTTCCCCTTCCCCAGCCCTTAAAATAGCAATTTCCAGGCTGCTTACATAGATGAAAACACTGGGATGTACCAACGATTTTTCTCAGTATTTCCACTCCCAGAGGAATGGAAAGCTTCATTACACATCAAATTTCTCAGACTCTACTGTTCCATAAACCTTACAGATTCACAAGATCAGATGTAATTGCAAAACCTCAGTAGACTAATAATAAAAACCTCCCTTGGTTGCTTTCATCCCAGTTCCAACGAAGGTGGAGTTAACTCTCTGATGTTAAGATGAAGTTTTAAGAATGCGAAAGCAGCAGCTTCTTCCTGACTTCGCTTGCTCTTCTCTCTCTTTAATGACAGGACCCAAAAGCCAGAATTTTCGTGTGCTCACATAAACTAGAATACGTTCTTGTGGCCATTTGTCTGTTATAGAACTTTGTCTCTTTGTTTCTTGCTGTGGCAAGGGAACACCTTATGATATCTCTTTTTCCAACGAGGAAAATTTTCTCCTTCAAATTGTGTAATAGTCTTTAATACTTTTATTCCCATATTTCTGCTTTCATCTGTCATGTCCTTCTGAAAATGCTCTAGTAAAACCTTTTGCATCGTTAGATGAATAATTTTCAAAGCACATTTTTTGCCAGATTCAAAGCTGTTTTCTACCTGTGAAGCTGTAAAAAGCTCTGAATATGATATCACACGTGGTGATAAATAAAGCTACTTAATTCAACTAATATCCCTTTCCCTAATTCATGGTGTTTAGGACCCCATTCCATTCATATCCTGTTCCATCCATGAATAAATCATGGGCATGCTGGCAGTTTTTGTGGGCTTCAGCTTGCAGTATTTTTTTCTGAGGGTGGCATCCAGAATTTAAATAATGCAGTATACCCCTGTATTGCCAGCTCTGAGTGATTTTGCGTAAGGAAGTGCAGCTTATTTCTGTATGGAGCTGGAAGGAACAATTGAAATGGTTTCGTTGGAAAGGAGCAAGACTGTGATCAGGCATTAATTAAGCAATCAAAGTGTTTTGTTTATGATACTGCAAGGGCTGTCGATTCACATTATTTGTCAGATTAGTTTCACTGGAGTGGAGCTGAGAGTTAAGGGGCTGGTTTCTGTCTCTCTCCTGCAAACCAGCAGTGATAGCTGGTACAGAGCAATTGTCGGGCTCCTGGTCCAGCAGGCAAGGGAAGGGAATTGTAGTATTTTGGCATGAGTTGTCTGCCAATCAATCTTTCAGTTGGCCAATGCCAATTCTTTCTCTGAACCTTTGGCAAAGGAACGATTCTGTCTCTGTGCACATGTATCCCCACAAGAAAACCGCCTTGTAAAATGTTTTAGCTTAGGGCATTTCCCAGCTCTGTTTCACCATGCTGCCTGGCAAATGGTTAATTTGGCGCACTGAGAGATGGTGTGGGCAAAGGAACAGTGTGGAAAAAAGTGGTGAGAGGCTGCTTAAAACAGAAATAAAGACTCATCAAACCCTGCCCACCTGTGGGGATAGTACAAGATCCTACCTGTGGCCTTTCAGAGGAGCTACAAGTTTTTTCTTAGAGCATGATCCATTGGTAAAGTATGAATGTAGGGAAATTTTAGTAGTTTGAAAAGAAGGGAATGAAGAATTAATGAAGAAGCAAGAAATCAAAGAAAATTAATTTTATCAAGTGAAATATAATATTATGCCAATAGTTTGTGTTTAAAATCTGCAGTGGACAAATAATTTAGACTCTTATAAAGAAACAGAATAAGTTCCAGGTGTAGACACCCTGTACGCAGTGACAAAACATAATTTATATTAGCCTTTTGCAGCTCTATACTGTCTCAAACAAGTGTGTCAAAGGGCTTGAAAAATAACAGCTAGTTTATCATCTGGATAGAACTAATCACATTTTCCTAGGATGAAAACTAAATATTTTAGCTAGGCTTAGTTCATGCAGGAAGTTTGTGGCAGTCCAGGATATAGTCCAGAGCTTCTGAATCACAGCCTGCAGTTTAGCTATGAATTCAGCTTTCCTTAGACTTGACTTTTTTTGAGTCGCATCTCATAGTCTGAAATAGCCCCCTCCCCACCAAAGTTTTAGTTCAAAAGGATTAAGGGTATGATTTTGGGGTGGATTAAGGAACTTTCGGTGAATATATACATGGAGACAAGCCTCAAATTTACCAGCAAACAGACTGGCTTGACATCAATAAGGAAGAGAAAACACAGAAACTTCGAGAATAGACATTTTTGAAAGTTTTTAGTTGGCAGGTTGCAGGGTTGCATGTAAAGCGTACTACAATGAAGTATGCTGTCATTAACACCCTTTACTCCTTTTCTGGATGACAGCAAAGTCAAATTTGCCATTTTTCTGCCAATATTCTCCTTTTCAATAAATATGTGCAAGTTTACTAAAACCATTGTAGACTGCCTCGGGCTATTCTTGTGAAATCATTCGAGAGGAGACAGATAGCCTGTGTGATGTGATTTTCTTGAGAGCTGAAAATTCTTACCCTCCAATTCTTCCTTAACCTGCTATGACAGTATCAGTGTGATGGAGTTTCTCAAACCGTACAATATTCAGAGCTTTGGAAAAAAACTAAGACCATAACGTTGCAATGTATCCTGCTGTCCAGACTGCAGCAACCCCAGAATCCCCTCTGTATTACATTTCTTCATCTTTTACTTATATTCTATCTTTCTTACTTTTGAAAATGTTAATTGCTCTAGATTATCTTCTGCTAAAGCATGGCTTTGTGTTCTAAGACTCCCACAAATGTTTTGTGGTTTATTATGCACTTCTTAGGATTAAAAGGTCTAGGCAGATACATCCCAAATCCTGGCTGACTCACAGTCTTATCTTGCTCTTTTAGCACCTTTTAAAGTTGAAATTAATCTTTTCCCATCACAGGTTACTAGAGTTGTATAAAGCGTCTGACTTGGAAACCCGCATTTTCCCAAATCACTTCTTACTTCTACAGGAAATGTTACCAGAAACGTTACCAGACACCCTGGTCTGCAAGTTCTTCCTCAGAGTAGCGATGGCAGTTCATAGTTAATGATGTCACTAATATGTCAGTCTTCCATTCTCTCATTCATTATCAGAGAAACGTGGTTGGAAAAGATCTCTGGATCCTCCTCCTTAGAGACGGAAACTGTTGCCACCCTGGATGATGACAACTTTAGCTTGTTCTAGCCAAGCCTTGGAACCTCCA
The DNA here is from genome assembly GCA_013399365.1 of Pampusana beccarii. Taxonomy (NCBI): domain Eukaryota; kingdom Metazoa; phylum Chordata; class Aves; order Columbiformes; family Columbidae; genus Pampusana; species Pampusana beccarii. The sequence goes on from VWYH01005631.1 coordinate 130,291, forward strand.
AAGATGGCACCTTGGTATGTAGCCAAAGTTTACAGCAGCAGCCCTTTGCACAAAAGGCTTCCATCTCATGTTATGTTTAATCCCATTTCTAAAATGTTAGAATTCTAAAATGATCTTCAAGTGCCATGTGACTATATTTTCTTTACACAACAAATCTCTCTATGATGATGATTTTTCTTGATTTTGTGTCATCAGCAGTTTTCATTAGGAAATTCTTACACTTCTGGACCAAGGCATTATGAATTTAATTCGTGAGTACTGTTAAATAAGATTAGCCTCAAGACGGATTCCTAAGGAATTCCCCTGATACCTCTCTCCACCATAAATAGGATTGCCTGCCATTTCAGCTTTTTTTCTACACTGCTTATGCTAATCCCCATCTTCTCTGCCTAACTCACATTTTGAGACAGTCACATGCCAAACGTTGTGCGCTAATTCAAGTACATATATCTGTCTTTGCCTAAGAGATCAGTTGTTATCAAACAAGGATATAGGATTTTCCAGCACAGTTAGCTGTGTAAAACTCATATTTGATTTTCTACTTATTCCATCCCTTAAGTTACTTTTTCCTATATATATGTAGACATATAGATAGAGAGAGAGGTGTTTTGAAGCTTTGCATCCCATTCAAGTTCCACTACCCATGTAGCTGGCTGTCTGGTGTCCTTTCTTTCCGTATATTTAGTTACTACACCTGCTGTTCCCTAAACATGATACAAGTCTGGTGCTTTGGACTACAGACTTTTTGCTAGAGGACTTACAGTTTTGTGTGCTAGTTAGCGACATGAATTTTTAGCTGGCACTTTTAACAGCAGGTGACATTCTGACCATCACCTGACTCCTATGCTGATGAACTAATTCAATCAATTTAATACAGTTATTCAAATCTATTTTTCAGAAACACGTATACCTATATACTGGTAATTATTTAAATGACTAGAAATGCATTTGTGTTTCTTTTCTAGCCTGAAGGAGGCCATTTTTAGCTCCAAATTCTCGTTTATAGAAATCAGTGGAGATGTCCTTGAAATGTCTACTATTGTAAATGAAGACAGAGGTGGTTTAACAGTTCCCATGCAGCTATGGCAACAGGAGCATTTTCTAGAATACTGGAAGTGTGGCAATGTTTCTGACTCTGTGAGCTGCACATCAGATATTACATGATGTGAAGAGCCATGAGTAACATTCCACATCCACTAGATAACTAGAAAGAAGGGGATGTCAAAAATTATGTGAATGGATGAGATCATAACAGCTTCCATAGTTTCCCCTATTTCCATCCAGTCTGAGGTTTTTCAGGGTCCTATGACAACATCACAACTAGTCCCACTGGCTGTGCCTGGCTCGTTTCCACCCAAGCCTGCTCAGTTTATCTACCAGCCCTCTTGGAAGTCCCATGGGGCTGTCCTGACATGCAAGCACACAGAAAATTATTTTCTAGCTGAGCACAGCTTGAGAACAGTCATCATCATTTTTGAAAGTTCAAGTTATCCTTTTACAAGTTAATTGAAATAATATTTGAATGTCAAGTTGTCCTCTTTTCATGCTTGCTTCAACTGGAAAATATACAGAGCTCTCCCTGTTTCCAAAAGGAAAAAAGTCAAAGACATGAATAACTGGAAGCATAACTGGAAGTATGCACCTAGCACAATTCTCCATGACAGCACAACATGACATCAGGTGGTGTCTCAGCTCATCAAGGGACCCTTCGTGTATCTCCCAGAATCTCCTTTGCTTTTTTGATCTTGGTGTCTTTTCTCTGCTGGTCACAACTGACCTTCCCAGTTGTGCTGGAGTGAACACAAGGTGCAGAGGGCTTGGCAAGCTGTCTGTGAAAGGGATGCGTTCCAGCCTGAGGAAAGGAGGAGTTCATCATTAAACACTTGGGAAATAATGGCCTGCTCACGAAGAAAAAAATTGAAGCAGAATAGCTTGGAAACTCATGAGCATTTTGAAATGGCAGGAACCATGTTTCCCAGCCTCTGAAATACATTTAAATTACTATAAATGTTGTGGATCGATGATTGCTAAACTGCGTACTGGAAGGAAACCAGTGATATAAAAAGTAATGAGAAAAGCCAGAACTGAACATTAGTAATTTTCTTCATAAAAAGCAAGTTTCCATGACTCATTCATATACTATCAATTACATGTGTTTAGAGGCTGAATTTTAAGATTAAAGTAGTCAACTAAATTTAACTGTGCCATTATCTTTATGTTCTTGTAGAAATGTTTTGCCCTGGCAATTGCAAAGAACAGCATAGTGATTGTGAGCATAGGTTACAGTAACATCTGTCCATAAACTGCATTTACTGCTTGTATAAATGTGTGGATAACGTTGAGGGTTTTTTTCCATTCTTCTAAATGCCAATGTGACACTGCTTAATTCACAGCTTCACTGAGCTTTATTTTTACAGATGCATTTTTAGTCTTTTCATAAAGCTGTTATTTACGTGCAATGTGAACTGAACTTCCTAATATCCTGGACCACGATGTTTAGAGATTGCAGCAGGCATGATTTTCACTTCATTCTTGGTTTGTTTTCATCTGGGAATAACTTCTTTGAGAATTAGAACATAAATGTCCTACTATATCAACTCAGAGATAAGCCTAGGTGATTAGTCTGTCTCTGGTGGGAATTTGTGGTGGATACAGGTGGAAAAGTTATGGGAAGAAAACTACGGATAAAATGATTCTTTCCTACATATGTTCTTCCACTTTGTAGCTTATACTAGTCTGGGAATATCTTGAGTCAAAGCTGCATCCAGCAACTGCTTACTCACTGTTAGGTTTGTCCTCCATGAACTGGACTGAACGAAATTATATCTTTTAGACTGCCACAGCATCCTCAAAGCCTGAGTACTACAATTTCACTATGCATTGTCTGAAAAAGTAATTATTTCTATTTTAACACTGTAACCTAATGATTTAATTGGTTGTCCCTTAAGTTTTACGAGACATTGTGAATAATGTTTCCCTTTTTGCCCAGTTCATGAGTTGACTGTAGCGTATCTCTGCAGTCATCACTCTCCTAAACCAAGAAGTGCTAGGATATTGTCCTGGTCTTGACTGGGATAAAGGTAATTTTTTTCATAGTAGCCCCTAAAGCGCTGGTTTGGATTTGTGACCAGTGTGTTGTGACCAGTGTGTTGTGACCAGAACAGTGTTGATAGCACAATGATGTTTTAGCTGTTGCTGGGCAGTGCTTACACAGCATCAACGCCTTCTCCATGTCTCGCTGCCCCACCAGCAAGGAGGCTGGGGGTGCACGAGAGGTTGGGAGAGCGTACAGCCAGGACAGCTGACCCCAAACAACCACAGATATTGTATACCATGTGATGTCATGCTCAGCAATCAAACTTTGGGAAAGAAGGAAGAAGGAGGACGTTCAGAGTGACGGTGTTTGTCTTTCCAAGTCACTGTTACATGTGATGGGCCCGGCTTTCCTGGAGATGGCTGAACACCTGCCTGCTGATGGGAAGTGGCAAATGAATCCCTTGTTTTGCTTCACTTGTGTGTGCAGCTTTGGCTTTACCTGTTAAACTGTATTTATCTGAACCCACAAGTTTTCTGTTTTACCCTTCTGTTTCTCTCCCACTTCCCACTGGGGGAGAGTGAGTGAGCAGCTGCGTGGGGCTGAGTTGCTGGCCAGGGTTAACCCACAACAGCTATTTAATCTGTCCTGATATGGTAGATGCTCTGTCCCTTTGATCACACTCTTCTTCCCTTTGTATCATCTCTAGCTATGCTGCATCCCTTTTGCAATAGGAATCAGAGCTGCACACAGCAATAAAGAAATGGGTGCACCATTGATTCCTCAATGAATTTCTAATTATTTCTGTTTGCTAAGAAATAAATATTAAAGGATAACTATCAAATCAAAGATCCTTAATATTTTCTTTGACTTTTGACTACCACTGAGCACCGAGACACTATTTTCACAAAATTATCTAAAGACACATTTCTGAATGGCTATAATTCACATATATGTGTCTGTAGCCATATATACAGACAGCTAACAGTTTTATTCCCCATCTGCATTCTTTCATCAGGAGTAGCTTCCAGAATAAAACTGACTTAAAGCAAAATGGACTTCAGAAAATAATACATCAGAAATTTCTGAGCACCATCCATATCATACTGAACTTCTGCTTTTCAGAATGCCTCACCCTTAAAGCCTTACAGCATGCCTCACCCTTAAAGCCTTACAGCACGGAAGTCCTATGGATTTACCTTAAATATTTGAGCAAAAAAGAATTGTTGAAGATTAATCTGAATCCTTCTATTAGCAGAATATTTTTTTCTCTTACAATTGGTCTCCTTTTCGCTATGTGGCATTGCAGGAGTATTTCGAGTTAATTGAAAAGTAGTTTATAGTCAGTGGAAAACAGAACATAAAAAGCTGAATTTAATATCCGTTTATTTTCTCACCCATCTCCTGATGAGCCTCTCACTTTTTTCTCACATGATTTTGCCCTATCTTAGGAAATACTGCAATTAAAGTCGACTAAAATCAATGCAGTCATTAATTAGAATAATTTGATTCCTAAGGAAATGGAAAAAATAACTAAAACCAGTTACTTCAGCTACATATTTTTGTTATAGCTGTGTTTGGAGAGCTTGTAACAGAATGCTTCTTCCTTTAATAGTAATGGTTTTGTCTAAACAAACAAAAAGAACTTCTAATTCTCACATATTAGCTGTAAGTCCTTTTCGCTAAATCGGGATTACAAATGGCTGAGAGACGGTGAGAGCAGTTTCAGTTAAAAGCAAGTCATTCTTATTAGTTTGTCATGGATTATCAGAACAGTTTATAAAATGAGAAAATATGAACAGGTGAGTAATCTCATGGAATTTATGTTAATTAAAAGTGGTGAATAAAAATTATCTAATGAAGGACTATCCTAAAGAGATACAGATTAAATAGTTGTTAGGTGTCTTAAACCTAAGAGAAATCCTGCTGGTTTTCTCTTTACAAATATATAGTTATTAGTAATAGGTAATAAGATAAAGCTATGTTTTCAGGAACACCTGAGAATCTAAAGCAAGGCTTCCCAAACTCAGTTTAACTGAATGACAGGGTCAATTTGAAAAATATTTTGGTACACAAGTGCCTGTGTTTGCTTCCCCTCTCTGCCAAGTCTTGATGTGTCTTGAGCAACAGATACCTTTGGAGCCACTGAACTGCAAGAGCCAGCACCGATGCGGCTGAAAAGACACCTCTTTAATCACTGTTATTTTGACTAGCCAGTATCCATCTTGCCAAGTCCTCCTAAAGTCTGGTTTAATAACAAAAACAGTGGGCTTTTTTTCATTCTGTTTCTGTCTTCAGCCTTTCTTCCATGTCACAGATTCTTTCCTTGCTCTTTGTTGTTTTCCTGTATCTAATACGGATTCGATGGTCATTCCAACACGCGCTTCCTATAGCGATTCTGACTTTGGCTTTTTTATAATTGCAGTGCACATATAATAATGATCTTCATAATTTCAGAACTTGTGAAAAACAAACCTGCAATGATGGAAAGGTTATCTTTCAGAAGGAGCGCTGAGGTGGAGGAATACCTTCTTTAATTTCTTTTATATAGTTGCCTTAACAGCTCATATAGTTTTATTTGGGGACATCAGCCATTTGCTGCTTTTATTGAACTGTCTGTGGCTTATTTTGCTATTGTACCCACAACAATTCAACCTTTAACCAGGCGTTAGTAGTGTACACTCAAGTGACTTTAAATTCTCTGACACAAAGTGTTCTATTCCTTCTTCTGTGCCTTTGCAATAAATATTTATTTCAAACCCTACATTTTAAGGAGCCTTTATCAGGGGAAGTGTCTTCCTTGCAGGCCCTGAAGGACACAACTTCACACCACACTATTGCCATGGAGCTGTTTTGTCATAAGGCGCATCTCAGACATAAATTATTTGCTACTATTGATGAAGCAGGGTTGTGATTTTCCCCACACTAGATGATTTCATACTTCCTTTGCCATTGTGGTGAAAATCCTCAAAGCAACTTTAAACTGGCAGTTTTAATTTATCTTTTAGTCACTTTTAGTTACTCTGAGGTACATCTTCCATTTCTGCGGGGTTTAGCAGTGCTTATTTGTGAAATGAATCTGAATGCCATGCTGATGTCTTAAAGAAAATACGGTTATCTAGAATTCCTCTGGTGCAGGCCTGCAGCTCCCTGTGGGGGACTTGGGGGCCACAGGGGCCTCTGGACAGGCAGAGCAGGCAGGGCAGAGATGGCAGGCAGGACAGGCAGCGTGTTTACTAATATGCGTTGGACCCCATTCCACTCCCAGCCAGGAAAGCTGTGGGGACAGCAGGGGCAGCCCCAGACCTGGGCATCGGGCAGCTCCCTGGGGACAGGGACAACCAGGAGTCTCCCACAGCCGGGGACAGGGAGACCCGCAGCCCTGGGCAGCAGCAGCAAACCCCCTGACACTGGGCCACTCTCAGAGACATGGCAGCCTGTTTTTTTCTGGATTTAGTAAGGATTATTATCGAACAATACCAGATAATAAATTTTCCTCTTAATACAAATTATTTGTAGTGTTTTTAATGAAGAACCACTCACAGCATTCACGGCCCATTCTCACTTGCCAATTAATCAAGTATTATACACATAGCACAAGTGCATGGGAGTGGGTTTGCTTGGTGAAGGTTTCCATCAAAATGCAACATGTTTGTGAACGTATTCTCAGCAGATGTTTGTCTGTGAATATTAGCATGTGGTTACTCCGAAAGAAATCTATGAAATGCCTCATTTGCCAAGTACTTCAGTGAACTGAATCAAGGCATAAATCATCAAAGTAAATAAATCCATTCAGACAAATCCAAATCTGCCTGCTCTTATAGTTCATAAACAAACCTGTATTTGTGCAGCGTTTTGTGGTGTGCAGTTGGTCTTGTCGTGTCCCATTTGCAGAGCAGGTGATCAAGTTGCTTCATGGGTAGTCTCAAAATTTGCTCGAAGAATTTAAGACAAAGCTTGGCTTTATGATCGTTTCATATCTCAGCATTAGTAAGATTACTGTGAGACCAAACATCCAGTGAAGAAAAATCGTAGTTTGTTTTTCTTTTTAATTACTTCATTAGCTGCTCAAGGTAAACAAGTGGGTAATATGGAATGTTAATCTCACATTCAGTAGCTCCTAAAACCAGTGATTCCTCAGCAAGAAAAGTCCTGGTAAAACACATCAGTTTGTATGGTCACCAGGGATAATTGATTATGAAGATCTATGCAATGCCAGCTGAATTGCTGCTGGGTTGCTACAAAGCTATTTAAGTTAATTTAAGAGCACAATATCCATGGTTCAGTATATACAGTGACTTAGTATTGAATTAGTTGAAGTTACAAGGAAGTACTTCAGAAGCCAGGTAGCCTTAGATAATTACTATTATGTGCTGACAGGGTAATCTAATTTTTTTCATAGACCTTGACAAAGCAAATCACTCATGTGCCTGCTTCCCTGGCAAACCATTTACATTTCATTACGAATCTCACACACATGAAGCATGTGCCTGGTATACTTGCTGCTTTTGTCAATAGGAAAGTGGAGTGATTAACCATTAAAGAACAAAATGTAGTATATTTTGTAGGAACAATGGTACTATCAGTAAGAGCAACACATGAAGCATGTGCCTGGGATACACTATGACCGGTCATCACCTGTTTTTCAAGAGATTTAAATAGACGTTGGATCAAGTCTCAGACTGCAGACTGATGAGAACCTGAAAAGGTCCTGAAATTTTATTTTATAAGATCTGCGTAACTGAACAGAGTAAAGAAAGGGCACAAAACACTCCGTAAAGTTAAGTATTAGTGTGCTACTTCCTGGTCCCACAAAATATTATTCCACATTGCTAAAAATGTTGTCTACCATTGCTTCTGTTTTCCTATTCTTTGTGCTCATGGTCATCTTGTTCACACAAGAACAGGCTGAAGTGTTCTTTGGGCACAAACGTTCAATGTACATGTCACTCAAGCTGCGATTTTTTTTCGAGCAGGCTGGAGAAGTCAGCTCATAGTTATAATACTGACTTTTACGTGTGCTAGTGCACAATTTATGTATGCAAATGACCACTTGCATAGTTTGGATGACTCAATGTTGAAGGGGTTTGCAAATGTCACCTTCACAGAGCCTAAAAAGAGAGAAGAATCAGAGAGAGTTGCAGAACAACATCAAGAGCTTTTTACTCACACTATGGTATTGTATTTCTACCACAGTCAAATAACAAATGCAAGAGTTGCTTCCTTTGTTATTCTTCATAAGAGATATGTTGCTAACACAATATTGAGTGCATGTGTGAAACAAGTCGTTTCACACACAGCGGTCATTTAAGTGTCTGTTTGTTTAGTCTTGGCAAGTACAACCCACATCCTTATGCTGCTGAATTCAATTTATTTCATTTGTCTGTTCATCTTGCTGCTTTTATGTTTGATTTTTGCCATTCACAGAAGTGGATGTCTTTAAGCAAGACACTCCATTTAGTGTTCTGTAATGAAATAGAACTGACCTACACATATGCCAGCAATAGCACAGGAACACTATACAAAGAATAATAGAAGTTCATTAATAGAAGTTCATTTCCTCCAAATTTTGTTTAATGAGTTATTTGAAAATGTTTGATAAATGGTTGGTAGAGGATTGCATGTGTGTGAAATGCTTCTTCAGTCAATTCTGGTCTTTTTTACACACCTTGTGAGGCTGTCCATCAGCTCTTAGTAGCATCTATACTAAATGCTTTGTATGTCTTAGTTTGAAGTTTTGTAATTTACAGGGGGAATGGACCTTTGACATTCGTTTCTGCAGAATGAACTATCACCAAACAAGATGAACAGTAGAGTTTAATGCAATATAGCTATACCCACTATTAAATGCCTTTTATTTAATAGGCTAAAAAGCATTCTGTGCAGTCTTAGAACAGTGACAGAGATAAGAAACTTGTATCCATAGCAGCAATTCACAGTAACCAGTCTCTATTTCTACTTACTCTCTATTGTAAGGAAACTGCATAAAATATTCTGTACAGTGAGGAGGGAAGAAGTCAGTCTCCCACTTGCTGCTTTTGTCAATAGGAAAGTGGAGTGATTAACCATTAAAGAACAAAATGTAGTATATTTTGTAGGAACAATGGTACTGTCAGTAAGAGCAACACAAAGGGCACCTACACAAGTAAAAAATGCATGTTAAACAATGTTGAGGATTATGCCATTTTGGATAAATTTGAGGCTGAATTCCTAACAGTTTTCAAATCCGTGAATGTTTTTAATTTTTCTAACTTCTCTGTGTCTTGAGGCACGAACAACATTTTCTCCATCTCTGAAACCAAACTCTCAAATGTTTTTTGTGATATTTATTCCCTGTTTAGAAGAACAGGTTTACCCTCAAAGTGACAAAGTTCAAATGATCTTATTCAGCTTGCCACTTTACTCAGCTGTTCAGCCCCAGAAGCGTATTGCAACACCATATTGTTTATATGACTTTTGAGGTTGTCTTTTCATTATTTCTTTCAATTACCTAGAGTGTTTTATGATTGTTTCTACAGTGGCAGGCTAAATGCACAAAAACCACAGGCATTTAGAGAAGAAGCAGAAGATAAGCCAAGACAGTAACTTTCAGTGCAAGAACGCAGGTTGCTGATTTAGTTCTTCAGGCTAGAATCATGAAGGCTCTTATTCTTTAATCTAAACTGGAGACTGGGATGTAAATCACTTTCTGAAAAGCTGCTTTCAAACAACCATCTAGAGAGAGGAAGAGGCTTCTTTTCTCATTCTCTGCAAGGAGTTTTCTCGTTTCCTTTTGAAGGCACAAAGGCTAATAGAGAAAATAAGATGGAGACTGATGTTTTAGAAGTTATCAGGGCTTCAGTCCTGACTCCCACTGCTGCACATTTTTTTTTATGCTAAAGACCATTGACTGAAATACGTAGATGGCTAGATGTCGCCAAATCCCACACCTCTTCTCCCAGAAAGACTAATCAACAAGCAGCACTTTGGTTCCTATTTTGTGACTCTGCCTTCCCATTTCAGTCTAATGGCACAGCTTCACCAGAAGGGATGAAGGGCTGACACATTTTATAATCTTTTGTTAGCCTTTAAGCAAGAGAATGACAGCACTCAGGTACGTGACTGAATTGTCTAAATAATTGTTTAATTAAAATCAAATCAGTGCTGTACAAAACAGGTTCCCAGTGTTATAGCTGCAGCTCCTTCTGTAGCTGGCCAGGGACAGGAACGACAGGAAGACTATGACTCTAGGACCGTGTCCTTTCTGTTGTCCTCACCAAAACAGGAGTGCCTGGACCCATCTTTATCTTCATGGAGCATTATAGATTTTCAAAGAAATTCCGTGTTTACTAATATGCGTTGGACTCCTTTCCATCCTCCAATTTTACTAGTTTTTTTTACACTGAGGACCACCATGTCCTCGAGCAATGACATCTGCAGTTGGATAGAACAAGTCACAGAGTTTAGAGCAGGTAGTGTAGCTTGACACATTTCTTCCTTTCCTAGAAACCTTTGGCTTTGGAGTCTCCAAAGCATGGAACGACATGGGGTTTACCTGTTTGCTATATTGATCGGGTGCATGCTTAAGAGACTGGCTTAAATTCTAGTAGCCTGGGAACTGGTCGTGTTATCTATCTGAAAAGATAAGGGTAGTTTCAGTAAGTTTACAATGGAACAGGCATATCTTAGTTGTAATATTCCCTGGGAAAGCACTTCAAAGGGCTAATTCCTGGAAGAAGAGCGTGAAGTCACAGGCGATAAATCCAGCTAATGTTTATAAAATATGTAGAGTTTTGAAACTACTGAGGGAAATCTACTCACAGAAAATCAGGCAGAAAGAAGACCTTTTGTTCTTGGCCTTACAGTTTGTTTGACAGTACAAATGAAATGTGGGGTGAGGGACACTCCCACTGTACCAAGGGCAGGAGGCAAACATTTCACTAGTGTAGGAGTGGGCTGTCCAGAGTCATGTCTAGGGTACAGAGCAAGGAGAAAACGAGGGAGTGAATAATCGGGGTTTTTCTGAGGCCCATTGCACTTCTCATTGGTCCTGAGAAGTTCATTAGGCACCAGGTCCTGTTTGAAGATAGAGATATTCCTCAAGGTTTCCTGTTAATGAAAATTTTGAGCGAAATTTTGCCCGTTCAGTGTCCAGCTGAGGACTGAGGGGTCGCTCTCTGCCCACCTGCAATTGCAGACTGAGACATGACAGGTCCGTAAGGAATGAGAGATCACCAAAAGGTGCTGCCCAAGGAGCCAAGGCTGACTGTAGACCAGAGGAATGACAAAAACTGTCTCCTTTTGGTCCACTTTGTTCAAAACAGTCCTATACTGGATGTATGGGACCAAAACACACTGAGGCCATAAATATAAGATACTGGGTTTGAGAATTCTAAACCTTACGGCCTCTCATAGGAGTCTCCTTTCTGAAGATCTTGTATCTGTTGCTGGCTCTGAGGCTGTCTAGGCAGCGGTTAGCTTTCAAAATCGCTGTTTCACTGTGTTGTTTTGGTATCTTTTGTGTTCTTTTTTTTTAATTGTAAAAATCTTTATTTTTCTTAATAAAATAACAATTGAGTTTGATCACTACCAGGCAAATCATGTCACCTGGTGAGAAGCTGTGACTTCTCAGCAACTTTGTTGACCAAGCCATTTGGCAAGGAGTCTGACACTATGACCCTGGAGAGACACAAATATGTTGTCAGATGCCAGTGGATGACTGGGACTTCAGAGCTAAAACCTCATCCTTCCCGATACACAGGTGCTACTGATGGCAGGAAGATATTTTAGAGGAGACGGCAGCTGAGAAGGTGTGTACTAAATCACACAAAAAAGTTCTGTTGGAGTGTTAAACTTGCAACATATCATCAACATCGCGGCGGACTCCAACCTGCACCACTCCAAACCCTGCCAACTGTTTTCCCCAAAACACCCAGCAGTCAGCTCCTGAATCGGGACACCCATGCTCAGCAGGGCTGTTGTAGCACATACCCTCCAGAAATGGGATGAAGTCTGTTGCCCATCAAAGTCACACAAATTTCTGTGCATTGAAAATATTAGTATCTCAAATATAATTTCCATAAACAGATACACAAATACCAACCGACGCACCATCTTTAGCAGCAGAAAAATAGTTTAACCTAATAATCAGTTGTCATTTAATTAAGGGCCACATAGGAGATTTTTGTCTTGGATACAACCTTTACATAGAAAACAGATAAACTAGCTCAAGAAATCAAAAGAAGGAGAAACTCCGTACACAGCTCACAATTCAAGAATGTTTTCTGCAGGAATCAGTGATAAATGTCTCTTCAGAGATATCTGTCTCTGCAGAAGGGAAAAACATCTAATGAAATATATGCTGCTGTACAGAAAATTTATGAGTAAGTGAATTCATTGAGACCATGCCATGTATAAAAATGAATCAGCATACCGACACATCAACACCGTGATGTTGGCATCAGCATAAATATACAAAAAAAGAAAGATATCAAAGATATCCACACTGAACTTCAAAAAAAAAAAAAAATCCCAGAAAGATGATTAGTATATTTGTTCTAGTTCTGCCTTCTCATTTTTTATCTTAATTTGTCACACTTAATTTGACTGGTTTTGTAAACAGATCATAGAATCAGAGAACCCTGAACTTTCTGTAAGAAACCACAAGGATCAACTGATTCTAAACCATTTACTTCAGTGTTGTTGTGGCATGAAGACTGAAGGAGCTTTCCTGATAGACCTTGCTAAATGATTCCCAAAGCGTATTGCCTGATTTGTACTAAAAATCTTCCATCCACAGAAATTCATAAAGTAACTGGTCAACATGCTTAACAACGTTTTTCTTTTGATTCTGAATTGTTTGATATCTTTCAGGCTATCGGTCCCCTGATAAACTATTTTCTGCTATAATGGAGATAGGAGTTTACACTCAGAAATGACTGTTTGCCATTAAATTACATTTAGGGATCCCAGTGTACAGTTCATTTATACTTCATTCTGAATTTTTACAGAAATACTGTGTGGCAAGTGCAACAGAGGAGATGGAAACTCTTTCTTAAATCATGCCACATTGTCATCCCATAACATTTCCCAGGACATCATACTTCTGCTTGCTTTTAAAAATAGCAGTAGAAGAGGGAAGAAGGGAACAAATGATATAATCTTAAATTTCTCACTGCTTAATTCCTTTCACTGACATTCACATGGCAATACTTTTCATATATTTCGGTTTCCTAAATACAGGACTGTTTGAGAAAATCACTTCAATAATCATTAGATCATTATTGCCATTCAAAGAAAAAGCATTTAAAATGTCACCGCACTGCTTATCTCATAAATAAAGCACTCAGAAACTGAGTACAGTTTTATGAGGGCCAAGCAGCATTTTGCAGTTAATATGCCTTTCTGACAATGAAATATGAAAGGACAGTCTTATTACAGTCAGAGATATCCTCGTGTTTTATAGGAATATGTTCTGTATCACTGCCATAGCTTGACTATTCTTTTATTTAAACTTAGTTTAGGCACTTAGTCAGTGCCTTCCTAGTGACTGTTCTCTGTTATACTTTACAGCTTACTCTTGTATGTAACAAACATACATATCTCCCAGAGCACTTGAAGAAATACTACACTTCCTGTGCAGTCTTCCAGAGTACACAGCTCTGTAGTCAGGAGCTGAGGACACATTTTGGCTTTTTGCTTGCTTCACTTAGTTCTGGGGATTTCTCTCCAGATGCAGAGCTCAGCCAGTCGGTACCACCAGCCCACCCATGGGCTGTTCCTTTGCACCCAAGATGCTCCATGCGTGTGCTGTCTCGTGCTTGTGTAGAGATTACAGTTGCATTTCACATTGATTACCAAATCAATAAATCGTGCTGTGAAAAACTGCTCCATTGTGTTAACATTTGCTATCCTTTCAAGTAATATTAAATATTAATTTCTGCATTGTGCTTTTCCTGTGTTTTTCCATCATATGCTTATTGAGAGAGATGATACAAAAAGTAGGAATCTGGGGAGACAACAGCTTCCAGCAGTTTTCATGGCTGATGGCAGAAAGCAAAGGCAAATTGACATTTGTGTATTTTGCCAACCAGAGAGAGCACAGAGCAAGATGCATCTGCACGACTGGTGAGGCAGAGTTGGTGTCACGGGGTCCGTCTGCAGCCCCCGCCTGCCGGCGCTGCTGCTCCCTCTGACACAGGGTCTGGGCTGGGGTTACTGTGCTCCACGCTCAGGTTCAGTCTGTGCTTGGGGTAAACTCAGCTGTGAGAATTTCATCCCAACTCTAAGTGCAAAAGCCCAAGCCCAACCTGACAAACTCAGCACATACAGAAGGCTCCTTGTGGGTGTCCTGGGCCTCAGACTAAATCTGAACCTGAGGGCATTTGCATGGTGTGTATGGTACAGGAGACTGGGCTTTAGACCAGGTCTGGACAGATGTTTAACCAGTGGTGAAAGTATATGGGAGAGGAAGAGGAGCAGGGGACTCTGGTCTGAGGGACATTGAACTTGATGTAAACAAGATTAGTTCCGCTTGGAATGAGAAAAGTATTAAAGAAATCTTTTCCAGGCATGGAGCTACCCTCATTTCCTTCATAAGTCTTAAATTTAGTTTCCCCTTCATCTACTGAGGTGATAATTACCTGGGACGGGCTATCAGAAGTTGAGCACCCACTTCTTTCACATAGTGTTCCTTTCTAAGGAACGTAGCGGCATCCATCCTAACAGCGCACTCCAGTGTCAGTAAGGACAACAGGCTCAGTGAGGAACGGCCGTCCTGCCTAGTAGCAAATCTTCCATTTCCTTTGTTATCCAGACAGTTTCTTTCCACCGTGGCCAAGGACGGTGTGTTCAGCCATGGACACACAGTGCCGGCCTGCAGGAAAGGGAAGAGGCATAATTTATGCTGCAAGCCAGCAGAGTGTCTCACACACTTTAAAACAAGCACTTCCTATTTCGTAACTTTGGCCAATTCCACAGCTGGAGAGGGTTTCTGTCCCAGCGCACGTAAGCCTCCTTTGCATATTTCAAAGTCTTAGTTCCACAGCAGAATTTCTTCTCTTAAAGGAAAATTAAAATTTCCTTCATGCTATCAGCAATCTAAATGTTTTCCTTGGCAGGCAGCTGCAGAGAATAAGTGCTACCTCAGAAAGAGAAGGATACACCTTGTGTTCCATGTACAAATTTTAATAATCTTAGGAATTCTGCCCCCATTTTCGACTGGAATTAATCTTTGGGAGGACACAGGCATTTGACTTTCCTCATTGCTTTGTTACACCAAGCGTCACTTCAGCCCCCAGCTGTGGTATACGTAACCATTCTTTGCTGCCCAGTGAAGCCAGTACAGATGTGAGCACAATGACCCAGCAGAAAACATTCAGATATTAATATGCAGACACGTATTTCAGTCTGATTTTGCAAGGCTATGATACCTGAAAGATGCTGTCAGTACTTAGGGCAGAAAATAAATCAGGATTAAATGGTAGCCAGAATAGATGGAAGACTGGTCCTTTTTCCTCAGCAGGAGCCAAATAATGTCACCCAAACCGATGCCGTGGGAGTTTATTGCTGGATGGGAACAGTAAGAAGACAGAGAAAAAACAGTATAATTATTTTATTAATTGTCTTTTTAATAATAATAATAACAATAACAATAATCTATTAAGTGGTGTTGTATTACTGGCAATGGGTCAGGCCATGACAGATTTGCTTTGCACTGTACTCAGTGAGAATTATGATAGGAATAGTATAATGGAATTTTGAAATAATTTTATTTTCGGTGCCAGCCATTCTACATTTTCATTCCCTTTATGCAGCCCAATTTATTTAATGAAGAGTTGTTCTTCTAGTACAGCACTTTGCTCTGGACATTTCACTTAATGTTCTAGATAAATGAGAAACAGTTTTGAGGAAGGAAATAAGATAATAAAAACTTTAAAGACCCTCAGCCTCATAAAAAAAAAATTGGAAGAATTATCTTTCTTCATTCTACAGCAGATAAATGTCACAGAAATATGATAATAGTTTTCATATACATGCAAGGATTGTTACAGAGATAGTCCATTCTTTCCCATTTTCATCAAAGTAAAACAAGATGAAATCAACTTCATTATCAGTCAGAGGAGTTTGGGTTAGGAAAGCATGTGTGCTGTAGTAACTGATGAATCCTACAGTAGATCACCAAGGGAGATGAAAGAATCTCCAACACATAAATATACATTAGGATTTATGTATTTGATTATACACTATGTGTGCATGTCTTAGACGTGTATCTGATGAAGATGGGCTGGCCTTACAGATGCTGAATGCGGTAATGAAGCAGCAGGCCTTTCCCAGTCCTCTTTTTCATAATTCATTTGAATTTATAGCACTAATACTCAAAACAAAATCCAGCCCACTCAGCATTTTTCAACACACATAAATCATAATAAATCTTCCAGAGATTTCTAGCTTTCGCTCTCTAACAGTATCGATGTCTAGACAGATACTGCGTGACCAAGAAATCAACCTGCTGTTTTTTTAAGCAACATAAATGCATAAAAAGTTTGACTATGTTGCACCTCCCATAACATTTACTATAATTTAATTACTCTAAATAAGGCTGATGGAAAGGTCAAGAAGGGCAGGTTCCTTTTCCTAAGCTGGATGGACTGCCTCATCTCTTGGTTTCCCAGCTATCAACTAAGACAGCAATGGGCATGTCCCAGAGTAGAAAATGACCCCTTGAGTAACAACTTCTCTCTAAATTGTGCCAAGTTATCTCAGAAAGTTCAAGTTGAAGTCTTAGCACCATAGAATTTGATGGGAATTTTTCCACTAGATTCAGCAGAACCAAGGCTTTCCTCTCATGGCCTGGTTGGATACCTTCCAGAGTGGAGGGTGTTTAGCTGTGAACTGTCTGCACTAACTCCATCGCTTTCAGCTGTGGGAACACGACCTTGCCTCAAACTAAAAAATGAATAACCTGAATCTCTGGTGTCTGTAAAGGCTCATCTGACCAGATGTGACAGCTGTGAAGTACTTTCACTGCTTGAAATAGGGAATACCAGGCCCATACACTGTACCATCAGGTTCTTGTTTTGAATGTAGCCAAGGTGCCAACTTTTGTGGGCAGTGGCTGCATTTGGAATAGCTTCAGAAAGTCAGTAGGAGCTAAAGACCCTGGAGATCCTCCTTAGCTCCCTTACTGACCCCTAACACGCTCATTAAATTTACACAGCAGCTCCATGCAGATTTAAATACTTCTCTCATCCTCCCTCATTTCCTAGTACTGCAGCTCTCCACTGTGGGCTCACCCATGTCAAATGACTCACACAGGGTCTGATCCACCCCTATACAAAGCAAAGATGTAGCCGTGAAAACAGTAATGCAACATACCATGATTAGCACCGCCATAGACCCGTGTTCCTTATGTATCAACTGATGATTCATGCATCAGGCAAAGGTAGTTTCCTTCATTGAACAGAAATTTATTTGATTGATCCTTAATGCGAAACATGCTGCCTGGCACTACGTATGCCACTGGCCTTTAATTATTTACCAGGCCTTCTTTTCAGGATTTCACCCTGCATTTTCCTTTCTTGCAGATTCCAGAAGTCCCAGAGCTTGGAAACAAGTGATTCCCAAAATATGCAGCTTAATCAAACTGCTTTTGAAACTGGAGAAATACTATGGTACTCACCTCACTGACTTTCTGACTTTCTTAAACCTTCCTAAGGATCTGGCACCACAAGACGTATTCCCTTCCATTGCATTCAGCCAGTCAGCAGTTGCTGTCAGATCCAGCAAGTACCTACAAACTTTTCTTCTACAGTCCTCCCAAGCATGGTATAAAAGTGAATATTTGAAAACATTATTCCTTATTCTAAGACTGCTCAAGATGCTGTGAGGTGCTCTGAAGGCAGATTAACATTGTATTTTACTTCCAACATTCTCAGGAATATTTTACTGACTCATTTTCACATTTAAGCTTTCTATGGCCTACGCCTATACTAACCATAATATCTTTTATGCTGTTTGAGCTCTTGACTTCTGCCTAAACTGGTATGCCTGCATGCAGTGATGTAAACCTTAATCACTCTTTCATTTTCCATTACTTGCTATCATTCATTAAGATGTTCATAGCCATTGCAATATTCTCTTGAATATCTCTCCTTAAAGTCTACCTCCACTGTGACTACTATGGGCAATTTAACAAGAGTTATATAGATGGAGTTGCCATGCTACTTATAAATTGCTGTTCTAATAATCTGAGGTACAAACACTGTTCATGAGTCATGTATGCTATTTTTATAATTAAATATAACGTATCTTCAAAGGTCAGCTTGGCAAAATAGTGTCTCAGAGATGGAAATCACTAAAAAGAAATACGTGAAATCAAGCAAAGCGAGTTAAGATAAAACTGTAAACAGCAGTTTGGTGGATAAAAATAACCCTCCAGGGCTCTAATAGATATGCCGATGGTGGAACAAAGTAGGAAGAGCAGAAAGTGATCCAAGGTAATAGGAAAGTATTGCTGCTGATGCTGGGCAGCAATAGATGTAAGAAACCTTGACAAAGGTATTTTGAAAAGAACCAGGCACAATAGAATACTATAGAAAGGATTTATCATTTAAAAGTGGTTACTGAACTTTTGGATTATGAAAGAACGAAAAAAATAGTCCCACAGAAATATCTTGCAGGACACATTATGAGTTATGAGGTCACCTTAAGCAAAAACTGGGAAGCCCAGAAAAGATGCAAACCCATACAACAAAATTTCAGCTAGCCTTTGCATCCCTTTACTGTAGTAAATAATAATAATAATAATAATAATGATAATAGAAGTAATAAAATCAGTAAGAGGAAAAGTTCTTGAACTTGCACACCCCACTGTTTCATGTATCTCCCCTTGACCTTACAGCCTGGGGGATGTCTTGTCATCATCAAAAACTGAGCTACTACTGCTTGGTGATGCTCCATGTCCACAGAGCTGCTGGGCCAGCAGTTATATTCTGCTTACCTTAGCTACCAAGTGAAATGAGTTTGGTTAAAGCACTTAGCTTGTCTCAGCACCTTTGCAACAGTCAAAAAGTCAGTAATCAGTTATAAAAACTGTAATTCGCTTTGCTGTTTGCAACTGGAATGTGAATAGCTCCTTTGATGGGCTGGAGGAAGAAGATGGACAGGAGCTCAGACACCAGCAAGAAGTAGGAGCACCATATTGGGCTCTTAATAGCAGGTGTCAAAAGCCATTTGAAAGGATACTTCATTCCAGCTTGTACTGCTGGGTGATGAAAAGCGTGGAGCTGAAAAGGAGTGGGCTGACCTATGCGATAGGTGGGTGCAGCACTATCATGGCCAGGAGAGATGGTGATGACACGGGCAAAATAATTTAATTTATGAGTTCAGGCTATCAGCAAGTACTGTCCCCAGAGAGACAAGCAAATGGCACATTTTCTGTCAGCAAATCATGCACATGCTAGCAGAAGTTAGAAAGCAATCTCTCCATTTGACCCCACTTCCCCAAAGGAAAAAGCATTTTTGAGTTTTAACAGACTTGAACTCAGAGCCACACACGAGTAGCATAGTTGACCAGGTTTGGGTGTGAGAAGTGAGATTAGCTGAGTTTAGGCACCGCACTTTAAACATGAGCTCCTTGCCTGTGCTCGGCTCACGTCGCTCCCCCATGAGCAGTCACCAAGTCAGGTCCCGCCATTCACCATCCTCTGTCCTTTGAGCAGAAGTTTCAGAGAAATAAATCAAATCACAATCTCACAATCTCTCACTATGCTGATAGAAATCTCTGGAATTGACTACAAATTGTACCTGTGGATTTCAGAGGTCTTTCCAACACTACTTACAACCACCTGGTTTACTGCATTTGTAGCAAAACTGAAAAAAAAATCCTCTCTTTTTGTCCATCTCTCAGAAATCTTGTGCTGAAATTGATCTGACTTTGGAGTGACTCCTGCTCGCTGAGAGCTTCGTGAGATAGAGGGTGCAGCAACCGTGTGTTAGTCCTAACCTTTATTTTCTCTCCATGTTGATGTCCACTTAATGAGACTATTATCAGCTCCGTTTTCCAGCCCATCCAAAGTAGTTAAGTAACATTCTAGCAATTTAGGGCCACATGCTCATTCTTCTTCGTTTTAATCTTGGTATTTTGGTTTCCATGAAGGTATTGAAAAATAGGATAAATGTAATTTGTTATTAAAAGGTTGTCCATATTTATTAGAGCTCCACAAATGCAACTTGGCCTCTGGAGGGGGTACTATGATTTTACCCATCTGAGAAAGAAGGCAAGCAAGATTTTGATAGCAGGGAGACATGAGAGGACAGTTTGTCCTATCTAAAATGAGATGTTGAAGAACTCTCCCCTTTTCCTCACTCCACTTAATAGGACCAGTATTGTCTGCTGTTAAGGTCTTTTTTGCAGTGCTCTGTTCCACCTGACAGTGGAGTTGCTCCAAATGGCATGGTTCCACCTACGAGCAAGTGAGAGAAACCAAGGAGATTATGTTACATGACTCTAATATTGCCAAAAAGGGAGGCTATCTGATGACAGATGAGGTTAGATGACAGCACTTTTCTTCTCTGTAGCTGTATTTTTGTAAAAATAGAAGTTTATAGAACTCATAACACAACACTTCAAATTTTATTGCGTATATATGAATTTACTTCACTCTTTTGCAAAACTTAGGAAAGCTGTGAGCTGATTTTAGCCTTGCAAGTGGCCGAGGTGAAACAATAGCAGGATGACCTTTTTCTGTGTGCACAAAGACGAGCTGCAGCCTCAGCACGCTGCCATCCCTGGGGGGCCAGGGCTGTTCTCCTGATTGCTCACACCAAAATGAGCCCTTCACCTCCCAAATCCAACAAGGACACCAGACACTTTGCAAGGATCACAAGCTAAAAAGGACTATTTTAGATGATCCACCTGCTGCTGACTTTCACCCTGCAGACTCATCTGGAAATCTGCACATATCAGTAAACGATGCTTTTGCTGCTGGAAAGAGCCGGTGCTGGAGGAGTCACCATCACTCAGGCACAACATACAGGAGCCTGGCGGGCATCCAGAACCCTCATCTGGGGCTCACACCTCACATGAAGCGAGGACAAGTCAGTCCTCCAGCTTACACCTGGCAGGGTTTGTGTGAACACATTTATCTTTAGAAACAGCCATAAAGAGAGTGGCTGGTTATTTTTAAATGAATGAATAAATAATAGCTAGAGCGTTTCAATTTCAAAACCATTTGAAATAGCATTTTTCAAACAGCTAAAATTCTCCTAAATCCTGACCTCTTCCTATTGTAGCCTAGATGGCAGACAAATGGTACTTAGTTTGTTCTATTCAATAATTATATTTGGCGGAGCAGTGCATTATCAATTGCATGCATTGTAAAGTGAACAGTAATTTTTCACTTATCAAAATGTCAGTAACATGCATTTTAGACTTCTGCCATTTATTTAAGAGTATTACCAGTTATGCATACATTTTCCCCCTTATTTATAGTAATATCTTCAGATACAGCCCATGTAACAGGCATTAATCTCTAGGACAGGCTTCACCTTGGCAAACAATCTCTCCCCTCCAGTTACGATGCTTGGAGGAAAGTCCTATACATCTCAGTATTTGACATGTAAGTACAAATTCTGCTGCAGGGATGACATGGATAAAGGAGAGAAGAGCTCGGAATTCAGTCCTCATAAGTGATACCGTAAATCAAACACTATTTTTTCATATTTTAGCAACTCCTGTGTTTGCAGGAGCATGAGGGCTGTGTGATGCTGTCCCACCAAGCTTTGGGCCGAAGTGGCTCAGCCGCTGGTGTGGAGCTGATGCCAGCGGACACTGCGATCACTGTGATTCCTTCTCTTAGCTATAAACTCCCTGTTTCAAACACCAGACAGCTTTCACCACGACATAGGTGCAACCAAGACATGACACAGCAGTATTTTACATGCAAAAGTAAATTTAATTAAAAGCTTTGAAAATGGGACTTGAAGAGAAATCAGTGAGAGTTGCATAGGTCCAGTAGAAAATACTGCCAGGTGACTCTTGATACCTTGACAGGTCTGCACAGCTCTTGTGATCTTTTAAGCGCTGGTGGCACTTCTAAAATGGTATGAAACTGACTGAAATGCTTTAAAAACTCCTACCTGCTTTCACTTACCCACCTCTTGTGCTTACCCATGCTCAAAGAAAATGCTCTCTGCCTCCAATTTATCACAATTTTTTTCAGTCCCAAGGTCATTAAACAAAAGATAGTTGACCTAAATATTGAATTTTAAACCTGTTCTGCTGGCTCTGTTGTCAGCTGCTGCTCCAGAGTGGCACTCGGTGCTCTTGCTAAAAGAGATATGGCAATAATCCAACCAAAGTCACTGCAGGATCTGTCACCCATCAGCTCCAGAGCACGGCTCCTCTGCCAGCAGGCACCGTGGTGGCCCCCCTGCCCTCCACCCCCTTGAGACACCTCCATTCTCAAGTATTTGAAAAACACATAATAAAAATTACCGTGTAAGTATTGTCAACCCACTGCCTTCCAGCTCAAGATCAGCTTGCATAGTACTGAAAATATTTTGGGGTAATTTCACCATAACAACATGTTTAATTAGTTCAGCCATTTTGGTCTGTCGGTTTCAGCACAATTAATTGCTCTCCATTACCCCATTTATTCATGACAGTGACACAATTTCTGGAGATAAAAGGTTCTCAATCACAGCTTGTTAGACAGGCAATTACAATCAAAGAACAGCTATCCTCAGGAAAAATGAAACACCAAGACTGCCCAGCTGGGAATGCAAATGAGGCAAGACTCTTCTCCCAAGTAACAAGTTATAGGATGAACGGAAACAGCCTCAAGTTGCACCAGGCGAGGTTTAGATTGGATATTAGGAAAAATTTCTTCCTGGAAAGGGTTGTCAGGCATTGGAACAGGCTGCCCAGGGCAGTGGTGGAGTCACCATCCCTGAAGGTGTTTAAAAGACATAGAGATGAGGTTCTTAGGGACGTGGTTTAGTGCCAGTGTTGGCTTAATGGTTGGACTCAATGATCTTGAGGGCCTCTTCTCTCTTCCAACCAGAATTACTCTGTGACTCCATGGAGCCACACATATGAAATACAGACACCGCCACACCAGCCCGTGGAACAGCCCCTCTCCACCTGCACCCGCTGCTTCCCCCCAGTGCTCAGCCCGCAGGGGCTGGGAGGAACACGCTGGTGCCGTGTGAGTTCTGCCGCACGCGGCTCCTTCCCTGTGTGCTCTCCCATGACTGAACTGCTGCTGGCCCCAGGAGCTAAGGACAGGTTTGCTGTGAGAGCAGATAAGGGATAAAAGCATTCTTCAGTGATCTTGAAGTTAAAAGTAGGTCACAAGAGCACCAGGATAAGCCAGACATGATGCGCTGAATAGATTATATCCATTTATTTGCCAAACTCTGCCTCCTGACGCTGTCCTCATGTGTGGGGGAAATAGCGCTCTCCAGATTCTGAGCTGCCTCCTTTTGTCCCTTCTTGTCTCCTTTCTGAGTACTTGCACAGGATCTCTCTCTTATACCTTTGCAACAGTTGAGCCTGAGAAACTGCCCTCCACCCATAAGGACACACTTTTCCCACAATTCCAGCTTCCCCACACTGCATACTTTCAATTAGTCTTCCCAGGAACCTGGATAGCTGGGACCTGCAAGCACAAACTATTTTTAGGAAGGATTGCTGGTTAGGCTTTATTTACTCCTGACACCACAAGAAGTGAATTGGATTCAAGCACATGCGGATGTGCCAACTTTGATTTTCATCTCTTTAGTGCCTGCCAGGACTCAGGTTTTCCTGGGAAGTTTCATGTTTCTCTCCATTGAATTTGTTCCTTACATTTTTTTACTAGAATATTTATCTTCCTCAAATCATGTCAGCTTTCTTTGACTGCTTTTATAATCAATAAGTGTCCATCTCCTCGAAAAGACTATGCATTTGCTCTTCAATTGTGGCTTTTCCCCTCTCTCACAGGCAGGAAGCTGAACTAATTAACTCTGTTTGGCCACCCCCAAATAAACCTGGTCAATGAAAATGAAATGAAATTAAAATACCTGTGACTGTCTCTTGTCCCTGAAAATCCTGCAGGGATACAGAAGAAAGGGTGGCGAGGGAATTGGGGGCTAGTTAATACAAAAGGTATTTCCAGCCCCTCCTCAGAAAGGGCACTATCCTCCAAAGCCTGACAACCTTTCCAGCAGCACAGACGTGCAGGCAAAGCCAGCATGGTCCATCATCCAAGGATGCCCAGGTGGGTGACATAAAACCAGCATGTACTTCCATGCGGATTGAGTGGAAAAAGTTCCGTAAGATCTGAAGTGCTGATGAGCCATTGGATTGTAACACTTCGTTACATTTTTACAGCTATCCCAATGCTTTTGATCTCTTATTTGCATTTTAATAAATGGAAATTATGCAAACACAGGTAAATTCACAGGTGTTAGGCAGGACATTTTTTATCTGCGCTCTTTTATAGAACTAGCCCTTAATCCTGATGATGCCTATGTGGTATCCATAACATCCGTATCTCCTGAGGCTGTAAGACTGAGCTAGCAACAACCAGTTTTTTGCATGAGGTGCCTATTGTTTATTATTTCCATTTGAGTTCGAAGTGCCACAGCGGGGATTTTCCTGTGGTAGAGCAGCAGCCCATGCCAGCCTTCACTGAGTGCTGCTGGGTGTTATTTAGGAGAAAAGGAACAGGACCATATTGTCAACTTCAAACAAAAGTCACGTTCAAACTTTGCTCAATGGCCCAGATGCACAAGGCTCCCAACGTTGCTTGCCCATGGCTAAAGTTGTGGGCATGAAGCACATCTAAACCAGAACAGATCCGAGGGGCGACATGGCTCCCACTCCAGAGCCAGGTGTTTGTGAGCTTGTGTGGATGCCTAAAAGTTAGAAACCTGTAACCTCGGGGTAAAGCAAAAATGTACTTAGAGCCCTAAAAGGTCAGCAGATACTACGTGATATCAAACCCCAGGTGGGATGAAGTTGGGACTTAGATTCCAAATCTTTTTTCTCCAAACGTTTAGTAGGAACACTGCCACTGGTTCCTCATGCATTGCAAAGTAAAGCAGTGTCACAGCTAAAACTCAGAGAAATGAAACATCGTGTGTGCCTTGCACAGTGAAAATGCTCCCAGTTTCTGCTCCAGCTTGCTAGCCCGTTTCATGAGGATTGCTCCCCGTCCATCAGCCTTCTGTCGTCACCGCTTATTTCAAAATAAACAAGAGTTGCTTTAGTGAACAGCTCAACCCTTATCCTCGTTGCT
The DNA here is from genome assembly GCA_013399365.1 of Pampusana beccarii. NCBI lineage: Eukaryota > Metazoa > Chordata > Aves > Columbiformes > Columbidae > Pampusana > Pampusana beccarii. Next base: position 155,590 of record VWYH01005631.1, read on the forward strand.
TTTCTAACCGCTGCCAACTGGATGTATCAGACAGTTACAGTGGTATCATTCATGGTACTAGTACTCTCGTCTTAGGCTTTTTTCAACACAGCAGAAATCTTTGTAGCAAATTGACCTCTAACAAAATACTGGAGATCTCACGGTCCTGCAAACATTGTCCGTGTCAGAGTTTTTTGGGGGTTTGTTGTGTTTGTTTGTGTTGTTTTGGTTTATACTTTTTTTAGGAACTGATTCTCTTTAAAAATAAAAATGTGTTTTACCACCTGATTTCAGGCAGATGCGAGCATCCACCATCTTCTTAACGGAATAAAGGGTGTTGTATTAGAGTGTGTCTTTTAGTAATTGCTAATGTCTCCATGGCTGGCATGTGTTATTAGTTACATTTTATCAGTGTTATGATAGTTGTGAGATACTGTGTTTGGGGATGAGAAAGTGGCAGAAAAGTTAAAACCTCGAGGAATTATTGGGCATCAACACTCTGATATTTAGAAAATTCTGGATTTGCCAGTGACTGATAGTGAGATGTGGATGTGTTATCTGTACTGTTGGGTATCGAAAAACACTGATCACCTGTTGTAGAATCCAGCAGCAGGCTGAAAGCACCAGCTTTTCAGTGGAGTGAAAAAAACAAAAAACCAAACAGAAATTGTCAATGTGCCATTTGCGAATCAGAATGGCAAGTTCAGAAAGGAATTGCTTTATTTCTCTCTTTTTGTATAGTCAGAAAGTATTTACCTCACGAATGTTGCATCATCCAAATTCTCAGGAACATTCTCCTCTTTTTGGACAACTTAGTTTATTAGTCTATTTTTATTGAAGTCAAAGTAATGAGAATTGAAATAACCAAGTTCCAAAACAGTGAGCGGGTAGATTATTGTCACTGTAGCTGTATGGAAGAAGAAGACAGACTGTACCTTAGAGGGTTGTTGGCCTCATTTAGACCGGCTGTTTGTAAGGATGCTTGGAGGATGCTGTGGAAAGGCAGCTGCCAGGTTTGGGGCCAGCCGGACGGGCAGGACGGTGCTACACAAACAACGTGCTGGTGCAAGGGGGTTGCCAGTGGAGTGAAAGGTGGGAGGAAGCCAAAAAAAAGAGCAAAACTATGGGTGTGAACACAGAAAGCTTCTTTCCAGTTGAGAGAATAATAGATATCAGCCCATAGTGATGTGTTGGGGAATTAGAAGAGCTGGATCCTGCCAAGCCCAGCACCAAGCCCTCCTCAGAGCTCATGTCCTCTCAAGGCCACCAACAATCACAGGTCCTGATCTGCTGGTGCCTTGCACCCTGTCTTGTCCCTTGCAGAACTAGAGGAAGAGAGACTGGTAGAATCTTACGCTTATTTTCTACTTGTTTTTAGGTTCTCCTCATTTTTTTCCCAGGTGCGATAGTTACATTCCTGGTGCATGCCGCTGCAGCAGCACAGCAGCACTGCTGGAATACCTGTGCTCAGTTATTCTCACAGGCTCACAATGGGATGGCCATAGTGGAAAACTGGATTCAATTAGCAGGGATGAGCGCACGGTTCTATATAAAGTCTTTTAAGGCAGCTGTTTCCATGGTGCTTAAGCATTAAACACAGTGAGATTCCAGCAGCCCCTTGCAAGGCTGCTGGGCAGTCACTGTAGTTGGAAGTTGAAAACATGTAGTGACTTTTGTTTATATGATGCTCAAAACTTTATAAGGCAAATGGAAAACAAATACTATTAAATCCATGAGGTTTTTACGCATAATCCAGCACCACAGTCTGTTTAGTCTATGTATGTGTCAAGACACATTTCACTAAACTCCAAAACTCTCTGTGGGCAACTTTTTACACTTGGATATATGTGCCTGTCCTTTAAACAACCTGCATAAAGTATTTCACCTTTCTTTCCTTCCTCGATGATTTTATTCTATGTTAGAAGCATTTTTTAACATTTTAAAACTGTTGCAAATTGAAACATGTGCTATAACACGAACAGCCTGTGGGACAATCACTGTGCTTTTGACTACATTTTAAAGGCATCACAGGGGTTGGTAAGGAGGCCATTATGGATGTTCAGGTTTTTAAAACATATTGATTTAAATTATGTATGTTAATGCACCTATCAACATTACAAATGTAGTTTGCAGCAAACCACTTATAATATATGAATGATAAGCCATAAATAATAACTATGGCTGTAAATTAAATTACTTGATTATGCTGTGAAGATGCACTGTAATTTGGAACAGAAAATTACTTTGAAGTGATTTCAGCAGCTGATAATGCTTTTAGAGTAGCAGAGCTTTATGAGCCATAGTCTTTAAGTCAAGCATCAAACTTTCTGATGGATTTTGCCCATTAACCTGTTTTGTTGGGTATTGCTATGCCCTGAATGCAATGGAAGAGACAGACTGACAATATAATGAGTGAAGATATTTGTTAAGCAAAATATGGAAATGTTTTAAATCAAAGACACAGATGCTTTTCTGATAGAAGGTGAACAACCTTGGGCTGGGTATCAGTGGCAGCTAAGCTCTTACAAGGGCCTTAATTTTGAGAGAAAACAGAGACCCATTGTCTCTAAAGAAGTTACCTTGGAATTTTTGAATATGCACAAAGAAGTATTCATATATATATATATATATATAAAAAAACACCTAAACAAACAGAAACCCCAAAATGCTCACCTATAGCAGAATTTAATATGAGGTAATATGAGGCTCTGAAAAGCAAGCTGAGCAGAAATGCAATGCTTAAGCACTACTCTCATAATGTCTCACATTGCTGGTACAGTAGATTAGATTCTGGATGAATTTCAATAGATAGAATAACCAAAAATAATTTACTAATCATGGACTTCTGTACCCAAAAGCTGCTTCGATAGTTTACATGTACCTAAATGGAAAGGGATGAGGTTGTGGGAAAGTGCTGGAGAGGTTGTGTTCGAGGAGCAGTGAGCATTTTCTGTATATCCCAATGGAAACTCTGCACCTGCCTTAAGATCAGAGGGTAAAACCTGCGACTGTTGAGGCACGTAGTAATGGTTCAAGGCTTACCTGGAGCTCAGGGTAGAGGTAGCACTGCTGTGTATCCGTGAGGAGACTCCGTCTCAAACCTTGGCCCTAAGGACTCCTTGGATACTTGCTGTGGTGTGTAATTCCCTTGGGGATGGTTACACACTGTGGTAGTGGGTTTTGCAACTTGTGAGCTTCTCCTTTAGAGTCACCGTTAACATACACGAGGCAAGGGCAAAACAGAAATGGTTCCTCTGGGCTGGATGAGCAATCTGATTTCTTATTACAAAGCGACAACAAAGAAACACTAATAAACAAAATATAAAACCAATCCCACTTTAAATCTAAGAACTGCAGGTACTTCGAGTTGTTTGGTGCATTTGTGTTTTTTTTTCTAATCCAGTATCTCTAAACGTCCCAGCTGGGATTTAGGGCCACCTCTTCCTTCTGAATTCTGCCACTAGATGAGAACTTGAACGTTTGTTGCTCTAATGCCAGTTACTAAGCACTTTGGGTGTGTGTTGTTGGGGTTTTGTTTGTTTGTTTGGTTTTGGTTTTGCTTTTTTCCCCCTTTAGTAAATGCAAATGCAGGAAGATGGTGTGATCACGCATCACAAGATTTTGAAGTATTCAACAGTGTTTCAGGTAAATGGGACTTGTTTTTTTGATCGCTCAACCTGATATTTAAAGTCACTCAACAGCAAGATTTGGTTTTTATTATTTATATTTTGATTTCTCCTCTGCAGGATATGGATGGGCAACATTGGTTCTACAAAGGAACAAATCAGAAATTTGGAAACCTTCATTGGTTATCCATGTGTGGGTTCTAGTTTGGGCAGGTAAGGTCATGCGGGCAAGACGCAGAAACCTCTGGTGTGAGAGGAGGGAATGTGTGGCATGAACATATCTTCTCCATATAGCACTAGCTTGTTTTCCTACTTCTTCCTCCTCACCAGCATGTGAGTGAACCCCCAGCTTCACACTGCCAGGGTTCTTCTGTCCAGCGAGGGGAATAAGGAGGACAAAGCACCTATGATCCTGATCCCCTTCTACAGCAACATGGGCACCTTTCCATTTGCTACCTCCTGCCATGCTGTACAGGAGCTTTGGTCTTCACGTTCACCACAGGATGAAAAAAATTAAAGAGGCAGAACAGATGCCTTAGAATCCACCCTGTAGGTGTATCCTTGTTATACCGTTGGGGTCTTCGCCTGCTTTCTCAGCACCCACTGCAATTATATCAAAGACAGCAGCGGCCCCAGCAGCCAACCTGGCGTCCTGAGATTCCCCTTGAACAAGCAGAGGTATTTCAGGTAGCGCTTTCAGAGGGGAGCTCTGCCAGGGGTCTGAATAGAGGTGCTCAGTCTTGACATTCCCAAGGTGCAGTCCACAGGTCACTGATTGAAATGTTTTCCAGTGCAGTTCTAATGCAAACACGCCAAACCTGTGCTCGTTTCTTGTTCTACTTCTGCGACACAGTAGCACCAATTCCCTCCCCTGTCATGCCCTCCAAAATCTGTGTTTTTCAATACAGTCTGGCAGACTAGTGATGGGGTGATTAAAATAAAGATTTAAAATGCACATTCACACAGAGGAAGGCATTTATGAAATACATATACCTCCTAATTTTGCCTCACTCTTCCATTTCATTTGAATTGTGCCACTTCTACTAGAAACTTCATGACTCTTCTTGGAGATCAGACATTGAGATCCCCTGGGAGAGCGCATTCTATGTTTCAGCTGCTGAATGGTGCAAATTATAGAAATATTGCAAATAACTCCAATATCAAGAACCGGAGCTGCATAAATCTGAGATTGCAGATTTTCCTTATGTCAGCTGTCAGCTTTTTAGCTGCCCTACGGCCCATTTGCTATATATTCCTATAGTGCCTGCCCAGGGGGATGCTGGTGGCTTCAGCACAAGCTGGCTGAAAGGCAGAGCAGTGACCAGCTGTGTTGCCCTTTCTGAGGCGGCGCCAGTTGCTCTATGCTGCAATATTACATATTTTATCTCTAAGAAATGTGTTGCAGAAAAACTACTAAAATGATATTTTCGAAACTTTGTTTTCAGCAGCTCTCCATGATGAAATTTTTATTGTGGAACCAGTGTTCTTGCCTCTTCTTGTTTGAGATGTGGAGGTAAATTACATTGTCATACTGAAACCCCTAGTCTGTCAGACTGATGATGGGGTAGGAAGAGTAGACTTCAGATTTACGTTGACATAGATGAAGACAGTTACGAGATTTGCAGTGACTGATATCGCCTCAGTCTCTCTTCATCTCATTTGAATCCTGTCAATCATACTGTGCCACAAAAAGCTCCAAGAAATGTTCATGGAGGAACATTTTTCTCCCTCTTTGAAACACATCACCCTGAAGTCTGTTAGCTTGGGATATTCCAGAAATCTAAGAGAATGCTGAATCCTAAATCTGGCTTGTTTTGCTGTGATGCATAATTGACACCTCTTGTCTGGCAGAGACAGCAGTAGTGCCTGTCCCTGGGCCAGGACTGAGGTCCCCTGGGTAAGGACAAGCTTGGCTGCAAGAGGAGGTCATGGCCACAGAGCAGGTGGTGGCTACATTTACAAAGCAGCTTTTAAATCTAAATCTAAGCATTTCATAATGTAAATTAGATCTCTACCTAAATCTAGACATCAGGTATCTAAGCTTTAGATACAGAGAAATATATATACACACATTTATATTTTTTAATTGGCATTTATATTTAGAACTTCCATTGATTTCCTATATTCCTTTCTTATTACAATATTTTACTAGTGTATTTGAATCTGTGTTTTAAAAAACAAGATAATTAAACTTTGTCTTTGGTTCTTTCCTAGGAATTGAATGGTGTCACTGTTCTTGACCTTTTGACTTCAGAGATCAATACTGACCAATAAATTGTGGGTTTTTTCCTACAAGTTCCTACTATCTGGTTAAGAGCCAGATTATTCAAATAGCTGTCAGCTGCTGATGTGTTACACCTGGACTCATTCTGATAGTCTAATTTCCACATGAAAAGATTCAAAATGGTAATACTATGGATCAAGCAAATATTATTTGCATTAAAAAGATGCCTACAGAGGCACGATTAAGAAAAGGAGAATTACTGTCTTCTATAAAGTCGAAGACAATCTGTTCCTTTCTAAACAATCACAGCTTTTCCACTGCATTATACAGAGGACTCATTCCCCCCGTGGACTTTACCAAGCCTCTTACAACTAGCTCAGTCTTGGATATCCGTTTGGTTTTATTTTTGCACTTTGAAATGGAACATCTCTCTGGAGACACTGAAAACTAAAACACTAAAAGGACACAAACGCTTATTGTTGTCAAAATGATAAATCTGTCTAATGGTCAGTCAAGTAGCCAGCACCTCAGACAAAGATGCTCCATCCTTTAACAGATGAGGCTGTTGGACACCGGCACAGCTACGCTGAAAGAGCATTAGGAGTGGCAAGAACCTGAAGTTTATCTGTCCCTGGAGTGTGTGCAGACTTGGATGCTGTAGCTCAGAGCTCAAAAGCCCCAAGTTTCCCCCGGATCATGGGGCACTTGTTCTTTGTTAGGTTCTTTGTCTAAGGATGATAACCCCTTCCGCTCACTTCAGTGGCCATTTGTCCTGCCCCACCTGCAACATTCCTTCCTTTCTGCTCTGCTTTGGAAATCTTCAGTCTCTAAATGAAAGCTACCTGCCTCATTACCATGGGGGGATCAAACTGGTTGACCTGCCACATCACCAGCCTTATTCTATGCCAATATAAGGATTTATGGTTTTAAAAAGTGGTCACTTTAAGAGTAATGACGTATTCCATTACTGACCTTTACTGGAGGCTACATCTACATCGTGCAAGGGCTGGAGCTCCCAGGCTCTGCCAGAGACTAAATCCAACACACATCTACTTTCCTTATCTAAATGAGCATCCTTGGAGCAGGGTCTGATGCAATTTACTGGTATTCCCAGGTGTGACTGTTACAGAAAACACCTCTGTAGTTCAAAGTGAGACAACATTTGAGCCTAAATCATGCTCTAAATGCAACTCACCTCAACACAGAGATGAATGAATAATATTTGGAAGAGGAGTCATTAACACTAGACACAGATAGTCTGGGAAAAAATAATTTCCCTCTTTATTTCCCAGCTAAAGTTTCCCTTTTCAGATAATACAAGATCTAGGACATAGTTAATGAGCCAATCAGCCAGTAGGCTTAAAACATAAGTATTTATTTACACAATGCAATTATATGGTGGAATATATTGCCACAAAATTTTTGGAGGCCAAAATAAAAATAGTTTTTAAAAGCTATTGGATGAATTAATGGGAAAAAAATGCCTCTCTTTCTCTTAAACACTGTGATCTGAGTCAGAAAATTCCTATGCCACAGATTGCCAGAGGCTTGGAAGATTTACCATACTTGGAAGAAAAGTATCATTGCATGCTTCCTGTGTTATTCTGTATTTCTTTTTTAGCATTTGCTGTTGGCCCACGTGGATGGGCTAAGACTGACCTGTTGTTTGAATGCGGCTGTTTTCCTGCGTGGATAGATTTTTTAGAAAGATCTTAAACTTCAGGGATCACTAAAGACACTAAAGAAGTAAAGTTTTTGTGTTGCAAAGACATGGATACAAGGATATGAAATGTAGCATATTGCGAAATCCTTATCTTTGTATAATATTGAAAGAATGCAAATTTGAGTTTAAACAAATGTAAACTACACTTAATATCTTTGAAGATTGTGGATAGGTCATTTTCAGTTGTATCTGTACAGCATGGACCCCATGCAGCCACAACATAATTAGTTACGTATTTGCTTAATTAATTGACCTTGCTGAACCGCCAAAATGCTAAGTATTGGGCAAGTAAACTAAAAGCCTAAGGAAACTTAGGGAATCGACAGTAATGTACTCTAGTAATCTAGGCCCTGTGTCCCAATCCAAACAACCCCAGTGAAGGAATTCCATTATACTCAATGTGAATTTCATCATTTCGGATTAATTAATCTTTAAATGAGGCTCTTTGACACTATCTTACAACATGAAAAATAGCTGCATATCTAAAGTAACCTCAGTAATCATTAATTTTCTAAATGAAGGTTAGAAGGGCAGTTTCAGATCCATTTATTTCTTCATCCTACTTTTCTGGTATTAATCAGTCTGCCCTTTGGCTCAACTGTCTGGGCATTAAAAGTATCATGTTACCTTGCAAATAAATGCACCAATTAAAAAAAAAACCAACACAAAACCAAAAATCTTTTCTACCTCCATCATACAAGCTCTGTGAGACAAAGAGTCTTTTCATGGTCACTTATTTCGACTTGACTCCCAAATGGTTGTAAAAAATTATTCTAGATGAGGAAAGTTTATTAAATTTTTCTCTTAATTCTTTGCCCTTAAGATACAGCATTTGAAACCTGCAGTACTGAGTGCACGTCTTTATGCAACTCATTGTAAGGGTTCACCACTCACTATTTAAAAAGGAAAGCAAATATCTCATTACAGACTATCCATTCTCGAAGCCTCTGGAAGAGTTTCTCCATGTCTCTAGGCAACTCCATTTTACCCAGCTCTCTGTTCTTCTGTCTCCAAGAAGAATCAAGTGGATTAAAAATGTATCTTCTAAAATATGTGTCTAACCACATGCTGTGGTCTGTATTTTTTTTTTTTTTGTATCACAGGGAGAGAAAAACATTGCAATTTGAGTTAAAGGCAAGTTATGAAATCCCTGATATGCAACACCTGTGGTCTAGACGAGTTGAGCCATTTTGCCTGGTCACAAGATGCACCAAAGAGGAATAGCAGTGAAATTATCAGCTGGCAAAGCAGAACTTCTGGCTAAGAGGCAAGACCTCTTAAAGAACACTGTAGCTACCTCAATGCTTGACTAAAAACACTAATAACATATTCTAACTGCTTTTTATTTATTGTATTAAACCTATTCAGCAGCAACAGATTGTCTGACCTGTGCATGGGATTAGTTTCCAATGAAACTGTTGTATTTCAGACTCCTAAAAGCAAAAACCACTTGACATCTGGCAGAAAAGGGTAACAAACATATTATAAAATTTAATTAATCCAATAGAAATAAGGGTTCAACTAAAGGTGAAAAATAATCATGTTATAAATGTCAATGGGTGGTATAGGGTATTACAATATTACTCTACTCCTGCTTTTGCTCGGGTATCATTGCTGCTTTCAATTGGTTTGAATCAGTGTAGAAGTGGAAAACAGAGCACTTAGGCTGCTTTAATTTGTAATAAGATATAAATGATGCGGAGCTGAAATTCCATCTAATAGCACAGCGTCAAAAAGTTTAAGCTACATTTATGAAAAACAGAGATTTTTCAAACTACATGCAAGTGTTAGTGCCTTTATTCAAGAGGCGAGAACAGTGCCAGGGCCTGGCCAGAGAGAGACAGTGCTCCCCATAATGTGCGAAAACTTGAGAGGGATGGAAATTGAATCCAGACCGCATAGGCCACTAGACTCCCTCAGGCCTCACACTCGTCTAAGTATCCCAACCACACACCTATATGATAGTTTTCAGGATTTAGCATCCAGAAGAGAGAAGGGTCTCCAGAGCTGGCACCCCAGCAAGGAGACAGGGTGGCCAGGCCTGGTCACCGTTTGCAGTTGGAAATTGCTCTTGCACACACCTGAATTCTCCTCATTTTGCGCCATTCCATTCATTCTGAGCGTTTCACTGGATTGACAAATTACTTACTTCAACACTTATTCAGAGATTTTTTCCCACCTAAACCACCTTAAACTATTGACAACAGATAGAGCGTTTTTACCTGTCTCAAGTGGCAGCTGTTGGCATCAAACCAATGTTGATGTTGACGGTCCAAGAGAAAACAATATAGTTTCTGAAAGAAACCTGAGAGAAAAGAGTGTGTGTTGATGGGGGGAGAGGGAGAGGGCAGCATGGGGATGATCAGTGCCTATAAATCCCTCTATATAAATACAGGAAAAATAAAGACTTGTAATGAGATACTTTCTGTTGCTTTTCGCAGCCTGTATAGGAGAAACATAAGATATACATGGAAATATTTCCATTTATTTCAGTTGTTTTCAATTTGGTCCATGAGGTATAAGGAAATTATTAATATTTCATTATGGACTGGCTTGCTGTTGCGTGCTGTCAGACGCAGAACGTCTGCATTGCTCCTGCCAATGCACTATCTGCTGTGGATGTAAAAATCTCCAGCTTCCAGTGCCAGCTATGGAAACACTTTACACCCTTCAAGATCTCAGGTGATCTGACCAAGGGACATCTTTTCATCCCCAAAATAGTTGGCTTGGTACCAGCGGCTGCAGAACATAGAAAGGAAAGGCTGAGTGAATCAGGGAAAGGCTGTGGAAAATACTGTGCAGAGGGAAGGAAGCACCTCCTCCCTCCCATCCATAGTCAACAGCTATTTGCATAACTGTATTTGCTGACTTCTTTAAAAGTAGCTAATGCTGGGCATGGCTGATCTATTTTAAAAAATTATTATTTTTACCACTAAGAGTATATGTAAACGTTTCCCCCTTCATGCTAAGCTTTTGCGAAACATATCAGAAGTGTAATTCCCATAACTGATATGACTTTTTTTTTTTGCTTGGCTGGGTTTGTTGTCTCTCTATTTCCACCTGTAAAATCCTGCGGGATGTAACCATTACTGCGCCAAGCGAACTTCGCTTTGGTTTTAACAGCTTAAAGAATGGCAAATGCTGCGACCTACCCTGCAACATCTGAAGCACCAGACACTGAAAATGTATTTTTCTTTCCCTTCCTAAAGAGCGCAGGGAACTGGAAGGGCTGGCTGACGTTGCAAGGATGTCTTCAGTGCCTCCCCACGGCAGCAAGCAGATATCCTATTTATTCAGTTTCAGAACAGTCTGAATAATGTGGAGCTTCCAGGACTGGGCATCCCACATCCCTTCTCCATCTTTCATGCCAATGATTAGCACATGGGAGGTGAGCAGCAAAACTCTGTAACCATGCTAAGAGGCTTGGAGTAAAAAAACAGTTTGAAATACCAGCCGTTCTTAAATAGCTCCGATGGGATCTTTCACGTAGCAGTTTTCACAGAGCGGCACCTAAATCACCATTTCTTATGTTGTAATATCAAGACCTAGACCTTCCTACAGCAGTTTAAATAATGCATGAAAAGGCCTACAGCAGGAACTACGGCAAGAGATTTTCACCTGCCGAAACCTTCAGGAACTACTAGTAAAAGAGAAGTTAGCTGATTTCTTTAAGGGGAGCTGTAACTGGAATTGCCATCTTCCTTCTCACAGCTGAGAAGGCTCAGAAACAGATGGACAAGAGAGTGTTTGTCTATAAATGGAATCCTGGTAAGCCTGGTTGGAAATCCAGCTAGCGATGAAAATCTGGCTCATCAGCCAGTTTCCTGTGCCAGTATCTGCATAACTTTTCCTGGTTTGCATATCACCAAGCATGGCCACTAATTCTGGTTAGTTCCTAAGCAAATTTTACCAATAGGCCTATTTCCAACAGGCTGTGTAATGCAACGACACTTCAGTGTTTGCTTTATTCCAGCCCATTTCCACACCTCGAACAGACCTAGATGGACTTTCCAACTCCTTCAGGCAAAAAAAAAAAAGCAGCCTTTAAAAAAAGATCTATTTTTATGTTTTAACTGTGTTCTGCTAAAAATATTCCAGCTAGTAAAATATCCCCTCATTGCTATGGAAGCTGCAATGCTCCTGTATCCTTCAACGTATCTTAACTAAATGACAGCTATGATTAATTAAGGCAAAATTGCATTGGGTAGGACGGTCACCTTCGGTACAATTAAAAGAAGTGTTCTGGTACAAAAGCCAAATCATGCTATTCCTGTTCTCCCAAACTCTACTGCAAATATAGGCTGACAGGTTAATAAAAGCATTTCTAAACAGTTGTAAGAAATCAGCCATCTGATTCAAGAGTTCTGTTACTCAGTTAACTTATTATTCAGCTACCGAAAACTTCATTTTCCCATCTGTGAGATGGCAGAATCCAATGAAAACAATATTAATATTTATGTTCTAAATAGAAAAGGCTTTCAAAGCATGTTCATGAAGTGGAAAATAAAAGTACAAGTTTAGCCAAAGCTTTCTGGCATTTTGCATATTTAAAATTTCTCATTCTTGCTGCCAGGATTTTTTGGCTTAAGAGTAAGAAGTTATATGTTATAAAAGTTATTAATACGGGTGGATAGTGATTTAACTTCTGTATCATTTGAATCATAAGTATCTATTACATAGCTCAGTTAACTTTAACTACAGTTCATACTGTTAAGAATATGAATTCCAAAATTGCCCATAGGTGGGAAAGATATATTTATTTGAGCTATTTTAAATGTTCATTATAGTGGTGTTTACATATCATATAAAAATCAATCAATAGAATGTGTGCGCATATGCACACTTATCAGAGCTACTGGTAAAAATAATATGGCTATGAAATGCTTTGGAATTACCAGTGAACTTTTTCTTTCATATCCAGGGTCTCATGTTTAATTAATCATGTTGTTGCTTTCTTATGAAACGTGTAAAATTCCACACCTTATGTTAATAATACAAACTTGACAATCATTGGAAGCAGCTGACGGAAAACTGACTATTTTGTTTGAAACAACTGTGTAAGTCCTTATGTGTGGAATGCTTTCCTTGTATTGCAGCCGACCAATACTTCCCACTTTTCTAATCAGATATGTGCTCAGAAATTGTTCCATCAACAGGCCCGACTGCTCAAATGAGACGGGGCGTCACTCCAAGAGTCTGCACTGAGAGAACGCACAAAAGAGCAGCAACTTCTACACAGTTTTTCCCCGCATTCTCATAACAGCACTGTCGGCACAGGATGCGTTTACGTTATTACATTAGTTTGCAGTTCAAGAGAGAAAACTTATTTTTTAGGCAAGAAACATAGGCCCAGTTCAGGAACTGACTCACTCTCAGCTCTCCAGGCAGCACAAGTACAAATACAAACTGGCCTAAAATCCCCAGATCTTTGAATTCAGACATACATGTCAACAGCAGCTCCAACAGGAAGGATGGAGCTTTTTCCATTTTGCATATTGGGGAAAAAAACCAGCACCACTGCACACAGAACAAGGCAGAAAAGCCCCAGCCCTTTGTTTACAGTTTCCATGTAGGGAAGCGGGTGCAGTAAGAAAATTCAGGATGGTAAGTCCTGAAAGTGATGAAATTATTATAAGAAAGAGATTTCTGTAAGGAGGCTACGATAATTTCAAAGCTTAATTTTGATCTTAAATTGGAGGGAGGGAGCAGCGGAGTGTGTGTCTTTCTATTTGAGAGGGAAAGAATGAGAGATTTGGGGTTGGTTTTTTTACTATGCATCTCCATAGTGATGCTCTGCTACTTTACTGTGAAAAGCACCTGTCATCTGTTCTTTATCTGGATCAATAAACTTGTTATAATTTAACTTGGACTGTATATTATTACTATATAAACCCAACAATGAATATAAGGAGAGTCATTTCTGTTTATGGACATTAAAGAAAAACCAAAACTATGGCTGACCAAAGAAAAAGACTAGTGAAATGGTCTCTGGAAGGTGCATCCCTCCAACAGCTCATTAGGCTCCCTGGGTTGCAGTTGCTGCTTTTGAGGAAAGGGGAACGTGCAGCAAATTCAGTCCTAAAGTGGTATTTATGCTGTTTATAGAAGACACTCATTTTTTACTGCTGTGACTTGGCACCATCATGTGGCCACTTTGAGTTTGCTCAAGTAACAATTTACACAGAAAAACGTTTGCAATGAATTCATTAGAATTTGCAAATTATTTCAGTCTATTTTGGAAGGAGATGGTACGTATCTTAAATACAGATTCACTACATTCTGAACATATTGTCTTCCAGTTGTCTTTTTTTTCCCCAAATTTCATCATGGTTTTCCTCATGATCTTTTATCAGAAGTTCTGAGGCTAAAAAAGTTAAAGACATTTTCAATGCTTGGTCTCAATCCAAACTCCACCAACAGTGTACAAAAATCAGTATAATATTGTAAACAACTATCCTTTTCCTCACTACAAGAGTTTTGGAAATTATTTGAAGGATTAAACAGGTCAGTCTTTTCTGTTTTACATCAGAAATCCCAAAGGATTTAGAATTTTAGTAAATCTCACGTGCATATTACTGATGTAGTTTGATCCAAACTGGTAGTGTACATAGCAGAACAATTTGAGTTAGTCAGGTATTCCTTTTGCAAAGTTTCAGAGTCAAAAACAGTAGTAACGTATCATGAGATGCAAACTTGTATTCTGAAATGTTTGCATACTGATAAGAACGTTTTACCAAGCCTTAGTTTGTAAAAGGCCCAGAGGTAGAAGTCTCCATACATTCAGGTTATTTATACAGAGGCACAACCAAAGGATCACTATCATTTACTTCAGAGCAGAAAATTGAGAAACAGCAGCATAATCTATAGCAATATATTTCCAGTATTTTATTGAAAATATATACATCTAGAGTACTTTCAATAATGAAATACAGTGCATCATCTTTTTAATTATAATAATGCTAAATTACGTTGTCATTTTTAAGATAAAATATAACGATTCAGCTGAAACACTGTATTAATATTCTTTAAAATATATACAAGTTATATACAAATACAAAATTACATTACAAATCTTTTAATTGCAGCCAAAAATAATTAAATATTTTGCGATAATTTGTAGAGTCAGAGAGGTGTACTGTTTCTAAAAAGATTGCAATAAAATCATATGTAGTTTTTCAGATTCCTCAGGCTGAGGTAAGGCCCACTTCTTCTTTACAAACTGAATGTCTATCTCTCCAGATGCTTTGGCCAGCACAAGGCCTAATAATCCATTTGTTTTTTCTGGTTCTCCCAAGAGAGTCATAGTTACAACACTGAAATCAAAAGAATGAGGGAGTGCTTTTAATTGAGGCAAAATTAGTAGAAATTGGTGTTTTCAAACTTGGCTTTAGCAGGTTACTCATAGTTAAATACATGATTCCTTTTTTATGCTCATTGCAGTGTAATATTCTTCACTACTTCATGTCCCAGCACGTTCTTTAGCTTTTCACCAGTTGCAATCACTGAAGGTAAACACAACAGGCAATTCTTCCCCTGTTCACAGATTCCACCATCAATATCTAATCATGATTAAAAATTACTTCAAGCTTGTAAAAATGAACTCTTTTTTTAATGGGATTTTCCAGTACAGTGTAGCCACTTCAAACATCGCATTATTTTCTCTCCAAACTAGCAGCACTTTGCTATAGATTACAAGAATACAAGGAAAACTTCTTCTTAGACCAGGGGCGTCAAACTCATTCTCACCGGGGGCCACCGCAGCCTTGCGGTTGCCTTCAAAGGGCAAAATGTCATTTTAGGACTGTGCGAATGTAGGAGTAGTTACATTTATCCAGTCCTAAAATTGCATTCAGCTGTTTGAAGGCAACCACAAGGCTGATGTGGCCCCTGGTGAAAATGAGTTCGACATCCCTGCGTTAGATGTTCACCAGGATTAACTTAAGCCTGAGGAAGACAGTCTCGCAGCAGGGCTCCCATCAGGGAAGAAAGAGAATTCTCCAGGCTATATTTCAGAAAGGCTATATTAAATTCCTTTTCTGCATCAACTGACAGGACACCCAGGTCCCTACATTGGCTACAGGAACAGCACTGTGAGACTACCCTGATGTTAGTCTTGGTGAATATGTGCTAGCCAAAAATATTCTTGTTTACTTTGTGACAATGAACAAAATATATTTCTTTATATTGGTAATCATACCATATATAGGTATTTTAGAATGTTCTCCAACATATCTTGCCTATTTTAGAGGTTGATCCTGATCCAGCAAAGCTATCTTTGAACTTAAAGCAGTCCAAGGATTTTAGTGGGAACAAAATTTTTCTCTTTGTATAAACAGCAGCTGCTCCACATACAGACATCTGTCCCAACTGATAACACTATACCTGATTTTGATTTCTGCTAAACATTACTTCTTTATCAGACTATATAAAATAATGAGTAAATAAGGACGAACTAAAATTTAGCTCGCTATAGTCTCTCCGTGTGTGCACCAGTTTAAAAAATAGTTAGAAAAACAAAGTCTAATGAACATTTAATGCCAAGCAAAAAACCCATCCAAATTCCCATCAAGATGTAATAATAATAATATTAATATTTTGTTAAAAATAGAGCAATGTACTTACTTCTCTAATGGAATAGTCTGCTTTGCCACAGGCAACAAATCGTTTTCCAGAAGATCCCAAATGTAAATGTTAGATGATGCATCCAGGACAAAAAACACGGCGGGCCTGGTTAAAGCCCACTGCAGGGCAATAACTGGCCGGCCATTGGTGCTGCCATTCCACTGCAGGAGGGGATGCTCTGATGTCATTTGGTGTAACCTGATACTTCCATCTGAGCAGCCAACCTAGATTGTAGTCAAAACCAAAATACTTTCTGGGAACAAAACAAACTAAGCAAGATAAAAACTGCAATTCAATTCTTGAGAATACCAATCACGTAAGTAGAAGTAGTTACCTGACTCAAGTGGCATGTACCTCTCATATCTGACTCTACGGACTATCTTGATTTTAACTTTTAATATAATTTTGAGTTCAAAAGCAGTAACTCTGTACTAAGCATACTAAAGTAATCTAATCCACTAATCCTGGGTCAAAGTCCTCATTTCCTATTTTAAAACAAGGTCTCAAATGATCAACTTCACTAATGCTGCGATCCAGTGTGACCTGGGGCAAGGTCAGAGCCTCAGAGTCCAATTCAGGCGGCTACTTAGCGACACAAGTAATCTGTAAAACCAAGAATAGCTTTCAGGACAGGTTGTGTTTAACAGTATAAGGATATTAAACTGATTCATAATGCACAACTAAAACCAAAGACAGGTAGATATCACTGTTTCCAGATATTTTCTTATAACCTTTGTCTTGCCTAGTATAACAAGTTTGCCCAGGTACAAAACAAACTACTCTATGAAAACAGAAAACAATTTATTTTTACTACTCTGGGCCACCTCTATATCGGGAAGACTTCCCAGAATTTTCAAATTATGATGACTTTTTATAGTGACTCTGGAAATAGTGCTTACATTTAAAAGGACTCTGCAGATACAGATAAGTAGAACTCAGTATTGCTCTAAAGAAATACATTTAGGAAAAATTCAAGAACATCCACACTGGTAAAAGAATTTTCTGACTGCGTAGAGGTGACACAAAATACATACTCTGTAGCCAAACACATTCATTTTATACTTTAGGCAATCCAAATGAAGTCACGTAAATCACGGCAAATTTAGAAAGAAAGCATTTTTAAGAGAGGATCAAGTACCAATGTATGCAAAGATAAGCAGATGGAAAATCATACCCAAGTTAGATTCGACTTGTATCGAATAAATTTTCTCAAAGAAGACAAATAAAACCAAGAGGTGTGTCGAAAGAACTGCTGAGGGCAGTTCTAAACACGCCTGCCCATAGGGAACGCTGCCCCAGGGCTGCCCCACAGACCTTTATTTCACAGCAATACAGAAATTTTGTCTCCAAAGTGATTCCACTAGGAGACAGATGACAAGTGAGAAACGACTGAGGTTTCATCAACAGCAGAAGACCTGCTTGCCATGCTGAATTTCAGTAAGAACAAATAATAAGTCATCAGGCTGAAGTGAGATTGCCATTTGTTTCTGCGAGCCAGATTTTCCACCTTCTACATAAACAGAGTTCCAACACCAGGACACAAGATTTGTTGTCAGCCTTCATGGTGGATTGGAATTAGTGAGGTAAATCAACTATCACATCTAGTTAAATACATCAGATTATAAATCTTCCCTCAGCAAGTAATTGAAAAATGAAACTTGTATTATATTAAAATGTTTTCATACCAAAAATAGTGGCTTTCCAAATGGGAAGAAATCAATTGCGTTGATCCTTATTGATCTCAGTCCGCTCTCCTGGGGTCTGAACAGTTTTGGAACAACTTTTAAATCATGTCTTGTACCGTGGCCTACCAGCCCCTATGAACAACATAATGCAAATTTTGCGTTATTGTGTTCATTTTTTTTAAACAGTATCACAAAAAGTTAAGGTAGCAGCTCTGTGAATTANCCATTTTTTTAATCAGTATCACAAAAAAGTTAAATAATTCACAGAGCTGCTACCTTAAGAGATCCTTAATAGCTAACAAATTTTAATAGCTAGTGTATTTTAATAATAGTCTCAAATTATACATTTTATATACAGTCTACTGGTAACATTCCAAGTAAATGGTGCAGTTCAAAAAAAAAAAAAATCCCAACAATGAGATGAATTTCAGCACATTACTCACGATGTTTGTTCCAACAACGAAATGATTAGGATTAGAAGACAGAAATTTAACAGTAAGTGTCTGGGGCATTCTCTGGCGCACATCCTTTGGGAAAAGGCTAGAAAAACATAATGGTAAAAGATGGCATAAATAAAGGAATTTGTCTCATAAAGCTATGCAAGCACATACAGAAGCTCTCGATCTAAAATGTCTATGACTAGCTCTAGGAATAAGTGCATGCATATAAAAAACCTAATGAAAGTATCGATAAACATATCTTACATAATAGCAACTTAATAAAGCATAGGAAAAATCAGCTTTGCGAGATACGCAAGTCAAGTCTAAATGCCCCTGTTTTCTTACCTGCTATTCAATTCCACAGTAGAGCTATGTACTAACTTCACTTTCCCTCCAGGAATTAAACCTAAAATTATAGAAAATAATTACTTAAACTGATTTAAGCACTTTGCATTAAGAAAGCGCTATCACCAAATTAAATCCTAAGCGAATAAGTAAAAGTATATTTCAAAATGAAATTGTTTATTGTAGATCGAGCTTCTAATAGGTAAGAATCTTACATAGTTTAGAACTATACACTTCATAATTCAAATCTGAAGAGCTGTAATCATTGACAGAGGATGCGAAACATGATTATAAATTTGAGTTCTGCACTGTACATATAACCTCCTGTAATACGACTCTATAAAACCCAACTCTACCACTGGTGAAAAAGCACATTTATGTCTCTTGGATCTTTTACAATGAATTACAGTAATGAGGGACTGTAATAATGCTGCCATAAAGTTGGTCTATGTTACTCGGTAGTAGAGACTAACATAGATAATTCTAATAGTTCAAACACAAGCATTTTTTGCAGAGGAAAAAAATTAATGCTGGTGGCAGTAAAACTGTGTCAACATGTGACCACAGCTTTAAAATGTATCTCTCCACAGACATAACATCCAGCTTCAGCAGCTTAATATAGCCAGGCATTGCACACGAGTTTATAAAACAGAAAACTGATAAAAAACTTCTAGTTTGTTAGCATTACTTCATTGTTTATATATGTATTTTAAAATGTATTGGGATTTTAATCATAGCCTTTTCTATTTAGGCAAGTATGTAAGTCTAATTTTGGTCAAAGAACAAAAAAATGTAATTTTTTTCATCCACATAACTCAGAAAAGGCTGAATGGACTTTGTTCTTTACTTTTTTAACGGAAACTTTTTCTCACACTAAAGTACCTTACCCAAATAAGAACTTTCAGGACAATTAGCAAAATGGAGATATAGGCAACAACAAAAGCATTATAGCAGATTTGGTTAAACTAAAGAAAGAACAGGAGGACCGAGAAGGACATAAAATCTCGTATTCTTTGAGAAAAAGCTGTTGAGGACACAGAAATCTGCTTTGACATCATAAGAAATGCATGGTGGCAATTACCAATAAAGAATTAGTAGATGAGATTCAGACAGCAGCAAAAATAACTCCCATGATACCTACCCAATAACCTGAAATATCAGATATAAGTCCTATTAAGAATTAATCTTTTGCTCAGTAATTTAGCCTTCTTCTAAAATATTTTTTGTCATCACTGACTCTTCCTCTCTCTTCTAACTTAATAATCTCAAAACTCAAGCACTCTATTCTACCTCTAATGTACAGTACTCACCTAAATCAGTTTGTGATCCAGCTAAATCCACTTTTTGTAATTCAACAACTACCTGAAAAGTCAATATTTAACATTAATATTTACCAGACTTTAAAGTAGTTAAACTAGATGTAATAATGTATAACTGTAAAGGAACATTTAGATAGGTAAGTCTAACATTATAATGATCACAGGCAGATTCTCTATCCTGTCAATGTCTGCAATGCTAAACAGAGTTTCACGTGCCAGCTGGACGTTCCCTGCTATAAAACAGAATATGGGAAGTTACATTCTACACTTAATTGCTAGTTGGCAACTTGTCAGTTTGGTCAGTCACAAAAAACACCCCATACAAGGAATTGTAACACATTTCCTGTACTTTTCACTATTCATGAAATAGAAAAGGCAGATCGTTTGGCCTGAGCCTGTTGCTACTAAAATTACTTAAGAGCTTTAAGTGACTTAACTAGTGATACAGAAGGAAATACTTTTATCCCCTTATTATTCACTGAGCCATTCAGTTCCTCAAGCAAGATAAATCCAGATGAAAAGAACAGGTTCAGCAGCTGGGCCAAAGCTGCATCAGAAAAAGACTGAACACATCCAACAGAAAGAAGAGTTGGCAGAACAGTTAATTAAGACCTACAGACCTGGTGCTTACCTGCCTGTCATTTTTTAGGCAGGGTAACATCAACAGATTTTCAAATTTTGCCTTTTGAACATTTACTTTATATAAATTATGTCACTTGTCACATACATTTAGTACAGTCTCTGACATCACTTTGATTCAAATAAAATAAAGTAGGTGGGTGAAAGAGGACTGGGGTCTATTACTCAATTAATAGAAATATGTGGACACATTCCTATGAAGCAGAACTGCTGGTTGCCCGTTTTCATGAATTCATGTACCTGTTAATAGCTTTGCCTACGGATAACATCACAGCATTAGGGAGTCAAGTCAAAAGTTTTGAGGAGAATTCCAGCAGAATGGCTGGTGTTGCTGTACTTTTCGGGGAGGAAACACTTAATAGAAATCATGGATTTGGTTTTCTATATTTGAAGAAGTATTTTATTATTTCAACACAACGCTCTCTCTTTTCATACATACATTACTCACCCACATATTGAGGATTCCATTTTCATCCATTGAAGCTATCTGAAATGGAGGGCCTGACATTTCTACGGAAGGAATAGTAGCAGTTTATATTCACACACTGCTCTACATCCTGAACAGCATCAAAGGATTTGAAACTTTTCCTAGGTTAATAAACTCTCTGAAACTTTTATGATCCTCTCAGCTGCATAAAAACAAAAAGTACCCTAATTCTACCTAAGAAGAAAAAGGACAAGAAACTAGTACGTTCAGTTTGTCCTACCAGACAGGCAGATGTTCTCTGTCTGCATCTTTTAAAATGTCTTGACTCTGCAGGGACTTTGGAACAGAACATAAAGTGCAATAGATGAAATCTTGTAAAACCTGCAATATGCAGCACATTTCTTTGGACTGCTATGGATTTCAAAGCGCAAATCTGCAATGGAAGGAATAACATCTCCTCTAGCACACTGCCTGAGAATTTGAGGGCATGAGGATTAAAGTTTCCTTTTAAAGGGTGGGCATGAAAAAATTAGGCAAAAGGCACAGGAAGAACCACCAGGTACAGTCACATATTTTAAGTGCTTTTGGATATATGCAAGTTGCTCCATTTTTTTAGATGGGGTTTTTTTGGACATAATAGGAGCGCAAACACTTCTTTAAAGGCATTCTGACTTCTTTAAAGACATTACAGAAGCATTCAAGACTTTTCTAAAGGCAGTTTTTAAGTGATAATTTATTTTATCATGGAAGAACAAAATGTTGTCTTTAAAATAGACATTATTAAAACCATGCACCCACATCTGATGTGAAACTGCACTGAATGAGCATCACATAAAAATGAGAGCAGAAAATAAACATGAATGTTGTACGCAACTGATACTACAGACAACTTAAGAGGCAGAATAGAATGACAAACTGGATTTTGGCTATGATATTTGTTTCACTAGATACCTAAAGAAAGACTCAGATGTCTTGATGCTCTGAAGAGCAGCTTACATACCCTCTTGATAAGAGAGGCTTGAGAGCCCATAATTCTGATCAGTGTGGAGAGCGGTTGAGACAGGTTCCACTGTTAGTATGGGAGAGGTGTGGTTTACTGTGTTTAGAACACCATCTGTAATTGAGGATAATGAAAGGTAAATACTATATGATTTTCAACACAAACAACAACAAAATGCTAATCACTTTTCAGCTTATGGAAGACCAACAATTACAAAGACGGAATAGAAAATAATAACTTCACAAAGAATTACATTTGTCTCAAATACCATACTGCAAACTGTTTACTAAAATAACAAAACATTAATACTACTAGATAAATCAATGTTTCACCATTTGTATTTACTTCTCATTTTCCAAATGATTACCGCACCGTTTATGCCACTGTACCAGACATTTCATTAAAATCTGCCATTTTGGGGTTACCGTGAAAAGCATTATGTTAATTTCAAGCTACATAAGTAACAGGGGTAGAAATAAATCACTGTTTACTATAGAAAAGACAAAACCTAAAGCTGGAGAATTAGGCGGGGAAAAATGTAATGAAATATAACAAGGGGTGAGTGTAGAGTCTTACATCTGGGCAGGAACAACCACAGGTTCCAGTATAAGTTGGGGAACAACCTGTTAGAGAGCAGTGTAGGGGAAAGGGCCCTGGGGGTCCTGGTGGACAGCAGGATGACCATGAGCCAGCACTGGGCCCTTATGGCCAGGAAGGTCAAAGGCATCCTGGGGTGGATTAGAAAGGGGGGTGGTTAGTAGGCCAAGAGAGGTTCTCCTGCCCCTCTACTCTGCCCTGGTGAGACCGCATCTGGAATATTGTGTCCAGTTCTGGGCCCCTCAGTTCCAGAAGGACAGGGAACTGCTGCAGAGAGTCCAGTGCAGGGCAATAAAGATGATGAAGGGAGTGGAGCATCTCCCGTGTGAGGAAAGGGTGAGGGAGCTGGGGCTCTTGAGCTTGGAGGAGACTGAGGGGTGACCTCATTGATGTTTATAAATATGTAAAGGGTGAGTGTCACGAGGATGGAGCCAGGCTCTTCTCAGTGACAACCACTGATAGGACAAGGGGCAACGGGTATTAACTGGAACACAGTAGGTTCCACTTAAATATGAGAAGAAACTTCTTCACGGTGAGGGTGACAGGCACTGGAACAGGCTGCCCACGGAGGTTGTGGAGTCTCTGACACTAAAGGAGTCTCTCCTTCTCTGGAGACATTCAAAACCCATGTGGACGCCTTTCTGTGTAACCTCATCTCAGTGTTCCTGCTCCAGCAGGGATGTTGGACTGGATGATCTTTCGAGGTCCCTTCCAATCCCTAACATTCCGCAATTCTATGTGACAATTTGCAAAGACTGCAACCTTTAAACGACATTCGAAAAACTGAGTTTTACAGTCTTAAATTACGTTGTTTTGGTTTTGATATATCTTAATATGTATGTTTGGGTGTAGATAAAAAAGAAACATAGGTTATATTAAGGGAGATAACATGAAGCTTACGATTGCAGATGAGGTAGTAGCTGAGTAGCCCATTTTAAAATTACGATGCTCCTTAGGTTCCACATCTGGCCCACTTCTCTGTTCTCACTGCTTGATGCATATTGAGCTGCCTTATTACTGATCAGCTATTACTGATTGGCAATTTCTACTCAACTAAATATTATCTCCAAACTGGCTAAGCTAGGCTACTGAGAGACAGTGTTCTTAAAAGAATTATTAATAGTAGTGGAATTGTTTCACTGCCCACAAAATGACTAATCAGAACGCATAGATACTAACCAGTGGAAAATGTTGGAACTCGAAATGTCCAGTCAGTGTCACCGATCATCACGTGAGGGTGCATTCTTGAGTCTTCTCGAAGGTCCCACACCAACAATGAGCCATCTATTGTTCCAGCAAAAACTAACGTTGTTTTATTTGGACTAAAGCAGCAGCATGTCACCTGTTAAGCAGTAAAAATATGCATGGTTGGTATCACGATAAAGGCAAATGATCTGATAAGCCTGAAATACGTTTGTTCTTCCTAAGCATGCAAATCCAGAAAAGACAGACTAGAGATGTTTGTGGCAAGAGGCCAGTTTATTTAAAAGGGAAGTAGGATACGAGACTTTCAGCAGGCTTTCCCTTTTCAAGACAATCGTTGTGTTGTCTGCATCTACTGTCACAAAGCTGAAGGGGAAGATTCAATTGTATGACAGTGATGGGTAGAGGGAAGCCCTGACTACATCTGGAATAGCTGCTTTAGTTCCATTCACTCTTCAACCACGAAATGGAGTCAAACTTTAAAAAGAAAGAAAGAAACAAAAAAACACATACACACACAAAAACACCACACACCATGAACATTCTAGTAATGGTGCATGAAAAGGAACGAGAACAATGTTTTGCTCACAAGGCTCAGATCTGTTTCTCAAAAGATGACATATCTTGAGGCAAGACAAGAAAACAAAATAAACATAATAAAGCCTTTTATTCACTGAGCAAATATACAATGTTATTAAAACATACCTCTGAGTCACACATTAAAAGTTTCTGAGGACTGGAGGGCTGCCAGATGTTCCAAACACATATGATGCTCTTTCTATTCAGTAAACCAATACCTGCCTTTTCAGGTAATCCGTGAACAGAAAGTAGTGTCTGCCTCTGAACTTGAGAGACATATAAGCAGGATATTTTTCGGTCTAAACCATTAAAAAAAAAAAAATCAAGAAAGAAAAGCAATAAATAAACTCACTGCAGATGAAAAAGCATATTTAGCTGCTATAGCAACAACCAAAGAAGCTAAGATGTAATTATGAAGAATATTTCTATTAACAGTGGGTTGCTTTTGATGCTATAAAAGAAAAAGGAGGGACTAGAGAAAGAATCCAAAAAATTAGAAGCAGAAAGCAAAAAGGAAGAGAGCCAAGAACTTAATAGAATTAGTCTGGGCATAAACAAGCCAATCTGATCTGATGTCAGTATATATAATAAAAATTAAGCTAAGTCTCGAACAGGAAACAGCACAGGCCAGGTTTCTTCTGGTTCATCTCATGTTCATGTTGGAATACGCGTGGTTGTGTGTTATAATAGGTCTTCCTCACATTATTATAGATGCTTTATTTTCCATTTTTCTTTTCATCTGAACATCTATTATTTACATGGGGAAGATATACCTGCAGTTCAAATATATCAGGCTATATTCTCCCTGTTCAACAGCCTTGCTTTATTTGCAACTTTGGCCCTAGTGTCAGTATCAAGAGCCTAAATGAAATGACACCCCTTGGGATGGCTCTTCAAGAACAGGGGCAATAAATTACACCAAGGACACTGATATATCATGCTAATCACTGGCTATATTTCTGGTTTCACAGCAGCTAGGACACTCTGATGTTCCCTATGTGAAACCAATCTGCACAGAGTTACAGCAAGATTAGCACAATTAAAAGAAAAATGGGCTTTACGTCATCTCTATATCCTGATATGTGCTGTTTGCACTTCAGTCATGACAAAAAGCATGGTATTTTGCAGAAGGAAGAAGAGTTCAGACTGTATACTAAGAGGCGTACAATAAAATTCCCTTACCATGGAGGAATGGCTGGTTAGTATTTAACTGGAAACAGCTGTCACTAATAGACAGACTGGTTTGTCCAGAACCTGGTTTCCACCTGGGTTGTGTTGCAACTTGATCCTCCTCTAGCAAAACAGCAATCACCTTTCAAACACAATTACATTTATAGAAATAAAAGGGTCATCTTATCATTCAGCTTTGCTATTTGTAGCTTTCTAGATTACATGGAGTAATTTAAACAACATTTAGCAACTCTCTTGTTAACTCTACCTCTTCACAAACACAGCTTAACAGACATAAAAGTTGCACAGGTCTGGTTCCATTCCTTTGCAGAGAGATGAATCTCACTGATAATGAGTCTTATTTAAATAATTTATTTAAATTAGTCAGAACAAGTACTGTAAGTGATCTATCACACCGTATATTTATGCACACAACTCGTAAAGGATATTAAGTACATAAGTGTACCTGGCAAGCAGACCGGAGGAAATTTGCTAATTTTTGTGAATCGATTCTAGGTGTTAGAGCTCCATTCACTGACATATCCTGGCTGTTTACAGGACCTAAGAAAAAATAAAAACCACAACCAAACTTGAAGCTTCAAAACAGAATCGATTAAGAAAACTGTAAGAACACTGTAATCTTTAAGCGAGAAGAGAGCAGCATCAGCTTCTCTTCAGAAGAAATAACAGTACCGAAGAACAAGATCTGTTGACAAATTATATCTGCTGCCAACAAAAACAGCAATCCAGAAGGAAGAAACTATTTCTGCTACTTATTCTCCATCCCCTTTCGTGCAGTACCTATACATGTTCACACATATGAATATATTCACATATATTTTCAGTGCCTATGTATTCAGTGTGCCTACAGAAGTTTGCTATCGACGCACCCTACCACATTACAAATTCTGACAACTAATGGGTACAAAAGAGAACGTTTACACGCACGCATCCATAAATGAATAAGATTAAAATGTTCTTCACCTCCAGATACAATGGCACTTTCTGCTGGATGCTGTGTCCATTTCTCCAGTGTCTCAACTTCCTCAGTCTGAATGTCTCTCTCAAGATTGTCCTCATTACATTGAACATATGCCTAACGTAGAATGATAAAGTGATCAATATACGGATGACACAGCTAAGACTGACACATAACTGAAGAGAACTTAAACAGTCATTTTAAAACTGATGAGGCTCAACCTCTTCTCTTTGTAAATTCAGACCTAAGCTTACTGACACAGTGTCACTATTTTGCACATGCACATTTTACCACACAAGAGTGCCAGACCTCCTGCAAAAATACAGAACGTCTTACATGACACGTGAACATTAAACCCAGCATACCTGGGACAGTGAGCCACAGACGTACAGAAAGTCCTTTAGAAAATTGGGAGGGAACACAAGAGACTCCTCCTCTAACGCAGAAATTGAAATAGTCTCACTGGCCAAAATGCTTTGGTATAATTGCTTTATGGTAATTAAGGCTTAGAGATGAAAATTATAATTAATTATTCTACTGTCCTCTTAGCTCTAGTAAATTGCTTTTGTAAGGAAAAATATTTTCCAGAACATGAATCAGCAATTTCAGGATTTAAATATTACAACATGTTTGGTACTCACCTGCTTAGTGTTCATTTTACCAAAATTCCTGATATACATGTCATACTCATTTACAGGAGGCAAATCCAGTAACGAAAAACTAACGGAGAAGTCCAGATCAATTAGTGGGAGAAGATCCGAACTCCGTTTTCTTAAAAATAAATTGCAAGAAAGAAACACAAAAATTATTATGGCCAAGTATTTGGTATTCCAAAAGAAAAACAACCTGATTTGCTACAGTACCAGAGATCTAACAATCCATTGATCTATGCAAATTGAAGCTGTACCAAAATTAATTGACAGATAAAAATACATCAATAGAAGTACATAAAATATTGTTACGAATTCTCATTTGTTATGCTGAGATAATTATCATATCTGAAAACGCAATACCAATTGCAAATGGCAAACTTATGTGGTTTATTATTATAATTAAGTCAAAGCCGAGCACAATCATCTTGCCTAAGTATTCAAAAGCTTTTCTGTGAGCTTTTCCTTCTTGTAGCTAAGATGGTGGCTAATTCTCCTAAACTCACTTTATCAACTTACATTACCTGTATGTGTACATGCTTTATAAAGATTCTGGTTTTGTTACGGCTTATGCAAATGTAATTTGAGTGACCTCCACTGCTAACAGATTGCCTGAATTTGTACTTCTTTACATCACTAGACAAACAAATAACAAGAGCAGCTATCTTAAAATATAATTAAAATATGTACATGAAATGAATTAGTTGCTGATTCACAACCTGTGGAAATGAATACTTACCTCTTCCCCAAAAAATAAGCCTCCAAAAACCATCAGTTACTGGATTATTGGACTTGATCTAAATTCTATGAAAACAAGTACTCGAGACTGAGGTAGACTATGCATTTTTCCATTTGTATTTTTTGTTTTGAATAAGATTAGCACATTGTGCAGTACTTGAGATACTTGAATCTCTTTGTCCTATGAAATGCCAAATTGTTCAATTTCCCTACATTTTCTTGCTGCAATGGTAAAAAAAATAACTGCCTTATCCAGCTTCCTCCAATCCTTTTACTTTCTGCCTACCTCAGTTCTTGCTTTTTTCATCTTTGCTCACAAATAAAACTATATTTTGATTCTTAGTTGGAAAACAAGTGTAACTTTGTATACTGTATCTTACTCTGATAAGCATAAAACATTTATGTGATATTACTTATTATCATCAACTGCAAAGAGATTCCTACCACTCCACTTGGATGGATGTGTGGATAATGAAGAGAGTCAATCTTCATCACAATTCGCACAATTACCTGTATACATGAATGTCAAAAAACTGGTCGGATATTTTATTTTAAGAGTTAATTGCTTGAATTACATACAGATGTCTGTTTATAAGTTAATTCTGCACTCTTGCTGCAGTATAGATTCCTTGACAAGGGGAAAAATTTTTTAGTCACTCTCTCTCTTGCACTTTCACATTTTTTTAATATACTTAACATAAATACAACCCAGATACAATTATGTCTCTGTAGCAATTCCATATCTACACAATCTTACAGACGTATATCCTAGATGCAGTTTCTCTTCAGCGAGATAGTGTTTGAAAAGGGAAAACGCTAGAGCAACATGAGTTGGAATTTCTCTTCCAATATTTTAGGCTGGATATTTCTTTATGCCTAAAGACAATTTTTACACCCCTTTTTTGCTACTTGATGGCTTCTATTGCATTTTCTTATTCACATTCTACTCTTACTTCCACTTCCAAATACACTACGTCTTCACAAACATTGTGGGCACAGATTGCTGAGGTTTAGTTCAGAAGTAGGAAAGTTGCTTCCTAGTTACAAATCTTAATAATACATGCAGACAAATCCTTCAAATAAACTAAAAAGCCTCATATTAATACTTACAACTCCAAAGTGCTACCGTTCATTCACGGGATACTTTCAGTCTGTTTACTGGTAGCGATGTATTATCACAGCATTAAATTTCACAAACCTTTCCTCTTTCCTTGAAAGTGCTAGTTATCTTCACAGGCTATACACGTCGTTAGCATGCACATAATGTTATATACATAGCCATAATCAGTCATAGTACATAATCAGCAGAGGCTGACAAACATTTGAGAAGGCAATTCTTCAGAGAGGCGCCTTCCTGAATTTCCTAATCTGTCTCCAGTGTCTAGACAGGAAGCCTACATAATGAACTCACATAAAATTTGGGTATATAAATTTAGGCAAGGTGAATTGGACAACCCAGACAATAAAATCTTCCGTATACGCAGATTAGCCACTGATGTGTAACGATGAAGCAGTGGAATCTAGTAGTATCAACAAAATTTAATAGTCTTGCTTTACATATTCAATTGACGTAAGAGAAAATTGGAGATATATACAGTGCGTCAGATAAATCAGGAGCTCCTGGCAAGTTCCACAAGAAATAGGCATCAATTTTAAATCAGTTATAACACCAACTGGTGTTATCCCTGAAAGGGAACTTGCTATTTTAGCAACAGTATGTACCATATAGAGCATGAAATTACAGTTCTGCAGAGCCCTGGGAGCAGCTAAAAGGCTTGCCCTTTAGTACTGTAAGTCAATATCTAATTAAGTGACTGGAGAATCCCACAAAAATTACAACCTTGGCAACATTCTGCAATAAAATGATACACATAAACCAATACACAGATAAATTTATGTTATCAAATGACATGTAGCAAAGCCTGTAAATTATATTTACTTAACAACTAATTGCTCTTAGCTTACAAAATAATATTTGATTCTAAAAGCCTCAAGTTTATAAACTTCACATATTTCATATACAATGAAAAAAAAAATCACATTTCACATAGTGAGTTGCCATTTTGTGTGGATTATTTAAAATACACTTACTTCTGCTTACTAGCCATACTTCGGCTACTTTGTCGTTGGTTTGCCATTTGAAAATCCATGAATATTCCACAAAAAGGGTTCCTGACAGAAGGGCATTGCCTTTCTGTGATATTATAAAACATTGTTAGTGTTATAATTCTCACTTCACAGTGCATTAAACTGTAAAGGAGTAAGTCTAAAAAGCAAAAGAGTTATTACTACACAGCTACTAAAAGTTACTAGGTCTGCACAATACACAACACGCTCTAACAGTTATCAGTACAATAAGCTACTTAACTTCAGTAATGGGCCAGCATTTTTCCCTTATTGTGGTCTTTTATCAATCAATTCAAAATGACTGACCATTGTAATTTTTATTTTAAAGGACTATGATGTAGAAAGTGCCTCCTCCTTTGTTTCTCCTGCCATTAGCAGGTATCAGATAAACTGAATACAAGACAACAATTCCATGATCGCATTTAAGAAAAACCCCTGCATTTTAGAAGCGATACAGAACGATATATTTAAGTAGTATCTGTATTTCTCTCACCTTCCCACCCAGAGTAGTGGCTTCAACTTTACTTAAAAGAAAAAGAGGAATTAATGTCACCGGAAGCCCAAACTGTTCTAGCACTCCTCCGGTTTTCAAAATCCAGACTCTCATATCCTTCTCTTACCCAAAATAAGACATATTAAATGTCAGTCTGCAAATTTTTACACTTCACATTTTAAACGATTAGTAATGCCTCTGAATCATTCTTTAGAAATGTGAAAGTTACCCACAGACCTGAGTGACTCATCCAGAGGACCAGATTTCTGCGTCTCGGCAGACTTCTAGAAAAAGTGGCCTGTTTACTCGTAAGTCGTACGTGTTACTCATACACTTAATTAAAAAAGACTTATCTAGGCACATACCCATGACTGGTTCCTTTTTTTCATTTTCACTTTTCTTTGGCAGTGAAGTACAAATTCTATCATTTTCTGCACTAATTGCTCTTTGAATTTCTTCAATTTCTGATGTTCTGGAAAATGGAATCTCTCTTGGATTTTCTTCTGCATCTCTTTCTTCACCACTTCCCTCTTCATCATCATCAAAATCATCTTCATAATCCTTTAAGATTAACAGGACTTTCAATAACTAATAAAGATGGATTACAAATGTGTTTTTTGAAATCTTTTTAAGAAATTATAAAATGTTGTCAAAATAAAAAAACAATTCTCATACAGATGGTTATATATCATCTCACTGAAAGGTATTTTAAAATAACTTTTTGATAGTAAGATAATGGCATGTATTGATTGTGTGGTAATTGTAATCAAGAGAAGAAAATCCCACACTGTTGTTCTTCAGTGTCCGAAATAGATTAATTTTATTTTCTCAGTATCCTAAAGTAGGAACTATACGTTTAGGTGAATCCTGTGTTGCTTAAAAAAATAAAATTGCAGTGTTCAGCGGCACAAATGCTTCATAGATGCATTAAGTTGTTTATTTGATAGTTTTAATTCAAGATGCCTTTCAGCGACAGGCTCAAATTTACTAAACTACCACACTATCTGTTTGCAAGCCCACATGTAAGGCTCCTAATTCTCTTAACAAAGACAATTCACTTCATGCTGAAATAGTCACCTAATACAAATTATATGAACGAGTATTAAATGTGATCATTTCTCTCCACTGAACGATGAAGACCTACTGCAGTGAACAGCTCAACAGTGGACATCACTCTTAATGAAAGCAGAGATGAATTCTGGCTTTGCTGAACAAACACTGAGCTGGGTCAGACAGCAATGAAAACACATTCAACACACTCTTCTCTCTTAATAACATTAAAGTAAACAAGAGAGCTAAAAGAGTTCAATTAAGCAAATTAGTGAGGGAACTGTTGTGTGTCAATTTGCAATGAGGCTTTTTTCCCCTCCTGAAATTATTTGCTCCTATATTTAAGAGTTAAACATTTTTCAGAGAAAATAATTTAAATAATTGAAACCCATGAAGACAGAAAAAGCATCTTATGAAGACTTCAACTCAAAAGCAGAAGTTGGTTCCCAGCCCCTGACGAAAAGTAAGTAAATATATAACAGAGAGATTCTACATAACATCTACTTACTATCTACTGTTAGCCTAGTTAAGGGCACTGTCACCAAAAAAAGAATAAGTAAAAGAACATATAACATCCTGTAAATTTTACTTCCATGAATAAAGTGAATCACTATTTTGACACTTGAGAATTACTTCAGAAGGACAACTGTGTGCTTTTACTTACTTCAAAATCATCCTCGTAATTTGCTGATAAATTATCAAATCCCGTGTCTGAATTAAAGATGTGTGTATCTTTCACTTTCTAAACAGGAAAAATAAATGTAACTGTTAAATAATCTCATTAAAAAAATCTTTATCTGCCAAATCTTAGCATAAAGATAGACGAATAGCTGTTCTTCCCAGATATTTCTATATTTTCTAGCAAATATATAATGAATTCAGGTTTGAAATATAAATAAAAGTGTATAAACAAGTGATAATTACTGACTCAAAATAATAATACAGGAAGAGAAAACAGAACTCAGTCCTATATTGGGAAGACCAACTGTTTTTCCACAAGTATTTTTACTCAGAAAGAGACAAAAATTGCTGTGCTGCTTATAATTTCCATAGTATACAGTAGCTCTTATGATGGTGTAACAACAAAATAAGACTGTTGTACTTTTTCAAGGATTAGACAAAATTATCCCTATACCTAAATTATACTGGGAGACTCAATTTGTTAATAAAATAGTGCAGATGTTGGAATCAGGAAAACAGAGATACAACAGGAAAATTAGATATTTTTATACATAAATAATTTTGTTAACATTGAATCCTCTACTGTATTTACATGGAATAAGATCCACGGCATCCCTGAAATAAGCTAGAGAAAGGTAATTTCTTTGAAGTTATTGAAATGAAAATATTAAAATAATGCCATTTAATTATGCCAACCTGCACCCCACAAAAACACAAAGCTTAACATGACACACACCGATCCATCCAGTCTTTAGTCAGCCTTTTCCTCCATAGCCTCTTCAAAGTCATAGATTAAATTATCCACGTGGAAGGGATTTCAACAAATTTCAACATATAAACACATAAAAAGAATTTTCTCTTTCTTATGCAACTGTTTCAAGAGACATATACAAACTACATTGCTAGCTGCACTTTACTTAGCTTACGCTACATATTATTTGCCGATATCAGCTCTTTATAGAAAGAAATAATATACTATAGATATATGTAGATTATTTGTATTACACATCTAAATTCTTCCCACTTATTGAGAATTATTTTTTCAAGCATAAAATACTGAAGCACAATTGAACAGATGGCTACCTTCAATGGTTAGCAATTTTTTACAGAATAAATCAATTTTCTCATGCAGTATCCAGAGAGTTTAAGAGATATCTGAAGACCAATATACATAAATCTCATCTTCAAATGGCATTATATTGAAATATATATTGTAATTGTTTTTAGTCCCAAGGAAAAAAAATAACATTCTAAGATCCAACACCAAATAGTTTTACCTCTTCTCTTGTGTCCCTTTCTTCTTTTTCAATGAGTTTTGCATTATCTTTAACAGCCCTTTTGAAAAAGAGAACATCAATTTTATTGGTTAACTTAGAAGAAAGCATTAATTTTGGTTTGTTTGGTTTTTTTGTTTTAGAAAAAAAAAAATATGTTTTTTCTTCCTGAAAAGCAAAACCAGTTGAAAAAATCCAATAAACTGAAAAGTTTCTACAAATACTTTTATAGATCTCTATTTATTATATGAATTATAATGAAACAGCCAAGTTATTAATCAGGTAAGAACTGCAAAAACCTTGTCCAAATTTAATACCCATAAATGCATCAAAATGGAATTAAAAATCAGGAGAGAAAAAGAAATCTATTAAATCCACACATCTATTAGTTATATTAATATCTGCAGCAAACTGGAGATCAAGGTCAGGTTGTTGTAATGTGCTCTAAAACTGTCAATGACAGACTGACAGTCAAACCTGCATTTATGAATGCAGAGAGAGCTAGAATATATATAGAACTTCTGTAAGGATTTTCTATTTGCTAGTATGAAAACTTGGACATACCATCCTGAAATTTTGCTCATCCTACTGATGACCTGGACCTTTCTTTTCATATACAACAGCAAACTTGCTATATATATCTAATGTTTGAGATACACATTCAGAGGAGCAGCTAAGTAGAGATTTTAAAATTAAACACTCTAACAGGATCCTATGTAGTTCATCACGACCCTTTCATGTGTCCACGTGTCTGCATAGTGAATTTCCAGGTGGTACAACACAGCATTTCTGTCTCCCAAACTCAGTGCCCAGATTAATATATAAGTAGTTTGCAATGACAACAAAATATCTCTTGCTATCGTGGCTCAGACCNTTCATGTGTCAGAAATGCTGAGAAGAAATATGTGTATGAACCTGTATTAGTAGTAGCTATATTAAACAATAAGAAAACTTTCTAATTAATTATTTAAATGACACATACTATTTTCCATGAGTCACTGCTTGTAAGAAGTTCTGTGTATAAACTAACATCAGAATAATCCCCTCCTTACAGATACCACAGTAAAGTAAAGAAAATAAACACATATAAAACATATACTATATACATAATATGAGCTTCTCCTGGAGAAAATTAAACACTTGGGAGTAACATCTGGCTACATCCCCATACGCAGTGCATTTCAGAAAGGAAATAAGAACAGATCTTGAGTCTTCTCTTTTTGCTTAAGAGAACCTCATAAAGCTTTATCAGAGTATATTCTGGGTTTTTACAGGATACCTTCACATCAGTATATTAGTAACAACAGTTAAAAAATGCTCCGGGCCCAGCATGTACTGCTTAAATTGTGAGCCCAGAGCACATTCCTAAATAACCCCCAGGTGTGGTTGAAAAACTGACAGGACTAAGAGCTGACCTCAGTAGGCTCTGAGCAGCCTGCTTCAGAGAATGAGATTTTAACAACTCACACCAGTTGGACCCAGAGACAGAGAACACTCTCAGGCACTTTTAATACCCAGTATAGGGACTTAACTCTTAAATTCTGTATCATGAAGGTTTGCCTAAGTTTGGAAATATATTCAATAGGTTAAGACAAAAGTGCTTTTCTCTGTCCATGAACATCAGAAAAACAAACACAACTCAGGGGCAGAAGCATCAGCATGTATATTCTGTAATAGCTACTTAAGTAAATTTCTGAGAAAGTCGAACCTTCAGCAAGCTCCTGATAAGACTTTTGAATTCTGTTGCAGAAAGTCAGTTACAGAAACCACTTGTGGTGGGCCCCTACACTGATGATACCTAGTATTTTCACTAGAAAATATATTTCTGAGAAGCTTGTCCATCTTCAGTCTTTAAGCAGCAGAAGAAACCACCCCAGACCATCTGAATGGTTCTATGTTCCGTAAAACTCATCTGATTTTAAGAGTTACAAATTACTATATGACTATTTGGATTATAAAAACCAGTAAAAAATGTCAGAATTTTGATTAAGTCTCTAGGATATAAAAACAGGGTCTGTATCAGAAACATAAAAGATATTCTGTGGCTTCAGAGGTAGAGACAAAACCCACAAATATAAGGGATCTATAGTCACATGCCTACTTGTGAGTTAGATATCCATGCTCCCTTTAAGGCAACATCAAAAATAGCTTTTATTAAAATAATATTTTTTTCTATTAAGGCAGCCAGTGCATTTTAATGGCCCTTTAGCCTAATCTCCTCTCCAGTTCAAAGTGTTAGTAAAAATTTCAAAAGTCATAGCAATAAAGAATTTTATGAACAAAAGATGTTTCTATTTAGACAACATAGGCAAGTTTCCAGTCTAAATTTGATGAAAAGAATCAGCCATAGGTTAGGATTACTTAAATGCAAATGTAGTATTTTAATCTACCACTTTAACCTCAAATTTCACAAAATGTTGACTTGCAATCCTAGTATTTTTATTATTTCCTTATCAATGATGACATATCAATAATTAAAATAAGTTACAAGGTAATGTTTTAAAGTCTTAACAAAACTAACCCCTAGATCACACTTCTTTCTTTCGTTTTCTGCTCTTTTTACTCTCTCCTTAGCTTCTGCTGGTTGCCCTTCTCTGTTTCCATGGGAGGATCCCTCTTTAGATCTCTTTGATTTATGTTTTCCTTCCTCTTCCTTTTCATAACGTTTATGACTTCTCTCTTTCAAAAGCGTCTCTTTTCCTGGCCTAATAGAATATTCTTTTTTTTCTCTGTGTCTTCTTTCTCCCTCTTTATTCAACTCTTGATCTTTCTGTAACTTGGGTACACGTTCACCTTCTCCAGCTTCGTTGGCTAAAAACTTCCCAGTGCTCTTTTTGGTATCATTATCCTGGAAGGATTAAAAATAACATTAAAGAATTAGAAAGCTCTCCAAGACCGTTTTACCCTCACAAATCTATCCATCTTTGAGCATTAGAAGGATGGACTTGTAATTAGCTAACATCTTTCTGCCACACAGATCTTCCAGCTATTATTTTTTTTCATCTCCTACAATGGCAAGTTTCACGCTACTGTATTAATTGAGATTCTGATATTTATCCTGGGACACTGTGTACTTTGTTAAAGAAAATTCTTTGGATTGTGTATTCTTCATATAAAAATTTAATATTTTGTTTGCTAAGTGGTCTTACATAAAAGAGGATGTATACTTACTGATATTGCTGTAAGAAAGGTATGAGCAGCAGACGGAAAATTTTGAGGTAGCTGTACAAAAATAAAGCAATGAGTGCTACGCAAATTTTATTTTACTTCAAAAAAAGAATGAAGTATGTCTTTAAAACAGAGTGGCTCAGATATATTTTGTTGGTGTGTGTTTTGTACACTTGTGAGGACCTTACTGTCTATGCATGTCTTGGATTTCTTGGGAAATGGAGTCCGATCCAGTCTCTTAATTATTCTACGATTTTATCTTATTCCATTAAAAACCACTTCATTCCTTTACCTTCTTTTCTCTATGTCTTCTTTCTCGCTCTTCACTTCTCGGTTTCTTCTCTTCTAGAAAATTTATGTATAAATTAATGAACAAATTTTGTTATACTCAAACTCTGTATATAATTAGCTCTAGCATGCAGAAAATAGCATTTCAGTGACATGGGTTTTCTAAAACATAAGAGCTTTCTAAAACTTAATATTCTGTTGAAATTCTCTCTCCAAAACTGATAATTCCTTTTCCTTTCCTAATGAATCCCTCTGTTCCCAATTGTCTTGTATAATGGTAAGAGTAATGACACACGCTACTAACTTCAGCAATCACCCTGCAACTTGCAGATTCAAATAGATCACTCAACAGAAAACATCTAGGCAGGAAGTTACTTATTCTCTTCTAGCCAACTGACCAACAAAATCAGGGACACTCACCCCCTCTTCAGAAGAACAGAAACAAGCATCACAAATTTTAAAAGCACCAAAACTAGGTTACGACAAGATTCCATAAAGATATACCTTTCAGTAAGTACTCACACCTGCCTGTCTTTATCCCCTCTGTACAGATGGGCTGTGGTTTCAGAGTATTTCTATCTATCAAATATTTCGAAGTACAACAACTCAAAGGGACTTACCCAAATGATGCCTGCTTTCTCTTCTTCTGTGATGTTCTTTATCTCTTCCTTCAAATGATTTCAGATTATTGTCTGTCTCTATTTGCTTTATTTCATGTCTTTTATGCTTTTTGTCTTGTTCTCTATCACTCTCCCTGTCTTCATGTTTTGGTACACTGTAGCTTTCCTTCTTCAAACTTGATTCTTGAAGCTTATCTTTGTATCTCTCTCGGTCCCCTCCTCTCTGGTGCTCTTTTCCTTTTTCTCTCTCTCTCATTTTATCTCTGTCTCTTTCACCAGATTTAAATCTTTCTCTCTCTCTTGTTCTTTCCTTGCTCTTCCCTCTGTCTTTGCGTTCATGTTTATGAGTGTCTGTCTCATGAACGGACTTCTCTTTCTGCAATTTCTTTTCTCTCTGCTTTTGGTCTTCATTTTGACTATCTGGTTGTGTTGCCTGAAATGAAAAAAAAAAAAAAAAAAAATAAAATAAAAAAAAATCTTTTTTTTAAAATTTTTTTTTTTTTTTTTTTTTTTCAGAAAAAAAAACTAAATATAAAAAATAAAAAAAAAAAAAAAAAAAAAAAGTCTATTATTATAATTTAGCAGTCTATTTAGATACAGTATATTCATGTGAAAAAAATACTGGATTGCTAACTATGAGTTTAATTTCCCAAACTGTACTAAAATGTTGATATATTTCTAGGCTTACTTTGTAAAATTGTTAACATCGTGTCTATACTTATTGTAGAATTTTCAACATATTTTAAAATAATTTGGTAAGAAAAAAAAAGAAAGTTTAGTGAGGAACTATGAATTCTGTTTAGAGCCACACAGAAAGATTAACTAAGCATCTTAAAGTTGCTAGGTCATCTTGTGCCATCTTGTGAAATATGTTACAGATACACACAATAATGATAGACAGGCATCCTGCAGCTGCCTGTAGAATAGAAGATTAGCTGTTACTTGAACAGAAAGCAGCATATAAAAACTGTGAAAGAAAGTTTTTGGCCTAGATCCCTTCAGGATGCAACTATTCTTGTATTTTCTAGTCATAAGAGATTATATTTTAACCTTCCTGAAGCAAATAACACAACTCCCACTGATTTCACTACATCCATGATTTCAGCTATTTACTCAATGAAGAACAAACAGAACTTGCTTTGATTGCAGTCAATGAGTGAAGTAAATTAAACTTTATCCATCTGTTTCACAGAAATGAAAGTCCAACTACAACACTTCTGTTGGAATAAAAGCATTTC
Organism: Pampusana beccarii; assembly: GCA_013399365.1. NCBI lineage: Eukaryota > Metazoa > Chordata > Aves > Columbiformes > Columbidae > Pampusana > Pampusana beccarii. The sequence goes on from VWYH01005631.1 coordinate 194,474, forward strand.
AACTCAAATTTGTTTGCCTTAGCCCACATGGAATTAGTGGAAATGTTACTAAATGTGTAAAATTATGAAGTACTTATACTGTAGCACTGGCACTGAAGTAATGGGGAGCCAGGTAACAGAAAGCTAGGTACTAGATGAAGGATGCTTTGGTTTATCAAAGCACAAATGTAGATCTGAACAAGACATAGAAGATACATTTTGGAAAACAGCTTTTAAAAAACATAGCACAAAACTAACATGACTATCAGTGGTGTAACTGACTAGAGCCTGAATGCCTATTTGACCAATGGAGAAAGTAATTAACCAGTTTAAAAGTGCATGACATACATAATAAATGATGATAACAAATGCAATATATAACATACACATAGGAAACTGAGTAAGTATATATAAAGCAGAGCTGTCACTTGGATTTGGGTGGCCACCAAATCAGACCCTATTGTGTGCTATGTGATTACCACAGCAATGGTATTTTTTTTCAGTTACCTAATTAAGAAATCTGTAATCTTACATGACTTGTATAGCTATAAACAGTTGAGTGGGCTGGCCTCTGTACACACTTGGACAAGACAGATTCCACAACAGTCAGTTGTAGCAAGAAAGTTAACAGCTACACATAAAAGATCTGTACTGTCTGTATTCAATGATGCAGACTTAAAGTGTCTGGTGTATCAAAAAGCCTTAAAGAGCTATTATAGATCCACAAGGCAGATTGGCTGGTGGAATGAGCAGTCAACCCGCTATGTTTAGACTCTTAATAAATACCATTGCTATGAAGTAACTTAACAACAAAAATAATAGAGTACTTTACTTTTTACCCTAAGATGTTTCCTAAGTTCTTCTGATTTCCAAGTATCTTCTTTGGTTCTTCTCTAGAACAGAAAAGAGCAAAAGATTGACTAACCAATTTGCAGCGAGAAGTAAATCACTCAAAGGACAGTTTTTCAAATGAAAGTATCAAGGTATATATGGAAAGTAGCACTCAATTTTGTTATGTAAACATTAATTTGATTTAGCCTGAACGTGTATACTTACAGTGTACCTCATCTGTCTGGACCTGCAAGAAGCCTGAAGCTCAGACTTCTACTGGGTTACCCAGCTCTGCACACACATGGTAATGAGGTCCGAGGTCAGCGTCTACAGTGGACAACTGTGCAGCCCTTCAAGAAGACTCCGAATTGGCTTTCCAATAACAACCATTCAACTGTGTTACAGTCAAACGGGTGCACACAGTCAGGCCACTTCTGGAAAGTAATCGGTATACCATTGTCACTAGGTTCAGCCTCCTGCTCTATTAGATCTGACTTCAAAGTAAGCCCTGGTCAGAAACTTACTCAGGTGAGGTTCTAATATCTCTGAGGTTGGAATTTGTCTGGTCAAGCTGGTTTTCAGGTTTGACCACTCCTCAGTTGAAAATGTTTTCTTATACGGAGTCATAGTTTTCCTTGCTGACCATTAGGGCCACTGCCTTCTGTCCTCTCACTGTACATGTCAGAGAAGCATTTGGCTCCACCTTTTCCACAGATCCTCTGCGTATACTTGAAGACAGCTGTTAGATTCCCTCTTAGTTTTCTTTTCTCTAGCCTGAACAACTCCTTATCCTCCTTCGCATGTATGCCATTGGCTCCAGCCCCCAAGCCATCTCAGTGTGTTGCTCTGGAATCTCTTTGGTACCAGGGGCCCTAAAACCAGACCTAGTACTGCATACAAGGTCTGGCAAGTGCTGACTGCAAGAGAACAGTCACTTCCCTGCTAGCTGTGTATCGTCTTGACACATCACCAGGATGCTGTCAGCCATAATCACCTGTGGAGCACAATCATGACTTACGTTCAAGTTTCCGTCCACCAGGACCCCCAGATCTTTTTTCCTGCTGAACCACTCACAGATCCCATTCATGTGGCGAACAGTAAATACAGTATTTTCCCCTTACACATATCATTTGAGGCACCCCAAACCCAGCTGTAAGAACATTTCAGGGGATAAATAACATGGGCAAGTGGTGAATCTAAATGACAAATGTAATCTTTCTTTTTCCCATCAGCAGGATCTGACATAGCCACAACAAATTGTTAGATTTTTAAACCTAAAAGTTAAAAATAGATAGATTAGCATGCATTTCAAGCAAACCAAGGAAGCTTCTGGTCTAGTAATTGCAAACATCTCAAAAAACGCTGGCATGATTTTTCAGTCAACTGTCACTTAATATTCTAAAATAGTGCAGATTACACGTGTAGGTTGACTGCCTCGTGAAATACTTGTATGTAGCACTAAGCGGAATTTTAACAGAGCCTAAGAAACTCAACAGAACTTGTGCAAGGGTAGGCTGGAAGGTCATGGATAGGAAGAGAAAAGAGTGCTGTATTATAGTCTCAAATAGTAACCTATTTAATATCCCAAATATATATGACTATGTTTTGGGTTTAGACAATATTTACATACATATCAGCAAAGAAAGAAAGAATGCTAATAATGTTAATAGCCTATAACCAGCATAACCAATAGACAATTTCAGATAAGGTAGTTCGGGATTTATTTCAAAGCTGAGACAAAAAGCATGCAGCCAATATACAGAGATGATTCTCTGGTGCCCAAAAGGTGTATCTGCCACTTTTCTGGGGTCTGCAGTTTTCAGCTCTCCACCACTACTAGAACCTCTTGCTTTTTTATATGATGATTCTGCACTTAATTCTCTGCTTTTGCAGGAGACTAGCAAACAAGCAAATAAGAAAAAAAAGAGATTTTTTAATAAAGTTTAAAGAAACCTAATACTTTTGAAACCACTGTCCCTCTGTAAGTAGAGAAATCATCGTACATACAAGATATTTAAAACAAACTTCAAAAGGATTTATCGAAGATTCTCACCTGTCTACTAATTTAGAAGTCCTTATATGCTCACTTAAATCCAGACTAAGATCAGTTATTTAAACTACACTGGGTTTTGACTTAATTCACCCACCTGAGAGCATGGGGAGCTCATCAGCTGACATAAAATTCCACAGATTTACTGAACTCAAAAAGTGCTATGAACATTTTTAACATTTAAGAATCTGTCCTTAAAACAACAAGCACGTTGCCTTATGAAGTTCACAGAAAAAGTGACCATGTTACTTTATATAAACTCTCCATCAGAGATCAAGAGGGCTTTCTTAACCCACAACCTAGAAAGATTGGGGGTTTTAAAAGCTTAATATTCAAGTTTCGAAGTAAGCTAAGAACTCAGTTAACTAAGGTTCTAAAGAAACCGAAAAACAGTAAGAGCACCTTCTGTAGCTCTTAAGCCAGAAAAAAAAGTACTTTACTTTTCACATATAAATATTTATCTTTCTTATTTCCAGTATGAGTTGCCTATTTGAAAGCCCTCAAATGGGTAAACAGCACGAGTGATAGACTTGATTTGATAGAACATAAACAGCAAAAGGAGGCTTTTTCATACAGTGTGGCTGTTAGTACGGCTGCCTCTGGGTCTTTGGCACTTGTATCCAATGCACTTGAAAAATTTTAGATTGAAGTTTAACACTCCACCACAATTCACCAACTCACCTCTTTTCAACAAGTGGTTATTGATGTACCACAGTTAATGGAAGGATATCTGAATTAAAATTTTTAGAGTCATTCTAACATATTACTTCACATACCCTGCCCAGCCACTCTATTTTCTACTCCATTTCCTATGCAGCATCACCACAAATGAATTAGCTGTAAAACCTAGATTCACACAACAGTAATAATAAAGTTTGTGGCAAATTGATTTGATATTTCTTCAAGTGAATATGTAACACAATAATTGACATTAGCACGTCCACGTGGTTTTGTTTCCTTTATTTTGGAGCTCTACAAACCTTTCACAATTTAACACCATCATGCAAAAGTTATCGGGGTTCCTAAAGAACGAAAACCCAACAATTTGCAGTTAAAGAAGCATCAGTTATTAACTGTATTTGATCTACAACCTGAAACATTAACAGCCTTATGTACTTTTATAAATCACCTATCCTGTTCTGCAGAGAGAGCGGTGGCTGGTGCAGCCTGGTCCTTCTGCTGGGGTGGGAGTTGAGGACAAAACAAGGAGCCGTGAGTTGTCCAAGGAACTCCATGGGGTGCATATGGGCAGCAGCAGAAACACTGCAGCTGTTTCCTGCCTTGGCCCCCTCAGATTCCCCGCTTTATTACCTGCTTTACTCCCTGCTTTATCGGACGCCAAGGGACGCGAGTGCCGGCGGGGCACTCGAGACACAGCGGGCCGGGGGAGGCCGAGCACAGCGCGGCCGCCGCCTGCTCAGGGCCCTCCCGGAGAGGAGGGAACGGGCGAGGCGGGACAACCGAGCCCGGGCAGCTCCCCGGAAACCCAACCGCTTCCCTGAGGCCCCTCACCTTGTCACCCTCCATGGTGGGGGCGGGCGGGCCCGAACCGCCACCCGCCGGCTCCGACCGGGCTGGAGCCCCCGGCAGCTGCGTCTGGGCCTGCCTAGCAACGGGCGGCAAGGGGAGAGCAGCCGATGAGCCGAGCGATGGATGCGCCGAGCGATGGATGAGCGCCGCGGCCCGCCCGGCAGCGGGAGGGCGCTGCTGCCGCACGGGATTGTGGGAAAGGGCGGGCGGAAGGCGCTGAGGTGCGGTTGGTGGTGGAGCTGCTGCTGTGCTGCGCGGCGTCTGCCCATCTCCAGCCTTTTCTTAGCGAGAAGCGGCAGTCTGGGATGCCTGCGTGGCTGCCGGTGCTCAGCTGGGGTTCGTCAAGGGAAGGCGGCCTGGGGAGGGCTCTGACCCGCCGAGCAGCAGCCTGTGAGGCAGCGATGGGGCTGGAATGGAGAAATAAACTTAACAGCTGAGCCAATTATACTCTTAAGCGGTATTCTTTATTTTATCAGCGCTGGGGAAACTGGGGATCATCCTCCATAAGTTCTCCCAAGACAGGATGCTCTTGCGTTGCTTATATTCACAGAATTATTACATCTGTATCCTGGGGTGTGTTAGAAGGGGGGTGGTCAGTAGGTCAGAGAGGTTCTCCTGCCCCTCTACTCTGCCCTGGTGAGACCACATCTGGAATATTGTGTCCAGTTCTGGGCCCCTCAGTTCCAGAAGGACAGGGAACTGCTGGAGAGAGTCCAGTGAGGGCAACGAAGATGATGAAGGGAGTGGATCATCTCCCTTATGAGGAAAGACTGAGGGAGCTGGGGCTCTTTAGTTTGGAGGAGACTGAGGGGTGACCTCATTAATGTTTATAAATATGTAAAGGGTGAGTGTCACAAGGATGGAGCCAGGCTTTTCTCAGTGACAACCAATGATGGGACAAGGGGCAATGGGTACAAACTGGAACAGAGGAGGTTCCACTTAAATATAATAAACTTCTTCTTAGTGAGGGTGACAGACACTGGACCAGGCTGCCCAGGGAGGTTGTGGAGTCTCCCTCTCTGCAGCCATTCAAACCCGCCTGGACACCTTCCTGTGTAACCTCAGCTGGGTGTTCCTGCTCCATGGGGGGGATTGGACTGGATGAGCTTTTGCGGTCCCTTCCAATTCCTGACATTCTGTGATATGCATTACAATCTTTGAAAATTTTGACATGCAATACACCTATACTAAGAAATAATTTATGTTAGTTATAAGTGTTTAGTTTCTTATCTACGGTACATCTATTAAGTATTAGTTAAATATAAACTGAGCACTCTCCTTTTAAACAATGTATCACTTAATCTTCTGTCTCCCTCTTGTCATGCTGAAGGATCTAAAACCTGAAAAAATATCCCCTTGTTTTGCAGGTGGTCAGAAAGCATTTATCTCATGTCAATTGGTTAATGATGGGTACATCTTTTATAACTTAATCACAGTATACATAATTTGGCAGCTTCTCTTCAGGGCGCTCACCCAGGCAGCCTTTAAAGCACTGTTGTTCTGTTCGCTGCTGACCTTTTATAGGCCGAATACAACATGAAAGCATTCCTAATTGTAGCTGATTCACTTTTTGTAAATTCATGCAGGATTACTGTGGAAAAATAAGGATAAGGGTGATATGCTTAACTTAACCTGCTGTTTACCCAGACTTTTGGTAGAGGCAAATATGAAGAACATCTGTAGAAATAAAAACGTTACTAATACTCTCACAATAAGAAATACCGGAGCTGTTCTCTGCAGCAAAGAGTAAGTGGCAGGTTACCAAACACAAGTGAGACACACCTGACGTAAATGATGGTTGCCTAAAGGAAAGGTGTGTGCTATTTTCACAGCAAACATTTACAGCCTGTTAACATGATGTGCAATTTAAAAGACCAGGTAAAAAATCCTCCAGGCACTTTTAACTTTGCTTCCTGGTTTTTATTTTTTAAAAATAAAAGGTTAATACATAAATGTTATTGCTAATATTCATTAGTAACGTTTGTAGAAAACTGACAACTGAGGGGGGTGAAAAAAGCAAAGGAAAAGGTGGTTTTGCATTTGAGAAACATTCTTGCTGTAGTTCAACAGGAGTGTGTCACACTGACAGAAAGAGAATTTAACCCCTTATACTTGGCCTTAAATAGTCAGCTGACAAATACATACAGAGCCTTACAGTTGTGTCCTAGTCATGTTTCCAGAATAAATTAAAAATGCTGTAAGAGTTGCCTCACTGTCTCGACCATGAAATATTTTCCTTTATCGTGTAGCAGAAAAGCAAAGGCAAATTAAGCAAGCGGGATGGGGGGGGAGGCGGGGACAGGACACCAAACAAAAGCAAAAATCAACAACAACAAACACCCAAAAAACCCAGTGAACTACCATTAACTGTAAGTATGACCTTTAAGGGCTAAATTACATCCACTAAATATAAGGATCTATGGATACCCAACTATTTATAAATGTTCTTATGAATTATTTAGCTGTCTTTGGCAGAGCAATAATAATCTATTGGCATTTTATATGTTCTTCCCTGAACAAATAAAAACATACTTAGAAACCATCTGGGATTAACTCAAAGAACTCTTTAGCCAAAGTGTGACTTAGAAACACACAGAACGAGGCATCTGCTCAGTAAAGGATACTCCACAGAAATGCTGCCCTAGGTATACAGGCTCAAGGACAAAAACTACTTTCACATACTCTAATTGAATTTGATTTTAACACCAAATACATATAACTATCAAATGTAACAGTGATACCAAAGACTGGACAGGAGAAAAAACTTTTTTTCAAGTTCTGGTCCTACCATGTACTCTTTAGAATATGCAGATTTATTTGTTACCGAAAAAAAAAAAAAAAAGTAGTTGGCTGCCAGTAGCTTTTTGTTACCCCTATCTTGCCCCTATTAGGGTACACTAGTCAGGCAGCTTTATGGCAAGAGAAAAATTACAGATCTGGGAAGGCACCACTAGAGGGTTCGGAAGGAACTTTTCAACCTTGAAACCAGGGATCTAACTGAAGTTAAACTGCTGCACGAGAACACAGGCTGGAATAACACCTTTGCAATAACAGAACTAAAACTTGTGCATGTTTAAGTGTTTCCACAGTGTGTTAAAATAAACTACACTTTCTCACCAATGTAGTGGAAAAAAAATGAATACATCAGTGGTTTTACTGTTTTTTATAAAAATGGGGTTTAGAATCATGTGAATACAACAAAAAGGCACATATGTGTTGTGTTACTGGACAGCATGTAAGGATGCCCTAGCTTTTCTTGGAAAGAAAGGTGCTGTAAGCAAGGTTTCTAGTAGCCTTGGTAATTTTCATACAAGTTTGCCTTCTACATGCTTTTCTCTTGTCTGGCTTGGTATGTATATCTTCATCTTCACCTTCACTCTTATCTCAAAAACAGGAATATAAAATACCTTACCTTTTTATATTCTGTAGTAATGAGCTACTTTTTGTCTATGGATGTTCGTAGAATCATTTCGGTTGGAAAAGACCCTCAGGATCATCGAGTCCAACCATAACCTAACACTGTCACTAAACCATGTCCTTAAGAACCTCATCTAAACGCCTTTTAAACACCTTCAGGGATGGTGACTCCACCACTGCCCTGGGCAGCCTGTTCCAATGCCTGACAACCATTTCCATGAATAATTTTTTCCTAATATTCAATCTGAGCTTCCCCTCATGCAACTTGAGGCCATTTCCTCTTGTCCTATCACTTGCTACTTGGGAGAAGAGACCAACCCCCTCCATGCTCCAACCTCCTTTCAGGTAGTGGTAGACAGTGATAAGGTCTCCCCTCAGCCTCCTTTTCTCAAGGCTGAAACCCCCAGTTCCCTCAGCCTCTCCTCATCACACTTGTGCTCCAGGCCCCTCACCAGCTTCATCGCCTCCTCTGAACTCTCTCCAGCACCTCAATGTCTTTCCTGCAGTGAGGGGCCCAACACTAAACACAGGATTCAAGGTGGGGTCTCACCAGTGCTGAGTACAGGGGCACAATCTCTTCCCTAGTCCTGCTGGCCACACTATTCCTGATACAAGCCAGGATGCTGTTGGCCTTTTTGGCCACCTGGGCACACACCGGCTCATGTTCAGCTGGCTGTCAATCAGCACCCCCAGATCCCTCTCTGCCAGGCACTTTCCAGCCACTCTTCCCCGAGCCTGTAGCGCTGCCTGGGGTTGTTGTGACCCAAGTGCAGGACCCAGCACTTTGCCTTGTTGAACCTCATACAATTGGCCTCGGCCCAACGATCCAGCTGGTCCAGACCCCTCCGTATGGCCATCCTACCCTCCAGCAGATCAACACTCCCATCCAATTTGGTGCCATCTGCAAATTTACTAAGGGTGCACTCAATCCCCTCATCCAGATCACTGATAAAGAGCTTAAACAGAACTGGCCCCAATACTGAGCACTGGGGAACACCACTCATGACCGGCCGCCAACTGGGTTTGGCTCCGTTCACCACAACTCTTTGGGCCCGGCCCTTCAGCCAGTTCTTTATTTACCACAGATACACCCATCCAGGCCATGAGCTGCCAGCTTCTCCAGGAGAATGCTGTGGGGTACGGTGTCAAAGGCCTTACTGAAGTCTAAGTACACAACATCCACAGCCTTTCCCTCATCCACTAAGTGGGTCACTTTGTCATAGAAGGAGAACAAGTGAGTCAAGCAGGACCTGCCTTTCATAAAGCCGTGCTTGGTCATCCTGTATGTGCCGTGTGATGGCACTCAGGATGGTCTGCTCCATGACCTTCCCTGGCACCAAGGTAAGACTGACAGGCCTGTAATTCCTTGGATCCTCCTTCCAGCCCTTCTTGTAGATGGGTGCCACATTTGCCAACTTCTAATCCTGTGTAGCAATATTGCTTTTTTCTTCACCTCTGTATGGAATGACACACCACAGCACTACACCAAAAAATCATTTGAAATATCAAGCCTCATAGGGAGAACATGACAACCCTATACCATTATTAAAAATGATAATTATTTTATTATCATAAAAACCCCTTTTTTAATATGAAGGAATTGTTAGGATCTAGGCTTTGTAGATGTATTTTTTTTTAAACCAATTTCTGCTGAGGCCTTATGAAGATGAGAAGAAAACTCAAATATTATTATCAACCTAGGTGCATAAATTACCTCTTTCAAAGCATTCAGAATGTTCATGAGTCCTCCAGGTTCATAAATAGAAACAGTAAATATTTGGATCCTTGAAGTAAACTCTTTGCCTTTAGTTTTAAACTTTAACTTGTATGAATCCCATTAGGGGAAAAAAAAAAAAAGGGAGATTATGATTATTATGAAAACTTATTAAGAAACACATTTTAGTGGAAACTATTTCTGTCTTAAGGAACAACAAATATTTGAGGATCTTATCATGAGAGCACAATTTATGCATTTAGTGAAACTGAAGCCAGATTGGGTGATACCAGGGATCACACATGTTTGGTTTTGTTCCAGACAGCAGAAGCTCTGTGCACTGAACAGGTATGGTGGAGTCTTCTGACTCTTCTTTGATAATTTGAAGCAGGCAGAAAACATTTGTGCTATATACTAGATAATCTGAAGCAAGTTGAGACAGCTGGATAAAATCAAACACAGAAGCAGTGAGTATTCTGCCAGAATTAACTAAGATGAAACTTCGTGTAAACTATGTTCCATTAATAATTTCACAGTTTTTAGGACAAAACTCCTGAGTAAACATGCTCAGATTTCTGTTCAATAGTTAAAATCCTGTAGAGAGAAGCATAAGACCAAAATAATGTTGTTGGGTAAAATAAGGTATAATATCAAATATTGTTCTTCAGGAAGATTACTGTTAGTGAAAATGGTCAAGAAGCTACAATTAAAATAGCTTCCAAAACATGTTTTCTTGTGTGAAATCCAAAGAATCTGGGGAAACTTAAATTTTCTTTTTCACCACATAAACTGAATTTTGCCAATTTTTCTCATCCTCAAGAACCGAGATGTATGAATAACATCCTTTGGGAAGTTATTCTGAAGAATAGTGTCAGTACTTACTGGAAAAAAAAGCATCACGGAAAACTGGTGTGATGCAAGGTCAAGATAAACATAGGATGACACTACTTTAACTTCAATTAAAGCTGCTGAGTTTGAAAAAGAGAAAAGTGAATCCTATGAAATAAACACATACATCTAAGAAAGAAATACTGCAAGCAAAAAGTATTCACTACAATTCTAAGAAGGCCACAGACCTAAAAAGCAGGATATGAAAAGAATATTATCTAAATGAGATATCAGCTCTGTAGCTGATATAATTCACTATAGGATACTTCAGGAAAAGCCAGAGTAAGCTCCTTTCTGTGAGTATCTTCAAGAGTTCCTGATGCATTCAAGACTGCTATAATAAGTATTAAAAAACAGGATCAGGAAATAACAGAATTAACAAATCCAAGATTCTGCCGATAAATTAAACAATTTATGGGCACCAAACAGATTAGAATAAACAAATAACTTGTGTTTATCAGGAACATTGTATCCAAAGCTTTAATAGAGTAACTGACCCTAATTTATCGCCTAGCAGCAGAGTTTGTATCTTGATTTTAACAAGACTCTTTTGTCTCTATTCTAATAGTTGCATGCTAATTTCATACCACCCAGTTTTGTCATCAAAATACTATGTGGAGCCAAGTGAGTTATCTACAGAAGTTCTAAGAAGACAGTGGTAACCTCTTTATCAGAAGTTTCTGTTGATGTTGCAGACAAATGCTTTCAAATTAATGCAACAAGATCTTGCTTCTGTTTGCCTATTTGATTGGCACAATGTCACCCACCTTTAGTTCTGATTAATCAAACTTCCATATCAACTAATTAATTACTCTGCCCAGGATCACTGCTAGGCTGTTAGGCCTGCAATTATGTGTTAGTCATCCTAAATGCTACTACAAGATTCATTTTTTGCATTTAATACAGTACAGAGTACTCCTCTACAAAATCTATATCCAGCTCATTTGCAAAATACACACCGAGGCAGAAAGGAAACCAGAATAAGATGCAGCATATGGTAAAGTGTTGGTTGGCAAACCTTACGTTGATTCAGTATTTTTTTTTCCTCATTTTTAGTTTTCAGTTTGGTTTGTCATACAGATACTGTGAGGTCAGATAGGGAAGTAAAATGGAACAATGGAGTCCAAGACAGAAAGGGGTTGAAAAAATTATAAAATATTAATAGTATTGGTTGTAATGGAGGGAGCCAGCATACAATATGGTCATTTGTATAAGGTGTTGCTGAAACTCAGGAGTGAGGAGTTCACAAGTAAGTCTATAGAAGCAGAACAAGTAACTAGAAAAGTAATACAATAAATGCAAAAAATCACCTACATTTACTGTAGGTTGATATTATTAGTGTCCAAATGGGCCATAACATCACATGTGATACTCCCAGTTGAAGGTAACAAGCTTTTGTAGGTCATTACACAGCCTTGCAGTCCCCTCACTGTTATACCCTGTAAGTGTTAGGAGTTCTCTAAAAAGACCCAAAGTAAGTAAATTGTCATCTCAAAGATTGGATTACCATATAGTTGTAAACTGTTGATTTTGTTACTTACGTTTTTATCGTTTGGTCATTCTGAATTTTCATCCTAACCTAATCATACAGGTGGAAAACACACACTGTCAATGGTAAACAGCAACATGAGCCCATGGCCAGAAATCATTTCTGCTTAGAGCAGTCCATTGTGTCCGACTGCAGGCACGGAGGGAATTTGGAAGGATGATACAACAGAAAAGCACGTTCAGTTGTCAAGATAGGGTTTTTTTTTTCCAATTCTGCTGTGCGGAACTGAGCAAACAACTTTTCCTTTTGTGTCGATGCCTTCCTGACTTTCCATTTCTCTGGATAATGGAGATGAGCTTGTTTTCACTTCCTAAGGAAATAAAGCTTATGCAGCTTTCCTATTTGACTGTTTCTATTTGTTTTCATAGCTTTTCAGGGTATTGCCTAAATGAATTTTCCCCCTTTCCATGCCTGCAAATAGTAGTCTTATAAAGTTCTACAAATTTTGTGAAAATTGGCAGCTGAAGACAGGAGAAAGGACCCTCATTCCCACTAAGTGAAAGGTTGGATATTTAAAGGCAAAATAAAAAACCTTCTGGTAAAGGCCGAGTTTAATCAGCAAGTGTGTACCAGAAAACTGATTAGCACACAGCTAACAACAAGCAATAGCTGTTGGAAAAACAATATTATTGAAAAGATAAAGGAATGGTCGGAGGAATGATGTGGGAACCAGGTGTTACTGTGATAAAGGGACACAGAACACAAGCCTGTAGAAAATCAGCTTTTTTAGCTCCAGAGATCAGGGCTGGTGTAATTCCAGGAGCCCGGATCGTGGTGCTGCCCCGGGTACTGCAGTGTGTTGACCAGATGACAGGAGCCAGCTTTATCTGAGGATGTGCGAGCAGAGCTCCGGGAGCACCTGTTGTAACTGAGGAGTGGAGCGACCATCCTCTGGTTCCGCTGAGCCATTGATCGCTTGGTCCTTTAACAACATCCCTCAGTAGGGAACAGATAAAAATATGAAGGGTGTTACAAGTAAAAAAACACTGCATCGCGTACATGACTAAAGAGAGCGGGGCTGTGGCGCGCTTTGCCCCTGAGGAAGCACGTTCGCGGTCCCTGAGCCTCGGCAAGCCGGTTCTGCTTCGTGCCGCCCGGCAAGAGCCCTTTTCCTTGTTCCGACCCCTCGTTCCTGCGAGGCCAAGCAGCCGTGGCCGTTACGGGCAGACTAGTTTAGAGGGGAAGGGCGAGAGAGTGTAGCGCCCGGCGGAGGTGACGGGGCGGCGGGACGCCCGGCTGCCCGGGACCAGGGGAAGCGGCGGAGCCCAGAGGGCGCCAGCAGCCCCGGCTGTGGGGACGAGGCGCCTCCTCGCGGTGGCACAACCCGCCCCCGCGGCACCGCCCTCCCCGCGGCGGCGGCGGTTTGGGCCGGGCCGGCCCGAACCCGGAAGCGGGCG
>VWYH01005631.1:207944-233693 GCA_013399365.1 Pampusana beccarii
CCCGAACCCGGAAGCGGGCGGCGGTTGGTGTCGGTGCGCGGCGAGCGGGGCCGGGCGCAGGATGCGAGGCGCCGCCGCCCTGCCCCCCTGCCCGCTCGCAGCCAGCGCCCGAGGAGGAGGAGGAGCAGCGGCAGCGGGAGGAGCGGCAGTAGGAGTAGGAACCGCCGCTGCGATAGCATGAGCGGGGCCGCGGCTAAGCAGCCCCCCGGCGCGGGGACCGCCACGGATCCCGCCGCCGCGGACAAGGCGGCGGCCGGGGACTCGGTACCGGAGCCGCCGCCGCCGCTGCTGAGCGTGGACGTGACGGGTTTGGTGTCGCAGTTCGCGAGGAGCTTCGTGCTAATCTTCCCCGTGTATGTGCTGGGCTACCTGGGGCTGAGCTTCAGCTGGGTCCTCATCGCCCTGTGCGGGCTGTTCTGGATCCGCAGGCACCGCGGCGGCAAGACCTCCCGCCTGGGCCGGGCGCTCGCCTTCCTGGAGGACGAGGAGGAGGCGGTGCGGCTCAGCGTCTCCTCCGCGGATCTGCCTGCATGGGTGAGTGAGTGGCCAACACCCTTGGGGCGCTTCCGAGAGAGCACCCGCGCCCCGCGGGCAGCGCTGCCGCCGGCCGCGCTGGGGCCTGTCAGCTCCCCGGGAGCTGCGTGACGCCCACCCCCGGGGCGGCCCCTCCTGCCCGGGCTGCGGGGAAGAGACTCGCTGCAGGCCGGAGCGCCAGAGCCGGGCTGGCGGGAGGGAAGGGCTGGGGAGGTGGCAATTCCCGCGCTCCTCGGCTGCGCGTCCCGCTTTGCCAGCGCCTTTGGAGACTCGGCGGGAGCGGCGTTGCCGGACGTGGCCCGCAGCCCCGCCGGGCCGCCTGTCCGGCCCCACGGCTCCCCCGCCCGCCCCGGCGCCNCGGCCGCGCCGCCTCTGCCGTGCGCTGACAGCCCCGCGGCGCTGAACCTGGCACGGCTGGGGTTTCCCTCGCGGAAATAAACTTTACCTCAGGGACTGGGGATTTTTTTCACGCCAGATGCCCGTGGCGCGCAGTGACAAGCGCGTCGCGATGTAGCGAGGTCTCTGCAGTGCACAGAGCTTGCAACTTGGGCAGGAACCTTTTCTTGAAAAGTTGAGATTAGAGGCAGACAAAATCGATATCTTTAAGGGTTTTATGGTTTTCAGGGAAGCGTTGCTTAATAGGGACAGAAAAATAAGGTGGCGTTTCTGGCAGGTTTTAGGGTTGTGACCTGGGGCCTAAGGTAAAGGAGCTTTGGTGGCCTTATTTGTGTTTTGCTGTGGTTCGTTTTAAAAGGTTTTCTTTGAAAGTGGAGTCTTCCTTTGAAAGCTTAAGACCTTCTAGTAAGTCTCTAGAACTGCCATTGGTTTTTTTAGATTAAACTCAGCTTTAAAGTTGAACACTTTTTCTTTGTAATTTTTACTTTGGAGGATTAACAGTTATTTAAATAGAGCTGACCACTTGGCAGTGTCAGTGCTCATCCAGGCCTCTCTGCGCCCTGGTCTGCCTGGTCATCTGCTGTGCAGAGCTCGCTGCTCTCTTAGTCCCCATACCTGAAGTCTTGAGGGTTTCTGCTATATCTTTCTGTGTGATTTCTTGGTTGGTTATTCCCCACTTCTCAGTAACAGCCATCCACATCTCTGCTAGGTTCTCTTAGCACGCACTGTGCATCGAGCGGTGCTGCAATGATGAGTATCCATGTAGCTGTTTTCATGTGATGAAATTGCTATATCCGGTCTGACCTGCCCCAGCTTTGCTAGGGACATTATGAGAGTCCCAGACATCCGGGGAGAATGTAGTGTGTAGGTGTGCAATAGGAGTCTTTTTTACTCCTGTTTCTTCATATATTTTACCCGAGTTCTAGCAGAAGATCATGGTAAAAAGGGTACGATGTTTAAAAGAGATGAAGTGGTTTCACTGCTTGAAGCTGAGATGTGAGTCTTAAATAATGTGGTTAATAGCTCTTACGTTACCTTCGGGGTGTTTGCTTTGGGTTGGTTTTTTTTTTTTCCCCTCCCCTGTAATCATGTAGCCGTATAATGGAAGTGTTCTGATTTGATGCATTTAAAATGAATTGACTGAAGCTAGATTTGTTGTGGAGGGTTGTATATGGTAACTATCTGCTTGTAACTAAGCAGTAGATATTCAAGCTTAGTGCTGTGTGTAAATTGTATTTTAAGCTACAATTTGTTACCTGTGATGACAATTAATTCCTGTGTGGAGTTGTCGGAATAACTAAAAGATGTAGAAAGGGGCCTCTCGACTGAAGTCAGAGGCAAAAAATCGTCGTGAGGATTGAGTGCTGGCTGCGAACACCTGCACATCCTTATGGTATTATGAGAAAGCGACTGATCGATATGCAGGGTTTCCCCAAAAATGTGACCTTCTGATATGCCAGTTGGCAGACATATTGTAANATTAACAGTTATTTAAATAGAGCTGACGGCCACCACTTGGCAGTGTCAGTGCTCATCCAGGCCTCTCTGCGCCCTGGTCTGCCTGGTCATCTGCTGTGCAGAGCTCGCTGCTCTCTTAGTCCCCATACCTGAAGTCTTGAGGGTTTCTGCTATATCTTTCTGTGTGATTTCTTGGTTGGTTATTCCCCACTTCTCAGTAACAGCCATCCACATCTCTGCTAGGTTCTCTTAGCACGCACTGTGCATCGAGCGGTGCTGCAATGATGAGTATCCATGTAGCTGTTTTCATGTGATGAAATTGCTATATCCGGTCTGACCTGCCCCAGCTTTGCTAGGGACATTATGAGAGTCCCAGACATCCGGGGAGAATGTAGTGTGTAGGTGTGCAATAGGAGTCTTTTTTACTCCTGTTTCTTCATATATTTTACCCGAGTTCTAGCAGAAGATCATGGTAAAAAGGGTACGATGTTTAAAAGAGATGAAGTGGTTTCACTGCTTGAAGCTGAGATGTGAGTCTTAAATAATGTGGTTAATAGCTCTTACGTTACCTTCAGGGTGTTTGCTTTGGGTTGTGTGGTTTTTTTTTTCCCTCCCCTGTAATCATGTAGCCGTATAATGGAAGTGTTCTGATTTGACGCATTTAAAATGAATTGACTGAAGCTAGATTTGTTGTGGAGGGTTGTATATGGTAACTATCTGCTTGTAACTAAGCAGTAGATATTCAAGCTTAGTGCTGTGTGTAAATTGTATTTTAAGCTACAATTTGTTACCTGTGATGACAATTAATTCCTGTGTGGAGTTGTCGGAATAACTAAAAGATGTAGAAAGGGGCCTCTCGACTGAAGTCAGAGGCAAAAAATCGTCGTGACGATTGAGTGCTGGCTGCGAACACCTGCACATCCTTATGGTATTATGAGAAAGCGACTGATCGATATGCAGGGTTTCCCCAAAAATGTGACCTTCTGATATGCCAGTTGGCAGACATATTGTAAATCAGTGTTGTGTTTTTGCCTTTTTTATTTCCTTCTTTGATTATGTTCTTAAATTTTAAAGGTCTTGGTTCTTTCCATTCTGCTGACATATATAGTATATTCTGGAAGTATCATGTTTCCAAGTAAATGTAGCTTCCAGATGAAATGCAGTCTGGAAAACTGAAGTCTTCCGAGAGCTGAAGGCCCACTTAAATCAAAAGTGGTCTTCAATGTCTGCTGTCATAGTCATTAAACTTTATATGACTCGTTCTGCAGTCTATGTAACGTGTCTTGGAAGAATGCTGTTCTTGCTTCTGCTTTTTGTGTGTTGTCTTGGAGATTCATGGATTTCAGTCATATTTTAGAGAAGAGTTACTGGATGGATTATAGAGCCTGACATCTCTTTAATAGGTGTTGAGTTTATCCATCTCAATGTGAACTCCAAACTGGTATATTTTCCCTTGGTTTCTGGTCAGGGAAATAAACTTTAAATTCCTTGAGTAGGACAGTGCTGTGTTTGAAATATAGGAAATTTTTTATTCCTCTGGGACTGGAACTGAGATGCGATAAACCGTTTTTCAACTAAAACTATGTAACATCCCAAACAATTATTTGACATGTGATATCTTTCTGGGCTCTTGATGGGAAAAGAGTTTTAGCTGAGCAGCAGTGTATCTAAGGTGTGAATTCCTACCCCGCACCTACCTTGAGATTGATTGCTGCTTTAGCGATTCATGTTGAGTGTTCAGTAATACTGCATTGAGCTATTTATTTTTCAGAAAGTGGTTGTTGCAGAAATAATGAATTAAGATTTTTCTGATGGCAATATGCTCAGTTACGATTTGATAGTGTTACTGTTGTACTATCACACTGGAGTTTGTAATGTTATTTGTTTCCTAAGTTAGATTTGCCTCTTCCATAAGCAGGTGGTTACACAGTAGGACAATTCTGTACTGTGCATGTTAAATGCATTAATTCAACATGAATACAAGTTATATTATTGAAAATGTCAGCACTGAGTTATTTACAAGAAGTATATATGTGCTAAAAATTATTTCATTTACTGTCTTAAAAGAAGACGATCTCTACTGAGACTTGCTAACATGTAGTTGTTGCTCTGCTGCATGTTTCGAAGGTGTCACTGATTGCACACAGTGGGAGGGAGCAGAGGTGGGTGCTTTTCCAAGTCGTTTAAAACTAGGCAGCGGAATTTACAATGAGGAAGAACTGAGCTCAAAATGATCTTCAAATAAAGTCAATATTTCTGCTTACTTAACAACATTTTTATACACTAGGTGTGTTGTGTACTGGAATGAATGTCATTAAGATGCAAACATGCATAAGGAAAGTGGCAATTTAAGTATCACTGACAGGATAGAAGGTAGGCAGACAGGAACTCTAAGGTTGTAAAGGCCTGCTATCATGTTGCCTTTTATTTTTGAAACAGTAGTGGAATTTCATAATCTAAGTGGTATAACAAATTTACTTTGTTCTTTCTCAGAACAACCAAAAAAGTAAATATAATTTTGCCATTGTGGTTTTTTTTTTGTTGCTTAATATGACTTTTATATCATGTCAACATATCATGGTCAACATCTTTTTGGATAAGTGAAACTTTGACTCCTGTTTTCTTCAACATACAGAAAAAAAGCTGTGCTGAATATTTTTCTCCATATTAATTGTAAATTTGGCCTGCTACCAGGAGCTGTATCTGTGTGCAGTCTGTCAGCAGTCAGCAGAAGACCAAGACAGGAATAAATCAGCGTTTTTAAATAATTGATTCTGAAAACAGATTTAGACGTTTTTCTTTGGATCCCTAACCATCTATTATATAGAAACTGAAATACTGTACATCATTGTCGTAAAAGTAATGTCATATTAAAACATTAGTTACAGGTCTGCTGTAGCATTTTAGGTCTGACAGACTCACTTGAGTTTCTGTGCTAATTTGGAGTGAGTTTTAGGGTTTTGGTTTTGTTGTTTTGTTTTCTCATCTACTGAAGGTAAAAGGAAAAATCTGCCTAAACCTAAATAGGTGTCTAGTCACCTTTTTCACCAAACTGATTTACAGTCCTATTGTGAAGAAATCTGGTAGATCTTCTTTCTCTTGGGAAGCTGCATGAAATAGTTGCAGAGTGTGATTATTGTGAATTATCATTGAACTGCTCTATGCTGCTACACCTATAGGGGAGAGATAATGTCAGCATGTACCCTTTTTAGTAGATGCTAATGTATAGCTACAATAATCAATAAAATAGTAATCAACCCACGTTTAGTTGGGTGTTTTTCCAATGGTGATGTTCAGTAAAGCATGACTTCAGTGGTAGTTGCGTATTTCTTAGTTGAAGGTTGCGTTGAATGTTGAACAAACTGCTGGTGTTTAAGAGATGAGGAACCGTTCTGAGCGTAAGCAGAACGTGTCTGAAAAAGGAGATTGTGATTTATAACTATGAAATTATTTGTATTTAGTCATATGTCTTAGAATAAAATATGTATACATATATTTCCATCACCCCACCCCAAGCCCTTCCGTGAACTTCTTGTCAAATACACCAATTATGTGGTTAGAGCAATATAGGCTTTGGTATTTACTGGTATTAGGAAGGCAGATCCAGTATGTTTGTGGAAGAAAACGTGGTTAGGTAGCTCTAACTGCAGGGTCATATACTGCACTGAGTGACGTGCAGAGAAGGTCGAGGTGGTTACCCTCTTAGGTGTATTTGATATGAAGATTTCTTAATGATGTAGAATCAAACTTGCTAACTGGACCTTAGGCTGATAGCTGAGGGCAGGAATCTCCAAAGAATCCTTCCTGATAAGTGTGAAGTATGTACTTAATAAACCTCAAACTTCTGCAATGCAATGCTTGTTTTTAATTGCCATAGAACAAAAAGATCTTCCTCTTAACTTTTAATTATTCATTTGGTTAATGCCATTATTACTGGAGCTGTTGGAATCGTGGGTGGGTTTTTATACAACATACTAAAATATGACAAGGAAGGCTGTGAGGCATTGTGACACATTCTTCTGATCCTTTCTCCAAACGTTAGTTGAGCATGTTAGGTTGAATTTTCTGAGGAGTGATTTATAAGAAAAATTACTTCCATGTATGGCTACTTAATGCTAAGCTGGATCTAATCCATTTATATGGTTCGTACTGCAGACGGCCGTATACTATAGGCTGCCAGCCGGCATCTGGAAACTATGAAGGGGTGTAAGTAAGGATGGAATAATAACTTGTGAGTACTTAACAACTGAACTCCACGTCCTTCTTCTGCCTGATTATGTTTTTTTCCAAATTCTATTCTGGGTACCTTGTAGTGTATGTATACATAGATCTGTGTATTGTGGGTTGTGCACCTTTTTCCTTTTTTTTTTTTTTTTGGTGGTTAGGTTTTTTAAGAAGGAAGTTTTATTTGTTTCAGCATTACTTCTTGTAGTTAAGAAGGTAACCTGGCTGACTTTCTAAGGTTACTCCATAGTTAAGAGGCATGTGAAGGATAGATTTAGGAATGGGGAATCAGAGGAAAAAAAAAATCACATTTATTTTAGGCAATCGATCATATATTCCTGTTTCTCATATAAAGTTTTCAAATTTACTGTGTTAAACCTATGCTGAGATGATTTCTGTCATAAACCATGTTCTCTCATGTAGTAATGTGGTGTCACTAGGTGGTTAGTATGTGAAGATCCTTTTCCAGAATATTTATGGTAGAAGGCCATGTGATGAACTGATATTCATGAACATGATAAAAAATGCTAAAGAAAAGCATTAACATGAAAGTATTAGTATGCCTCTTGAACTGTTTCTAGGTGCTACAAGCCTTCTAAATATATGTGTATAATACGTTCTTTTTTCCTATAACAGATTAATATTACATAACCATTATTACTGACTTTTGGGACTACTGCAAATATGTTCATTAAATGTGCTGTTTATCTGAATAACTAAGATGTGGATGAATGTGTTTTGGCTTGTTTGTTGTTGTTGGTTTTGTTTTTTTTTTTTTTAGTTTTCATGTTAGTCTGCTGGTGTTGTTTCCATGACTAAATAGTTTTGCATATAGGGGCTGGCCCAGCTTTAGCCATATTTGAAAACATGGGAGTCATAAAGATCTTGTCCGTAAAGACTAAGGTTGTATAGAAGGAAAAAAAGTCTAGAGTATCAGTTGACCATTTCTTTCTCCTCTACAAGGGCACATCACAGATTGTGGTTGGATATGCATTCTAAGTTTTTTGGGTTTGGTTTTGGTTTTTTTTTGGGGGGGTGGAGTGGGGTGGTTTGTTTTGGTGTTTTGGTTTTTTTTGGCACACGAGAACCTGCTGAGAAATAGGAAGATGAATCAGTGTTACTTACTGTCAAAATATTTTGATTCTAGTTTTTAGTAATGGAAGCCTGTTCTAGAAATGTTAAGTATTCAAAACAATTGTTTAGTGTCCTGTTCTTGTTTTTTTCAAATGAAAGAAGAGGCAGCATTTTGTTTCTGCTAAGATAAAAATCTTTGACTTAAATAATTTGATTTACATTGCAGTTTATCTCCCATTTATCAAATCATTGCTAGTTATAGCATTGAAAAGGTTTTCTAATTGATGAAATTGCCTTTAGCATAACTTCTGAGCTTTGCAGCAATTTTGTGCTGACCTTATGCCTATACCGAATCTGAAGTGTGGGTTTGTGGAAGCTGTTTTTAAAACTTATTTTAAAATACGAAGTTTTAAAGAATGCTGATTTTAAAATATCTTCTGTAGTGTCTGAAACCAGTTTGTCAGAGCCTTATAGTAGTACATCAGATTCTGAAAGCAGCAGTTAATGATTACAAATTAACTTATGCCATCGATTGGTACATTTCAACATGTAGATAGAAGGGAATCAATAAAAGAGTATGATCCTTCTGAGAGGGTTACAGAAATAAGAGATTTTATATGAGACGCTGGTAGTTTAGATACAGAGTTTTTTGACCTGTGAAGTCTCGTCTTTCTCTTTGTTTTTCCTTGTTGGTGGACAATATAAAGTAAATCCGATACCATGCTTTCCTAAGGAAGTTTCACATGGACCCCCCATCAGCGGCTCTGGAGCTTTTCTGTGGCCAAGCTGGGACAGCTTCTGAGTTTGATGTACCAAGCTTGACCGGCCAGCAGAATTTCAAACGCAGGATATGTAGAGCTGCTTTTGCGTCTTTGGATGAAATACTGCACTGCTTCAAATCTTCAGCTGGTGTTTGTGAACGCATCATGAAAATAAAGGATATACAGAGATGGAACATTCAACATTAGAATTGAATGTGAATAAGAACAGTTGGGAAACAGTATTTTGATAAGAAGAGTGTTTTTATTTTAAACAACTGTTTGAATGAGTTAAATTATGAAACTGAACTATTTAGGGTGGTCTGGCATTTTACTGTTAGTGTGGCTTTTGGCGTATACAGCCCTTTGATATTTCTGGGTGAGATTTCAGTTGAAAGAGGGAGAGTTCTTTAAAATTTAGAAAGAAGATGTTGAATGAGGAATAAGGGGGAAGATTCAAATCAAGAATTTACAAAAAGTGACCATATGTGAAATGGTGGAGGCCGGTTGCCAGCTTGATGTGTTTGACGGAGTTTGTAATTGTCCAAGGTGCCATGAAGTGACCCAGGACCTTTCCTCAGCCCCATCTGCCGTGTGCTGAGTGCTTTTCTCATTCTGCAGCAAAAAAAAGAGCAAATCTGGATGGTATGAGCATTTCTCAGACAGTCTTAGTACTTTTTGAGGAAGCCTTGACTTCTCACTGGATGAGACTAAAGTTCTGTTGGGGGCAAGTAGGAAAAGGTGATAGCATAATTAAAGATGTGTGTACTTTTTGAAAAAAAACAACTTATATTTGTTTTCTTTCTGGCATTTGCCACCCTCTCTGTGGTTTGATTTCACAAATGTTCCTTTTATTCTGTTTTTGATGTAAGTTTTGTGACTTTTCTTGGCTGGCAATCAAAGAGTAAGTCACGGAATGGATCATTGTTACACCTGGAAATTGAGGTTTTCCAAGCTTGCCACGTCAACTAATGGAGTAACTGATAGCAATAGTAGGTTTATTCTCTATTGGCTGGAAGTGTCCAGATTAAACTTGCTTTATAAGGAAATTTTGTCACGAAAGTGAGGTTTGAGAATCCTGAATTCTTTGTGGGCAGGTGTTCAACGGGTACACTGGCCTTGTGAAGACCGTTCTATTTACCTCAGCTTCTCAAGATACTTTGTTTTTCAACCCTTGTTCCTTAACATAGCCCTGGATAGTCTCTACCTTTCTGTCAGGGCTCAGGTGAGGACCCATGTCCCATCTCCTCTTGAATCCCATTGATAAGGTGCCTGGGAGAGGGAGGAAGAGGGGGCTCCTCAGCTGCCGTGCCATCATTTGATCCCCATCACCAACCTAATTCTAGGTTTTTATTCCCTATGGCATCTACTAAGCTCCATGTACCAGTCTTTGTTAGACTAGTGGAGTTCTTATTTTCTTTGCAGTTTAAATGGTGCAGCCTTTTTGTTTTGTTCTCTCTGTGTGCTTCCTGTGATATTGTTAGAGGACCAGTGAGGATTTCAAAGCTTCTTCCTACTAGTAGTTCCTTATTCATGAGAATATGTATAAATACCATCCCTAAATTGTATTTGTAGGCTTTGTAGGCTTTTCTCTGCATTCTAATATGGCTATTGCAGAGAGAAGCAGAGGGTTTAGTAGTTAAAAGGAATGGTTTTGCAGTTTCAAAAGAAACTAAATGTGCACTCCTGACAAAAAGGATCTTCTGCATCCACTGCATTTTCCCACTGACTCCTCGTGCCAGCATTAGAATTTACTTGGCCACCTAACTGTAAGTTTTTTGCCAGGTTTAGTGTTCAGCTGGATCAGTTCCGTGAGTTGTTTTACTGTGCAACCACGGAAGTGCTAGTGCCTACAAAAAGGAGGTTATGGAAGCCTGTGGTCGGGTTTAAAGGGAGATGGAACAATCGCCTGCATGGAGGGGACCTTCTTAGAAAGAGGTGGCAAATACCACTGCTGAGATGTCTTTGTGGGGAAGCAGTTTGGGCTCGAACAGTATATCATGTCAAATTGCACATCCAAGTTGTTTTATAACATTTCAACAGATCTGTTAACATACTTAATCATCAAACATACCAACACTCAGCACTTTGATCCAGCTTAAAAGTTGGCCCTGTTTTTAGTGCGTGGTTGGATCAGATGAGCTCCAGAGGTCTGTTCCAAGCTGAATTATTCTGTGATTTTTGGTTTTGATTTAACCTGTCAGCTAAATTACCTTTTAGTCTCCACTTGTGGCTTACTGTGACTTACAATTTATAAGAAACCTCTTCTGCATAAAATACCAGTATTTGCTTAACTCTTAGGTGTACTAGCAAAAGAAAAGATGGCTATCTTTAGAGAGTGTTTTGTGGGAGGTAGTGAGACTTTTTAAGTCGTTCAGATGCCTGTCAGCTAAATAGCTAGTATTAAAATTCAGTGCAGCAGATTGCTAAAACAAAATTTTTCAAGTGGAACTCCTGTTACATAAATAACCTTTGGAAAAGGAGCATTCCCGTGTAATGAGTCATTGCACAGAGTTTTGTCTGCTACACCCTGATGTGACTACAAAATTCTTAGGAGTTGAAAATTTGAAACAGGGCTAATGGTTTTCAGCTGAAGCAGTCTGGAATTAAAGTACCATTAAGTTGTTACTAGAAATACGAAACTGGTTTTACTTGGCTGAAAATAACTGTCATGTGACAGAGAGGCATTACATTGTCATTTGGCTGTCCTTATCATATAGCAGCGTGAGTCAAGTTTACATTAGTTCAATTGCAAGCACTCTCACCTAAGAGGTTTATATTTGTGATGTAAATTGCATACCTTTTTGCGTCTGTTTTGATGAAGACTTTAGTTGGGAGTGTCTAGTACAGACTGCAGCACTGTTGTTTTCATAACCTCTGTTTGCATTCCTTTGGGTAGATACTGGCTCACGTGAACTGTCCGAATCGACTGAAATAGTTTCCTAATAGGAATGTTTTGAAAGCTGTAACACTGAATGCAAAATTAAATGTATTGACAGTCCATTTTCTTGTGTTCCATCCCTGTCTACCTTAAAACGAAGGTTGGGAAGAAAGCAGGTGAATCTCTAAAAATGCTGTGTCTTCTTGTTTCATTTTTAAAAGTAACCAGAAGATATGTTGAAGCATGAAGGTAGCTATAAAACCTTCATTGCTCTGATTTAAATTAACTGTGCAGTATTATCATCCACACTTTACTCTCAAAGTTTGTAAGTGTTCGTGTTTAAAATAACTTACTAAAAAAACTGGGTGGTGGAAAGGAAAGCATTGTGGGGGAGAACTCAAATGGCACTTACCAGCTCAGGGAGCTCGTAGTTGGCTTTGTATTTAAGCATTACTGCTGCTTTGTAATACGTGGTTCTTCATGCCTTATTTCAGATCTGCATAACTTGATATAAAAAATGTATTTGTGCTTTCTCAGATGCCCTACTTCACATAGCGTATTCTGTAGACTTCTATTAACTTAATTCTGTTAACTTAATCGGCTTTGAAAAACAACAGTGAGTAAGTTTATAACTTTATATCCAAAAACTTGACAAGATCTCTTGTGGCATTTTGCAGGGAAGAGTATTACAAGACATGCTCTGCGCTGTTGGCTTTTGTGCAGGCTTATAGAGCAAACTCTCAGGCTTCCGTGGCAGTTTGATCAATCTGCGTGTTTCAAGCAGACTCAATGTAATGAATGGGTGATACTTCAAATGAGGAAATGTCTTTTCTTAATTTGTTCATATTTCCTAGTACAGCAAGCTTGCTAGGCCAGAATTTGGAGATATTGTAATTTGTGTTGAGGCAAGTCTCCTCCCTCCTCCCCCGGTCTATTGGTTCATCTGGTTAATTGTTGAACTAGAATGCTAAATTCTCGTGTATGTGTGGCTAGGAAGTTGTCTAAGTCTAGTAATCAATTTTGTGATGCAGACTATATTATAAAGTGCTGTGTTCCTCACCCAATGACTTTATCCTAAAATACTTGAACTAGAAAAAGAACATTTTTCCACCCACCCACCCTCTGCC
This sequence comes from Pampusana beccarii, assembly GCA_013399365.1. NCBI lineage: Eukaryota > Metazoa > Chordata > Aves > Columbiformes > Columbidae > Pampusana > Pampusana beccarii. Next base: position 220,397 of record VWYH01005631.1, read on the forward strand.
AGTTGAATAGCAGCCAGGAACTGATAAGAGAGTGTTTCATGGGGGGAATGAAAAAAAACCCCAACAAACTAGTGTTCAGTCATTTGACTTGTATGTGTTATGAGAATATTCAAAAGTGATTGATATATTGGTCTAAATTGTAATAATTTCTTTTTCTCTATTTGTTCCTGGTAGTCTTTATTTTGGTAGGGAAAATACTTGGGCTTTTGAAAGTGTGGTTTGTCTTTGTGTGTTTTTTGTTTGTTTGTTTTACTTTTTTGGGTGTGTTAGGTACTGTGTTAGTACTGTGTTGATGTGAATGTGCCTAAGCTGTCTGTGTTCCTTGGATAAAATTAGTTTTCTTATTTCTGTCTTGTTCATGTGAGTCTTCACTATGAGAATTATACATAGCCACATTTAATAGAAAATTAAACCTTTTAAAAAAGTTGCATATCATGTCTGCTTGTGTTGTTTTCAAGTCTTAACACAGATGTATAGTAACAGAAAACATTTGCCAACAATTGTTTTTTTCAGTTCCTTTTGTTTTGAAAGTTTTGCAATTCTAGCTGAAGTTTCTTTCCCCTGTGTGTTTTGTCTTCCCTGAGTTTTCTAAGGTGAATAATGAAAATGTTACCAATCTGTTCACTTTGTTACATTGATTTACCAAAAAAAAACCCAATGAAGTTTGGGGCTTTTTTTTTTTCCCTTTTTAGTTAGGGAAATTTAGTTAGGGAAGTTAGGAAAAAAATTTAGTTAGGGAAATCCATTACACTCAGAGCCATATAACAGCCTGAAAACAGTTTGGATTTGGACATCACTTTTTTTTTTTACAAATTAAGTTCCCATATAAGAATACAAACTTTAATTTTACATGAGAGATGAGGACCTACAAAAGTGTTCTTTTAAAACAGCAATTCATGATTCAGTGATTTGCTTCCAGCACACACACGTCGTTATTGATGTACCTGCTTTCTTTATACTGAATATTTTCATTTTTCTGGCACAGCTAGGAAGGAAGTTTGTTGTATTAGTAACACTATGACAGTACTTCTGACAAAGTTGTCAATGGAAGTGTATATACCTGAAATTAGGTATTTTTCCTCTTTTCTAAAACATTTTCTAGAGTAGGAAGTGGAGGCATTTGTTCTTGAAGGGAAACTCTGCTAAAGGGATGGAGATGATTGTAGCTTTTACTTACAGTTGCTTTAAAGCATTTATCCTTGACTTAGTAACATGGATTCACATCTGTATCCTCAGAGTGGAAGCTGAAAAACTGTAGAACAGCATTTAACCTTCAATTTATTGAGAAGCAACGGGAATTTATCCACTTGTCAGAGAGAGATTAATTCATCCGTGTTCCTAAAATTAATGGGGTTTAAGCTCTGACAAATCACTTTGGAATTTCCTCTACTGTAAAGTTCTGATTCTTGATTCCCATGTAACACAAGCTTCTAGTTTCGATGTAACGTGTAAGAACTTTTAAGGTCATTTTTGTTCTTGCTTGAGAGTTGCAGTGCTTGGGGAAATGGTTTTTCTTTTTGTCAACCCCAGGTGTCCTGCGGGTTTTCATTTGTTCCAGTTTCTTCTTCCAGCAATCGAAGTGATGAACTCCAGCTCTGCTTTCTGCTGCTGTGATTGTTTGCATTGCCAGGCACATGGAAAAAACATTCCTGTCTGTCATAGCCTAGTGAACGCAGTGTAAGTAAAGCTGTTACATTGGGATCTCCCACTGAGTAAGTGAAATGGAAAAAAACCTCTTGATTTGGAACAGCTCAGATTAGTCGATGAGATAGGATTTGAGATGTCACTGTTTTAACAGAAAGTAACTAATTATATGAGCTCCTGAGGATAAAAGAGAACATTGAGAATGAAACATTGCAATACATATCTCAAAGACTGGTTTATTTTTTCCAGCGTAGTTTACAAGTTACTTTTGGTTGCAGACATTTTGACTGCAGACATTTCCATAGGAAAATAGATCTTCAACGATTTAGTTAAAACAAAACTCTTCAATTCATTTAGTTTATTTTTTAAAAAGTGTGTTGTAGATGAATGTTAAGCTTGCTGACTATTTTATGTTGTAAAATTTTTCAAATACATTGAGGAAAGTCAGGGCTGTAGCAGATGCAGCAAATCAATATATGGCAATGAGGATGGTGGGTTTGATTTCTTTGATCTTGAAAAGAAGTAAAATCCCTGCTTTTTTCCTTAGTGGTTAGTTGTACTTGGAAAAGCCTTTATCAGATTTTTGAAAATACTATTTTTCAGCTGGGCTGATGTAGTTGCAAATTAACTGCTCTTTATGCAGATCGCTGAAAATAACTGTGGCATTTTACTCAGGGGGTTTGATTTCATTTTAACTGTCATCACTGCATGCTTCTAAACTCAAGTGATGTCTTTTGCAGGAAAGCTATTACATGTGATTAAGAGCTGGGTGCAGATATCTTAGGCTGCCGAAAAATCTATTAGTTGAACTTGGGCTGGGATTCAGGCCTAAAATAACACAATCAACAGCAAAAACCATTAAAAAAATCTATTGTCAATTAGTGCACACAATGAAGTTTGCTGTAGCAAACTTCATCCTACTGGACTTGGGCACTGCATTTCAGAGATAAGTCTCTTTCTGCCATCTGCCTTTAGTCAGTGGGAAGAGATGAGCTGATTTTTTTGCAGGAAGGAGGTTCCTTTTCTCTGTATAGTAAGAACCTAGAGTAATGAGCTCGTAACTTCACCGCTACTTTTTACATGCCTAAATTTAGCGAGCAACAATGTGGGACGTAGCTGTTAGATTTTAATTAATACATGTAGTAAGTGTTCTATTGTAGGACTTCTAAACAATTATTAGCACCGTGTAGCAGCATCTGCTGCAAAATCTGCTGAGACTTCAAGAGCTAACAGTGACTTGGCTGCAGATATTACTCCTTGCATGCACACAAACATTAATCTCTCCTTCAAGAGAAGTGCAGGCTAGGGAAGGCTGTGTTTAGAAGCAATCAAATAAAGTGGCATATTCTGGCATGGCCATGGGCAAGATTTCTTGAAGCTAGGTTGGAAGGAACTGATCAACTAGGTGGTTGATTACTTGCAAGTCAGGCAGTTGTCTTTATTGGTCAGAAATTTCCATATTCATTTTGGTTTTAGGCACAAGGTTTCCACTTACAACTCGAATTTGCTGAACCTAAATTTAGATATCTAAGTCCAAATTCATTGGAGATTTTCTTTACAGTCAATACTTTCTGTGATTAATACAGGCATCTCCAGAGGACTCTTATCTGACCATAGGAGTAATGTTTCAGCATGTCAGATGTGTATCTCTACAGGCCCTTATTTCTCTCTGTTAATGGTAAAACAGGTATAGACTGACTAGATTATTCTTGGTCATCTAAAAGATAGAATTTTTTAAAGGCAGAGAAGAGTAATTCAGCAATTGCAATTGCCTACGGATCACCAACATTTGAATCTTTAAAACCTTTGAAATTGCTGCAAAGCCATATATAGGTAAAAAGGGTTGCTGAGATGTAAGAAGAGTCTCCCTGTTGTTGTAAACTGCATCCAGGATCTGGTAGGTATGATCTGATTCTCTGTGTTCCAGCTGCTGTGGAAATATTCGAAGTGGGACAGTAGGTGTGGAATAAAATGCAGAAATGTTGAGCTTAAGTATCACTAATAAGCAACTCAGTCTTTAAAGACTCTATTTTGTGCTTAATGTTATGATCCAGTTGTAGGCGGTAGGTTTATAAAGTTACCACTGCTGTCATTAATTAAATTAGTATTGATTTATGAAGGCGATTTTTACTGCTAAATTTGGAAGTAGAAGAATATAGACTGGTTGTAATGGTTGAGTTTAGGGTAAAGAGTATTCAAGAGATCCCTAAATGCTTGGGTTATCTTCAGCATTGATGATAATCAGTGCTATGAGAGAAGAGGTGACAGCTCTGTGCTGCATCTATAAGTGGAAAAATGTATCCAGCTCTTCTTTCTTCACTCCTGCTACCTCTCCATCCCATCTGTCAAACATCCAACAGTCCCAGTGGTCTAATGCTTGAACGTTCCTCCTTTGCATCCAAGAAAATACCGAACCTTAATCGTTCGGCTGCTCGCTACCCATCATTTGTTTGAAGGGCAGTAACTGCCTTTATACAAGGGCTATTAATAGTTTCAGTTGTGAGCAAGCATCTTCCTGCAAGCACTTGCTGAGCATAAGAAATGGTTGCGTGTATAGAAACAAGTTGTGGTTCAGGTCAGCAACTCTGCACACTTGATTGGGCACACTACCTGGAAGTATATTGATGGTATTATTGATAATCTTTGGTGTATACTCAATATGGTCTTTTTTTCCACAGTTTACTTTCCACTGAAGGGCTGTTTTTGTAACGGCTTATGTAAAAACTACAGTATAGTATTTCTAAAAAATATAGGAGCTCCTCTCTAAACATACACAAAATACATGAATTTACATTAAAAGCAAAGAGATTAAAATGGAGTATAATTTAAGACATATATGGCCAAACCTTAAACTTCCCGAACAGGGGAAGGCAGATTCTTTAGTTTCCAGTATTTAAAAGACTAGATTACCTTAGAAAGAGGATTTATGTTTTTTAGAGTTTATGATCACTTTCTTTCCCTGTGTTTTCAGGTAGAAAAACTTTAACAGAGGCTGGAGAACGTTTTGATGCAGATCATTGTAAGACAGTATTTTGAAAGCTGCTATCAGTGATGGTTTGCAGTCGTAACGTGGGAGCGTGTCTGTGTCTGCAGGGAGCTGGAATCTCAGGATGTTTTCTGGAACCGGGGCCTGCAGGAATTCTGATAGGGTGAGGGGGAGCGTTGCAAGCTGATGACTGGGTTTTTATGTGTATAATATTTCGTCATTTGTATTTTTGTATTTACTACTGATCTCTTAAAAGATGTAATCCTCTTGAAACCTGGTCACTTTTTTTGTTTTTTGGTTAAAGACAAATGTTGGTTTTAATGGCTTACAGAAGGCATTGGTCTTGAGGGAGATTTGCAACTTGCTGGATCTTATACTGTACAGATGCCATATGTATCAATCCAGTAGCATAGGCGTACATGTTTGCCTTGGAGGATGCGATTTCAGTGGTATCCTTTCCTTCTGCTGGTTTACATGCACTCTGTTTTTCTAAAATAGCGTCTTGGGTAAGATGTGCTAAGCTCAGTCATGGGACAGATACTGCAGCTGAAAGACAGGCTATTGAAACAGATCCACGGTTTGGATGTATACAGGAATTACAAGTTGTGGGTGCAAGTTGAAAACATGCTTGTAAAACCTTTTCAACATATAATAAAAATACCTTTCCTACTTCAAACCCAAGTGATATTACTGGGTGGGGATTTTTATTTATGTTGAACATTATCTTGTGTCATTTGATGGAGACTTTTTCCTCTAAAGTGTCCTTTGTTGCTAACACTTAGAGTCAAAATAGTAAGACTGATATTTATGGATGAGGATGATAGTTAATTTAGTTGGGAGGCAGTCTGGCTTTTGCTTCCACCTTGTAACTCAAACATATGATGTAGCATAAACCTAAGTTTAGAAACTTGGTTTAGCAGGGAGTGTTTCAGTCTTTCCTTAGCGACCGGCCTACCAAAAACACACCAGAGCTGCCTTTCCTGGGCTGCACTGAGGAATGGCAGCAAATTCCATGGTTTTAAGGTGGAGTTTATAAATAGAAATAGGATAATGATGCCTGCAATTACAGGGGATTGGAATTCAGTGGTCAGACTGATTTCTAGTTATATATTTAATTGGTTGTGTATTTTCAGCGTGATCCTGCGTGAGGATAAGGGCTGCCCTAAAAATCTAGAGCGTCATTTTTCCTTTAAGTAAACTTAGCTGATACAAGGGAATTTGTAAAGTGGAATTAATATTATCTTTTGTTTTTTTCTATTCTTTTTTCTTTTCCAAGGGGTAGAAGGGATGAAGGAGCATGACAAGAGCTGCTAAGGGCTACAGCCAGACTGTGTAGGAGCTGAGAGGGTATTCAGAGAAGGATGACTCCATAGTACTACTTGGTTTTTTCTTTTCCTTAGACATTGCTTCTGGTTGCTGTGTTAGCTGGAGCTTTGATCTCTAGTGCAGAAGTTCCTATATTATGTGTTGCCAATGAAATATTAGATTTTGGGTATTTTTTTCTAACAAATAACACCAGTGCTGAAGTACAGTCCATTTGGTGGGACAAAATTCTTTTAGAGAGCATAGAGAACAGCTTTTATGAATTTTAGAAATTTTAGTGTGTACCTGATTATAAGAAATACTGAGCTTTGCATAATAATCTGGTTAAACGCTTGAATGGGAGAAGCAGAGAGTTGCAGATGTGAGCTGTTTGTCATCCGATAGCTGACAGTACCAGGTTAACCAGGGGCTTTCCTCCCCACCTCTTGTTACCGCTATGTTAACTGAGACACAAATTAAACATTACCATGCTTTTTAGTCTCACATTATTAGAATATTCTGCTTTCAGTTACTTTCTCAGCAGAGTTTGATAGTTTTAGAGAGAGAGTTTATCACTGAGTATTTATGAGTTCAACAAAACTCCCAATCAATCTGTCTGTACCCTTTGTACTTTCTGGACTCTCTGTGGTAAGTTCAGAGTGTTTCAGCTACAAATGATACAGGGGGATTTTACAATGCATGTTACACCTTGAATGATTCCTGATTATGTTTAAAAAATGTTTTAATACTAAGAATAAACTCTGGCCTTATAGTACTGGATGTTGTGCAGTACGTTGAAGTTACACACTTCTGGTGTCGGATTCTATCAGAGCGTGAGTGTGCATATATTTTCTTTTAGTGTAAGAACTAAATAATAAGCATATGAGAGCTAAATAAGCATTTTCCACAGACTTGTTTGACTTCTTAGGATGCAGGTTAACCCATCGTGAATTTGCATGCTCTGATACAGTGTTTTGGCTTGAATACCACAAAAAATAAAGTTCCCTGTTTGGCTTTTTCAAACACAAATTTGCAGTCTGCTCACCCTCAAACCAATAAAAAGTAGTGATATCTGTCTTGTTGGAGTTCACATAATTTGTTTCAAATGTATTGTGAATTATAGGTTACATTAAAATTAAAAAAAAAAAAGTAACCATGGGTTCAGTAGATGGAGGTGTTTCATGCTAAAGTGTACACATTGGGTCATAGGAGATCATTTTACTCTTCAGTAATTAGCTGCTGTTAAGCCAATTAAAGAGGGGAAAGGACATTTGATCTGCCGGAGAAAGAGGACAGTCCGTCCTGCAGAAGGTCAGTCCGTCCTGAGCACTTATCTATCTTAAATTTATGTCCATTTTTGTCTACACAGAACTCCTGCAAGGTTCCCTTAGAGAGAATAGCTGTGTAATGTAGCAAATGTTAACAGGAATGAGATCTCCCAGGAAAAAGAACCTCAGTGAGTCAGAGCTCCTGACTATGGGGATTAGTAAAGCGGGTAGTGGGTCAGTGGAGTAAAAGGAGCAGGAACCTTCCACGTATTAGTCTAGACAGCAGCACCAAGGAGGGCTGACAGTTTGGTGCAGAGCCCAGCGTTTCTTTTCATAGCTGTACACAACTCAAAAGGACAGTCAGTTGTACTGTGAAACTGGTTGTATAAGCTATTTTGAAAGCTAATATGTAGCACTCCAGAGAGGAAGATTTTTCTTCTTTAGAGAGCGAGGGACTCTGGCATGCAGTGGAGTGGGAACAGATCTGGATTCTCAAGGGAACTGAAAAGGAATTTTTTTTATACAGGCTTAAAAATGCAAAATATTTCATGTTTTTGAAATGTGACAAATTGAAAATAAGGTCTTATTGCCTTATAAAATTTGTAAACCCTCAAATCTCAAATTTAATGGTATTGAGACTATTAGGGAAAGGAGGAGAAGGAATGAAATTACTTTTGAGAATAAAAGGGTAAAGTTGATAACATGTCAAAAAGGAGTAGTGTGCAAGATTTTTCTAGTGGTAAAATTCATTGAGCCCTTGCATCTTTGGTTCGTGCTACACCTTTCAGTAGCTTTTTAAATTAAATTACATTTTAAATCTGGGTCTCTGCTTTTAGTAAGGATTGCAATGCTTGTGGGAATTTGGAGACGTGCCATAAAGTGGTCTGTCATTCCATGCTGTATATTGTAAACCCTGGTTGCACTAGGTGTCTGTAACCTGGTGTGATAGCGGGACTTTATAAATCCAGTTCTTGATATTCCAGTTCTTTGATGTTTAGAGTGTTACACTTTTCAGTTTTGTTGTTGTTGCTGTTGTGTGTGTTTGTTTGTTTGTGGGGTTTTTGTTTGTTTGTTTGTTTTTTTATGATTGCTTGTCCTGGCCTTTCATTGGACATCAGCATTTAAAATATAATGGTTACCGCTGTGAATGCCCACTGAAGGTGAGATGGAAAAGGGCATCTTGCTGTGATAACAGTTGATAATGATTTCTGGCCTTTTGTGCCAGCTGACTATTGAGAAGAATGGTCAACTGTTAGATGAAGAATGTACTGAAATATTTTTATTAGGAGTCTTCCACTCCCTGGAAACTTGAAGACTGCTCTTTCGGTGAGTCTTTGTTTGTAATGGAATCTGAATGGTGGATATGCACTTCAAGGGTGTAACTGAAGGGCTGGCTTTTGGCAGCACGCATGGCTCATGTGTTGGGAAAATGTGTATATAGGGGACCTGTTTGGTCTCAGTGGACCTACATGCTGAACATAATGATCATAGAATCATTTCAATTGGAAGAGACCCTCAGGGTCATCGAGTCAAACCATAACCCAACTCTGGCACTAAACCATGGCCCTAAGAACCTCATCTAAATGCCTTTTAAACCCCTCCAGGGATGGTGACTCCACCACTGCCCTGGGCAGCCTGTTCCAATGCCTGACAACCATTTCTGGGAAGAATTTTTTCCTAATATCCAACCTGAACCTCCCCTGGTGCAACTCGAGGCCATTTCTTCTTGTCCTATCACTTGTCACTTGGGAGAAGAGACCAACCCCCTCCATGCTCCAACCTCCTTTCAGGCAGTTGTAGACAGTGATCAGGTCTCACCTCAGCCTCCTGTTCTCCATGCTGAACCCCCCAGTTCCCTTAACCTCTCCTCATGATTTTAGTCATTACATTGCTCATTTATCTAGTGATTTCATTAGTGCTTTTAAATTTAAAATATTTTATATGAAATATAAAGGATTTTTTATGATATTAAAGATTTTTTAAAAAAGCCTAGCCATCAGACTGTGAGAAGCATAATGTCATTTCCTCAGTCTATGTATTTATCACAATTTTTTTTCTCGTAGAGAAAGATTAAGGCATGATTGATGTTTTTATTTAGTGAAATTTAGCTCTAAAGGCTCTGGTTCTGGGTTACAATAACTAGTTTTGAGTCTTAGGAATGCTTCCTGTCAAATTTGACATTGTGACTCGTTGCTAAAGTGACTTGCTGGAAATCTCCCACCCTGGGAAGCAGAGATCTTATTTTAGACACAGTCCAGAAACCTTCATTAAATTCTAGAGAAAAATACTACCTAGGTGTGCAAAACATGTCTCTGTGTCTGGGTATCAGTCTTATGTCAGAGGTTTTGCCTATGAATCCTTCAGAAAGTGGAAACCATTAAGGGTTTTGGTTTTTTTTTGTTTTAATTGTCCTGTTCCAGTCCAAACTGATCACTGAAAACTTAAAATCCTTTTCCAGCTGGAAAGTAGACAAGAAGTGTGAACACAGATTCAGGAAAAATTACAAGACCTTCTTCAATGGCAGTGAGAAAAAAGCACTTTTGTTACAGAGTTGACTTCATCTCTGTATTGAAGCCTGAGTTATGATGTGGATAGTACTGGGATACTAGTACTTGAAGAGAATTCTGAAATTAGGCTGCGCTACAAGATGAATCTGTGGTAGAGGACTGAGGGTTTCCATTTAGAAAGTGATAATGGACTAGCAAGGGAACGCCATGTGGTTCTGTCTAGCAGACATAGTACGCTGTGTTTAGGGTAGATTCTGCATCCAGATACAACAGAAACCCATGCCAATGTATTTCCAGATGTTTGGAAGGAAATTGTGTAACTACTGGTGCTAACGCAAGGGATTTTTACTTTAGGTGTAGCAATTAAGCCGGGATGCTTCTGGAAGTTAAATAGTCCTCAGTTTTTGATTTCTAGGCTGAACAGCTTTCTTTAAGTTGGTGTTGTAAAGGCTGAGTGTCAGGCTAGAAGGAGGATTTCCCAGATCCCTCGCTGCCTAGCACACTACTGTTCTGTCAGTCTTCCAGAGCAGCTGCTCTGAGGCCTGGCCCAGGGGATTTTATGGAAAGCTGCTGCTAAGTGGGAGGTTCCTGGGTCACTTTGTACTGCAGCATGCTGGCTCCATCTCTGCAAAAATAGCAGCACTTAGGCGAATTCTATCTACTTTTTGCACTGGTGAGTCAAATTGCTGAAAAGTAATGCAGTTCTTGACAAGCCTCACTGCCAGAATGAGTGAAGCATATTTAGTAGATGTTGAAGTGAAAGATACGCATGGAGAAAATGAAACTGATGTGCTTTGTAATGTCTTGGCATCCTTCAGTTCTGAGTTGCGTGACTGCCCGTTCAGTCAGATCAGAGCTCAGTAGCCTGTTCCAGGCAGATACAGCATTATTTTGCATTGCCAAGGACATTGTTTGCCAATAAAAGTTAGGGGGAATGCCCAGGTGAGAATGGGCACAGCTGCCACAACTTTAAGCTGGTCAGATTTTTGCTAGGCTGCTAGTGAAAACTGGAGGATTGTTAATTTTCTAAATGCTGTTCCAGTGACACCTGTAATCAGAAGGAAAACAGAGGGACAACTTTCTCAATTACAGCCCTATGTATGTATTTTGTATGTAGTATATATATTTCAATCTAAGCAAAGTAGCATCTTTGTATTATTTAAAGGAGAAACATAGGTATATTTATGGTCACTGACGTTTTAAAAGGCATTAAATATTTTCAATTTGATTTTATGTTTTAATTGTAGCACAGCAGCCAGGTTGGTTGTGAGATCCCTCTGTGTGGTTAAGGCTTTGGTGAAGTTCAATAGCGTGTGTAAGGGTAGCAGTGACTGTTCTTACAGTGGTACTACCATTTGCAGCGTTTTATGAAGACCTGTTTTATGCTAGTTTAGCCTGACTTTACAAAAAACAGTGTGTGTGCTCTTAGTAATTTTACTTCTCTCCCAGATATGATGTCTACAACTGTATGTTAGGAACTCTGTCCCTCAGGACATACCAGGTTGCTGAAGTATCTCGTGGATGTGAGCTACTGTTTACTCCGGCTTTGAAGTGGTCAGTAAATTAGGCCTTCCTTTAGGCCTTAGGAAAGGGAGAGGAACAGAAATAAAACTTCCTATACCATGTAAAGAATCTCAGTTTTATTATTTGAGGTGTATTAATTTTATTATAGTAGCTTTCCTGTGTTTAGTATTGAAACCCGGAGGTGTCAAAAAGCTGCTTGTTTAAGACTTTCCGCAAGTGCCAACTTGTTTCCCGTTTAATTGCCCTGTTGTTGAAAGAATTATTTTTCACTTTGATGCTCCCAGGGACTGTGGAGCGGATCATTTGGGAGGCAGCGAACGTGGCAGAGCTCACACTGCAAAAGTCGTGCTGAAAAGCCACTGTAATTTGTTGCGGCAGCTCTTGGGCCTTGCTGAGCTGTCGGGGCAGTTCCCGTGGGATGGCGATGCTTGTGCTGGTAGAATGTTTTAGAAACGTTTGGTGGGATATCAAGTGTGTGTTTCTAATACTGCTCTTGTCTCATAGGTGCAAATCTGACTCAAAGGGCATGCAGTTTATATTTTTTTAAAGGTTTGCTTTGTTTTCCAATGTGTTGTCCAAGCACTTAAATGGCTTACATTCCCGTTTATAAATAAATACAATCCTTAACCTTGCTTGGCATTACAACTGTTTCTTCCATTTAGGTACGTTTCCACTTTTTCCCGTATTTCCATTTTACTTTCAGGTTTTATAGTGATCAGAAAGCCATGGCAACAACTCTAGGGCCCTTCCCCGCCTCCTTTAACTCTGTATCTTATGCCATGTGTGTGGTGTGTTCAGGGTTTTGTGGTTTGGTTGGTGTTGGAGGAGTTTTTTGGGGTGTTTTTTGGGGGTGTTGTTTGGTTGGTTTTGGTGGTGTTTTTTGGGTGTTTTGTTTGGTTTTTTGTTTGTTTTGGGTTCTGTTGTTATTGTTTACGGGCAATTACTATCAAAACCTGTAGCGCCTATTTGAGATAGGTTTAATTTTAAGTTTACTGATTTACACAGCTCCTTCTAACTACTGTTTTGTGGAGTACCGTGTGGGCTTTGATAGTTAGCATATTAAACAAAACTGACTTTTTCTATTCAGCCTGCTGCTGGATCTTCCAGATGTTTCTGTTGAAAGACGTCACATATGCAGCATACACTAATGGTTCTCGGTAAACTGGTTTCGAGTCCTTACTTAATCCCCATACTGAAAACATACATCGCTTTCAATACTGAATATTATTTTTGCTGTACGAAGGCTAATCGTTTTAATATAGTTAAGACTGCAAACACAAAATCCATGCCAAAGCATGCTAAACAGAATCAGATTACCAAAAAATAATGGAAATAGCAGTTCTTTGTTAATTTAGTAGCAAGCGCTTGTGGTAAATGGCAGAATTTTTGAGGAACTCTAAGTATAAACAATTTAACCTTCTCTTTCAGGAATGCTAAGTCCTATGGTTCTACAGCAGTAAATATTTACTGTGTTTTCCCTTGTAATAGAAGAAATGGGAACTGCAGTATTTCTAGGCTTGAAGTTGGGTGAATGTCCTCAGGCCAGCCTGCTCTACCGACTGGAAAACACCGGCGTGAACAGCTGTTAAATTGAGCTTGAATATCACTGTGTGACACTCTTTATTCTATTAATGCTAGAATTCTTCTTAATTCTTTTACTACATTTGTCTGGCCTTTTTGAGTTACCACTGCAGTGAGTTTAGACAAATAAATCTGGCAGTTATAATTCAAAGGATAATTTAATTTCAGTGTGTTTCTTTCTTGCCACACCACCTAGATTGAGGCTTAATAGTTAAATAATTGCTTATGCTGTGCATTCAGAAGGTGATGTAGAACACTGAAACTGGGAAATTCTAGAACTAAAATGAAATTCTGAAACTAAAACTGAGAAATTCTGTTCTGAATTACGGCTGGTTTTATAAGACACCAGTCCGGACAGTGATATGTGGGAGAAGTTTATCTCGCAGGGGTAAAAAGATGCTGGGACAGGAGTTAGCAGGGCTCATTTGGAGACCTTTAAACTGGATTTGAAGGTGGATTGGATTGTAGCTGGGCTTGCACCACTG
>VWYH01005634.1:0-30823 GCA_013399365.1 Pampusana beccarii
AAGGTAAAGGGGCCCAAGACAGCATTCGGAGACTGCTTCTACCACACAGGAAGTCAAGGAAGGGAGCCAGGAGACCTGCCTGGTTAAACAAGGAACTGCTAGGTAAGCTCAAGTGGAAGAGGAGAGTTTACGGATCATGGAAGGAGGGGCCTGACCGCTTGGGAAGAATATAAGGCTGTTGTCAGAGGATGTAGGGAGGCAACTAGGAAAGCTAAGGCCTCCTTAGAGTTAAACCTGGCAAGAGGGTTCAAGGACAACAGGAAGAGCTTTTTCAAGTACATGGCAGATAAAACTAACACCAGAGGCAATGTAGGCCCACTACTGAACGGGGTGGGTGCCCTGGTNGTCTCTGTCTACTCTGCTGGAGACTGTCCTGAGGAGCCCCGTACCCCTGAAGCCGCACAGGAAGTCAGGACAATGCAGGAGTTTGCCTTAGTTGTTGAGGGCTGGGTTAGGGAGCAATTAAGCAATCTGGACATCCATAAATCCATGGGTCCAGATGGGATGCACCCACGGGTGCTGAGGGAGCTGGCTGAAGTCATTCCTGTACCATTCTCCATCATCTTTGCCAAGTCTTGGGAAATGGGAGAGGTGCCTGAGGACTGGAGGAAAGCAAATGTCACTCCAGTCTTCAAAAAGGGCAAGAAGGAGGACCCGGGTAACTGTAGACCAGCCAGCCTCACCTCCATCCCTGGGAAAGTGATGGAACACCTTATCCTTGGTGCCATCTCAAGGCATATAAAGGGTAAAAGGGTCATTAGCGGCAGTCAGCATGGCTTCACCAAGGGGAAGTCGTGCTTGACCAACCTCACAGACTTTTATGAAGAAATAACCAGGTTGATAGATGACGGGACAGCGGTGGATGTGGTCTGTCTTGACTTCAGTAAAGCATTTGACACAGCCTCCCACAGCATCCTCGCAGCTAAACTGAGGAAGTGTGGACTGGATGATCGGGTAGTGAGGTGGACTATAAAATGGCTGAAGGAAAGAAGCTAGAGACTTGTGGTCAATGGGACGGATCTAGTTGGAGGCCTTTATGTAGTGGAGTGCCTCAAGGGTCAGTACTGGGGCCAGTATTATTCAATATATTCAGCAATGACTTGGATGAGGGAGTTGAGTGTACTATCAGCAAGTTTGCTGATGACACCAAGCTGGGAGGAGTGGCTGACACGCCAGAAGGCTGTGCTGCCATCCAGCGAGACCTGGGCAAGCTGGAGAGTTGTGCAGGGAAAAATTCAATGGAATATAACAAGAGCAAGTGTAGAGTCTTGCATCTGGGCAAGAACAACCCCAGGTTCCAGCGTAAGTCGGGGAACGACATGTTGGAGAGCAATGTAGGGGAAAGGGACCTGGGGATCCTGGTGGACAGCAGGATGACCATGAGCCAGCACTGTGCCCTGGTGGCCAAGAAGGCCAATGGCATCCTGGGGTGTATTAGAAGGGGGGTGGTTAGTAGGTCGAGAGAGGTTCTNACGCCATTCATGTTTATAAATATGTAAAGGGTGAGTGTCACAAGGATGGAGCCAGGCTCTTCTCAGTGACAACCAGCGATAGGACAAGGGGCAATGGGTACAAACTGGAACACAAGAGGTTCCACTTAAATATGAGAGGAAACTTCTTCACAGTGAGGGTGCCAGAGCACTGGAACAGGCTGCCCAGGGAGGTTGTGGGGTCTCCTTCTCTGGAGACATTCAGAAGTTGCCTGGATGCCTTCCTGTGTAGCCTCATCTAGGTGTTCCTGTTCCAGCAGGGGGATTGGACTGGATGATCTTTTGAGGTCCCTTCCAATCACTGACATTCTGTGATTCTGTGATTCTGTGATAGGACCCTAGGCAGACCTCAGAGGAAGTAAAGTGGGTCAGGAAAAATGAATGACAGCACTTAATTTTGTTCCCCTAGAAGTGTATGGATTTAAAACACACGTTGAACAATTTATAACAGCTGAAGGCCACTGTACCAAGAAGCTTGTTACTGAATCCTCATTGCTGGATTTGCTTTTTTTTTTTTTCTTCCTTCCATAAAACAGAGGTTACTGCTTCCTCTGTGCTGCATAAAAAAGAAGGTAAAACAGTTTCCTGTCATATTACATTTGAATTGTGATTCCACTGAAATTAAGTATGATCCCACATTATTTTGAATTTAAAACCCTCTGTAATTTTTCTTAAAAGAGCCTGGAAACAGATTGGCCTGTCTTTGTATACTGTCACTTGAAATACTCTGAAAATAGATATATATCTTTTGATGCTGGCAAATTATTTGCAGCAAATAAATTTGTTCATAAATACAGAGCTTTCTACTATTCATGAACTGTAAGCAAATGATTACTATTTTCATTCCTTAGAATTATTCAACAGCTATTTTATATGAATATATTTCAACCTATGGATGACTGAGAAATTGTTTGCTAAGAGTATTGCTTTATGTATTTTACATCTACAATTTAAAACACAAGCTGTTTAGATTAGATACATACATCAGTGTTAAAATTCTGTTTAATACTTTTATGAGAATAGAGCCCAGAATCTGGTTCCTCTGTAACTTTAAAAATAACTGATTTGAGGTATGGTCTACAAAGAATGTTGGAGAAGAGGAAAATTTTCATATTGTGTTTTATATAAGCATGAAGTGTGCTTTTCTTTGCTGATGGGTTTTCTTACTGCACTAGTGACAAAACAAATTCCATAAAATGGCTACTAGTAATAAAGTGAGAGTCCATGATACGCTACCAAAACCCAGCATTTCCTAGGAGAGAATAACAGTGCAATATATTTATAAGTGACTAATTTTCCTGCTATATGGAATTTGTTAGACTGTGAATTTCAATTAGTGATAAAAGCTAAAATTGTATTCAGGGTTAGCCAATTAACTGTTTATAGACGTTTAATTTTTTGAGGAAAAAAAAAAAAACAACTTTATTTATTTAATGACCTTGACGAATTTGCCCCTTATTTGTCAAAATGTAAGCTTTGTTCAGTAATGTGTATGCAAAAATCTTTCTAGTTCTTAAATGTAGATTCAGTTTGCATTAGTCTGGTTATCCATCCTGAGTTCAGCTACATGAATAGCAGTGATTAGTGCACAGAAAATGTGCAATTAATAGTTTTGCAAAGTGAGGGTCAAGGTCTGTGAAAACAAGCAAAAGTAACCACTTCTAATTTTCATTTGGGAGCGGAAAGACACCGAATTCACTCTTATATGTCACTGATAGCTGAATGTCTTGACTGTTCTGCCACCATTTTTTTTCTGGAAACAGCTGTAAACAAGCTCCAGAAAAGACTCACGTGCCTTGGAGCACAGTGTTGCAGAGCTTAATTCTTAGCTGTCTGGTCCCAGGGCACAATGTCAAACTCTGCAGATAAGTTGTCCAAATATCAGTGAAAACTGGGCTTTGGCCTGGTGTGTCTCCTGAGCTGTACTTGGTGTCCCCTTGGGCTCTGGACTGATCTCAACCAGCTGAGCAGCCTGCTGGTGGTGCAGAAGTTGCTGGGTTAATGTCAGAGCTGAGAAATGGAAGGAAAGATGGGGAAAGGGAGCAAGCTGCCCCTTCTACCTCCTGCTCCTCTTCACACCTGCATGCAGTGCTATTCACACATATATGCCAAATGGTTTGGAGACAGCTTCTAAACTGCCAAAATCTGTCTCTTCTTGGCTCTGAAGACACTAATATAGTCATCTTGGGCCCATGGTGCCCATTTCAGCTCGGGCTGAGGCAGACTCTCCTGCCTTGAGCTATGTTGTCGTTGCCTGGGGCACAGCCCTTCCTCCTGGAGGGATCATCACCTGTCCCAGCTCTGAATGCCCAGCTCAGGCTCCAGGGGATGACATCCTGTGGTTGAGGACATCGCTTCTGCCTGGACCATCTGAGCTCATGGCTGACTTTCACCCATGGAGTCACCCTGCTAGCCCAGTGCCCCGATGTAGATTACCAAAAAGAGGTGGCTAATCCTGCCTTGCTGAGTTCAGGCTCCTGTGTCCCCTAAGAGATTCCGAGTCTTGAGTCAGAATATTAAAAAATCTGTGAGTTGAGCTAGTTTGAAACCTTAGCTCTGGCTTGGGTTTACCATGCAACATAAGCTCATGTGAGGGCGAAGATCTAAAGGCACCAGTATATCCCAGAACAGGAGTTGCCTTGTGTAGGCTTAGGGTGTTGGGTGATAACAAGGGTATACTTGCAGCTCTGGGGATCTCCCAGCTCTGGCTGACTGTTTGAACCACTAACTTCCATTAATAAAGCTCCATCACCTCCAACCCCACTTTACATGGAAGTAGTGGCTGCAGCTTCAGTATGGGAAAAGCCTCAGCGATCCCCCAGAATCAGGTGTTCTCCCGTAGTGTATGTCCTCAAAGGGACATATCATGAAGAATGCAGAATTTCTGGAAGAAAAATGGATTTCAAGGATGAACTCGATGCTTTGCCTTATCAAGAATGGACATGTGCAAAGACACTACTTAGTGATCTGAATTTTAAACTCAAAAAATAAAACGTGTAGAATTTAGGAAGCAGTTGATCAGAGATTTTCTTAGTTATAACTTTATATTCCCTTAATCTGTCCCAATCTAGACAGCCCTCAGCAAATAACCCAAACACCATCAGTCTGGTTCTTGGTAAACAAAGTGTGTCATAGCAAAAACAGCTGGTATGAAACTCTGATGTCTTGGCATAACACATCTAGTGACTATTGCTTTCCAACCAGCATGTTCAGCCAGGTAGTGGGAAGAATCTGTCTGTCTAAACGAGCAGCTGAACTGCAACATTTTTAAAAAAAAATATATATATATATTTAGCTGAATTCAGCGAAAAGTCGTCTGCCAAGCTTGCATACAGCGATTAAAGTGAGTATTTAAAACAACAAAAAAGTCATTCTTATCCATGACTATTCTGTCATCAAGAGATATCTATTCCAAGAATGAGGCTTTTAAAAAAGCAATGATGACTGCTTGGTAGTTGTGGAGGAATTTTTGAGGAATAAAGGGCATGATCTGATCATGGTGAGCAATCCAGGATTTGAAGCAGGCGAAGAAGCCTGTGAGTGGTGTCCTTGAAGTTTCTTTGAACATCGGAAAAGCGGAAGAAAGAGAGCTTCGTAATCACAAAAGAATTCGGGAGCTTAACTACAAAAGAGGATGAGAGAATACTTGTTAGAGCGCATGGACGAAGGACTTTACCCAATAAGTGAGGGGGGCATTGCACGTAATCAGTAAAAGCTGACCAATTACAATATTGTTGCTATGCATGCTTCTGCTGTAAACCTAGATACGCTCTGCTAAAATAGTGAATAAAGGAGAACGATCATACTCATATTGAGATCTCATCATTACTCTGGGCCAATTCCACTCCAACAGGTAGTCTCTGCTATTTTTAAAGATGGAAGACATGGAGCGTATTTCGTGTCTTTCTGTAAAACTACAGTCATAATGTGTCATGAGTACGTTGTCAGGAAATGGTGAGGCTCAGTTATGAAGAGGTATTTGGCTCTTTGCAGATTGTGTGGGCTGAGGATTCCATGGCACTAAAAACTGTGAAAATAGAAGGAACCTGCATTTTTCCACTTTGTTTTGACATGTAAAGACACGTGGATGAGCACGTAAAGATGTGTGGGTGAAGCAGAGAAGAGCGCAATAGAGGGTGTACCATCTGAATGCTCTTCTACAGGAGGAAAAAAAAAGGTGGTTGTGAACAGAGGCAACAACTTGGGGTAAGATGTCCTAAAACAGATTAAAATACCATAGCAAAAAGCACCTCTAGGAAGAGAAAAGTATACTTCACAGGCAGGAGGAACAGGAAAAGAGAGAGCTAGCAGAAAATTTAGGCAGCTAATTTTGTGAACTACTATCTGCTCCAATCGGAGCATCAGGTGGGCACAGGTAAGAGAGGGATTCTAAAACTGAAGTACTTAGGCAGACTTACAGATAAGTAACAGAAGTAAAGGGTAATATTATAACCATACTCAGGAAAGACACAATTGCTTTCTAACATCAGTGTCCTGGTTCTAATTTGCTATGGCTGCACAGAAAACGAGTGCACTAGTTGGGACCACATAATTTTTGGCTTCCTTTCACTTTCTGATTATGCCTGGGATAAGGCAAAAACAATCTGCAGGGCAAATATCTTTAATGAGACTTTTAAAATCCTTGACTTCGTACTTTCCAATCTTATATAAGAGGACTGATCATATCTAAACAGGTTAAAAAAACCCCAACAATGGAAGTTCAATTATGGTCTACTAATTATTATATGGTACAAAGAAAATAAAACCTGACCTTCCGTGAACCACTCCATCCAAACACAATATATCTGTTATTCTGTTTTGGTTTGTTTTTTTTTCTTGATTTTTTAAAATAATACTGCAATGTAAGTGTTGATCTGTTACTATACTGCTATATGCACTGGCTAGCTACTAAGGTAAAAAGGAAAAGGAAGCAAATGATTGACCTAACAAGAAACAAAGATATCTAATAGGTTTCTAGAGATATAGTTCATTCTTATATATATAGATTTTCTTGGGGCTGGCATGTATTTTCATCAAGGCATACTGTTTCAGAATTAGAAATGATGACCAGCCAAGGAACTCTCATCACAAAATTCAGGAGCTGGAGAACAGCAGAGAACATGGTAAAAATTCCCTAGACAGGCAGCAGCTGCAGTTTTGCACAGACCTTCTTTTGCTTTTGTTCGTCACGGTTTTGGAATAACCTATGTAGAGCAATTCAATCAGTGAAGACTTACTGATAGTGTTTGATATGCTAGCTCTACTTCATCTGCGACAGAAATATCACTGTAACTGTCTAACTACAGCACAGCTTTTCCTATTTGTGGGAATAAGTGCTAAGCCTTTTCACAGTTACTTCCCATAATTGCATGCCATAACCATTGCTCTTTTCTACTCCAATATATACAGAGAAATGTTTCCAAACTGGGATGCCAATATCTATATTCTGGTTCACCACAGGGCTAAACACTCTCACTGGTATGACAAGTCAGGTCTCAGCTGCTGCTTCTGCATCTACAGTTTTCCACAAAGGAGATGTCATCTTCCCAACAAGTCTTTCCTGTCATGTTGAGATAGAAGTGTCCAGATTGAGCAAAGCTCAGCTGTCTAATCTTGTATGCACTTCTCCACCATGTGTAGCTCATGTCCTCGAATTCATTTACAGACTAACATCCCTAAGGAAGAAATTTATTTTCAATTGGTGTGCCACAGTAGAGCAAAAGACACATATGTTAAGCAGTATATGGCAAAGCAGGAGAGGAAGAAAATCAGGCTGGTTTTCTGTCAGAGTGACCATTGCCAGTTTCAGGATTTGTTCTTTCAGCAGTCCTACATAAAGCTGACGGTATTTGTTTTTTTCCAAAGGAGCTGGAAGAAAAGCTGTGTACGTTCTCATCTGTATGAGAACGGGTCAGCAACTGTTGGAGGAACAGAAGGAAGACTTTCACTACTGATTTTGACATCCACAAAAATACAGATTTCTTCCTAGATCAGCAGTAGACAAATGGACAGATGTATACAGACTATCACAAAAATCTTTTTCCCACAGAATTATAAGCTATAGTCTCACACAGAAAAGCTTACTGAAATTTAAATACTACACATATACTATAAAACCCACTATGAAATTAGTGTCTTATTAGAAACGGTTTGACTTAAATTTAACACAGATGTTCTTAATAACATAAGCAAACAGAAATTTTCTCTTGTCTGACCAATTTTAAAATTGATTTGCATAGAATTTAAATATCAGATAACTTTGTTCATATAAAATATCACTGCAGCTTTAGTCTGAAGAACTGCCACAGATACACCAAGCCAATAATTGCATAAACAGAAGTCTGTTAGTAAAATACCCAGGCAACTGATTTGTCAGTTTCCTGTAACATTTATGCCATCTACATATAAAATTAAACAAGAGTATTCCTAACCCATTAAAAGAACTGTTAGGCAATGTTTCTTCTAAAATCTGTTAATTACTGATTTTTAAAATGCTTTTCTGTTAAGAATAATTCTGCCTCCAGGCCTAATCACCTAGGTTTCTGGTGTTTTCTCTGGATAAAAATAAGAGGAGAAACCAGCAGTGTTTATATCATAAGAATGCAGAAATATTCCTGCTGTATTGTTTAGGAGAAAAATAGATCTGATAACTTACCTGTCGTCTTCCAATATATTTGTATTCCTAAATGACTGATGTATCAATATATTTTGTATTTGTTTGTAATAGGGGCTTTAGAAAATAGAGCTATGAGAGACTCGTGCATTGGGAGTATGTTAGTTTCGCTAATTCATGTAATTTTAAAACTGATTTTACTCATAATTCCTAATCCACTGTTAGCAGTCAATCAGATCTTACACTAAGTGGGACGTTCTGGTGCATCCAGGGAGTTGCAGCTTGCCTAAAATACGGTATTGATTTATTGAAATGCAATTTTCATTGTAGAATGCACACAGTGGGAAGATATTATGCAGCTGTGTGAATACTAGATGACAATAGCACAGGAAGACAGTTTGTGAATATTTAACGAAAAAAAAATATTGTAAGATGCAAGGAGAAGAAAAACAAAATCCTTTTTAGGAGGACAGAATGCTGAACAACTTTCCCTTGGTGAATTTATCTCTTGGTGAGCTTCTGGGATTTGTTTGTGCATCCACATAGGAATCAAAGGGATTACAGCTAGAAGAACCAGTGCTGACAAAACAAGAACTGGCCTGAATTTTCAATCAAAAATTCAAAGCAGACTTAAACCTAAAGATTTTAGATAACTGAGAGAAAAACATTTTTCATTATTCTTCATTCTGGATGTTCTGATTTTATTTGGAGTCAGCAAGCTTGCTGATGACACAAAATTGGGAGGAGTGGCTGACACACCAGAAGGCTGTGCTGCCATCAAGCAAGACCTGGAAGGCTGGAGAGTTGTGTGGGGAAAAATTCAATGAAATATAAAACCAGCAAGTATAGAGTCTTGCATCTGGGCAAGAACAACTCCAAGTTCCAGCATAAGTCGGGGAACGACCTATTGGGGAGCAGTGTAGGGAAAAGGGACCTGGGGTCCTGGTGGACAGCAGGATGACCATGAGCCAGCACTGTGCCCTGGTGGCCAGGAAGGCCAATGGCATCCTGGGGTGTGTTAGAGGGGGCGTGGTTAGCAGGTCGAGAGAGAGGTCCTCCTTCCCCTCTACTCTGCCCTGGTGAGACCGCATCTGGAATATTGTATCCTGTCCTGGGCCCCTNCGCAAGAGGTTCCACTTAAATATGAGAGAAAACTACTTCACAGTGAGGGTGACAGAACACTGGAACAGGCTGCCCAGGGAGGTTGTGGAGTCTCCTTCTCTGGAGACATTCAGAAGTCGCCTGGATGCCTTCCTGTGTAACCTCATCTAGGTGTTCCTGCTCCGACAGGGGGATTGGACTGGATGATCTTTCGAGGTCCCTTCCAATCCCTGACATTCTGTGATTCTGTGATTTATCAGTTGCTGCTTTTCTGAACAGAACCAGCAAGTTTCCCAGTGAAGCCCAAATTTCAATTTTTTAACACAATTTATAACGCAGACTTCTTTGAAAAAAAAGTGCCCTGTAGACAGGTGACCTCTATTTGGCCCTTAGATGGATAGGGAGACTGGACAAGGGTAGTAATGCTTTCAGCAGAAAAACAGAAAAGTCAGTTTTCTTACCCAGTGGCAAGTGTTGTGCCTTAAAGAAGTTGCAGTAGAAATATGGTCTTATTCAATCCTTTCTCAATTAGAGCTCCATAAGGAGAACTAAACTATTTCTGGATTAACAATCTTTCTCATTCTGTTGATCAATACTTATTCTTCAGTCTGTGAGCTGTGTTCTGCTTTATTTTTTCTTCCCTTGAGAACTTCATTCCGTTATAAAATGCTGTATGGTTTGGGTTTTTTTGTTTTGTTTTGTTTTCTGGTTTGGGGTCAAGTTTGGTTTGTTTTGTTTTTCCTGTAGCTGGGTACTGATGAAAGTATAACCCTGCAGTCCTTCATTAGTTACGAAGAAAGTATTTAAGATGGGACAACACTCATAGAAAAGGGCTTGTGAAGAATAATGAACAGATCACATAGGCCATTAAGACTACATTGACTTTGAGTGAAGCTATTGTTCTTTAGCGTATCAGTTTCACGGTGTGGCCGTGGAGTGAGAGCACTGTTGAAGACGATGACATTTGCTTTAGACGGAAAGCTCAGATCCATTCTTAAGCAGCTGAGTGAGGGACAGCAAAATCACTCTTCGACCAACTAAGCACTGTGAGTAAAACATCAGCTCAGTTCCCATAGTAGCTGCCTCAGACCTTTGTGACTTTGGACCATCTATTTAAAGATAGGACTCCTTTATTCAAGCATGTGACAATCACTGAATTTAACCCCAGAAACAAGGCAGTATTGCTCGCACTGAGGTCTGTATTGATGTAAGTAACCTTTCCTTCATTATCTCATCTAGCTCAGGTACCTCTTTTGTATGCTATAAGCTGTTATTTTAATGTGGGTCATATAAATGTTGAATAGAAAGGGATAACTGGATGTTTTATGTCACTGTAGAACTTCTTGTGTTCCAGCTTTTATAAAGACATATAATCACAATGTGGAAAAAATACATATCTTGACCAAGTACTAATATTGTAGTCAATGAAAAGAAATTGGAAGTGTCTGAATCATTACTCACGCTTTTAAGCACAGCCTTCCTCTTTCTTGTTGTACTCAGGCACAGGCTATTTTTTAAATGAAATGTTAGGTACAAAGCCCTAGTGCTCTTCCTGTTGAATTCAAGACAGTATAATACTATTCAGAACTCCCAGAATATTTGTTCTCAAAAGGATACCTCTATTTGTCATTTCAGAAACCACAATATGAATTCTTATTCTCCTTATCTGTAAAATCATTATCTGAAACACTGGATGCTCGAATAATGGCCTAGGGAAACTGCTGACACACAACTGACACTCTGAAGCAATTAAAATTTATCACCAACATATTTGGAGAGCCAGCAGTTCTCTGTTAGACTTTTGCACTCATTCTTCAGCACAGCTTGTGTTACCAAATTAGCCTCCATACTTGAACACAGAGGTCAAAGAAATAAGAACATCAGGAAACAAATACGCAAACTTAGAATGAATTCATAATGGCATAAATTATAAAGTTGAGGGATTCTGTCCTTTTACTGATAATTATTTTGGGTGTGGGTAGCAGCAAGAGCACTTCAGTACTAAGTGTGAGGCTGGAGTTCGATAGAAACACAAACCCACCTGGCTGCTGGTTGTAGTGGTTCCTGCTTTATGTTGACACTGAGGGCCTCACTACCCAGTTAGACCTGAATCAGTGCACTAATACATCAAACCAACCAGACAAAACAAAATTTTGAGTTGGCTTGCCATGCTGGAAGGGGCCACACTGAAAAAAATGAACAGCAGAGTGCAAAGGACAGGATGAGTTTGTGCTGCAAATGGGAGAGAAAGGAGCCGGCAACCGGTATTTAGACTGGTGTAGGCAGTGGAGGAGTCATCCTGGCTGGATGGGAGAAGGAGAGAAGGAGAAGTAACTGTCTGAAACACCCAAGTAGGAATTTCATCCTTACTGTTTACTATTTAGTCTCTAGCTGTAGCCAATTGCTTAAGAAATTTCTTTTTCTTTTTTTTTTTTTTTTTAATCCTGTGTATTACAGTGATGTGCATACCATGTGTTAAAGTAATGTGCATGCTATAATGAAGAGGGCTTAGGAGGGACCTCATCACTATTTCTGTACTTCAAGGGCAGCTACGAAGAGGACTGAGGCTCTCACTTCACAAGGAATCACATGAAGAATACAAGTGGCAACAGGTAGAAATTGCACTGGGAGAGGTTTTATCTCAGTACAAGATTTTTTTTTTTACAGAAACAAGTATTCACTAGAACAACATCCCCATGGATGCGGTGGGGTCCTCTGCACCAGAGGATTTTAAGATGCGATTGGACAGGATGCCAGATAATCTCATCTAAGCTCCCTTTCCCATGAAAGGTTAGACAGATGATCTTTGGAGATTCCTTCCAACCCGGGCTGTTTTTCCACTTTGTGATTCTCTGATTATTTTGGTTTCTTAGTATTTTTAAGTAGAGAAAAAGAAAAGTGAAGAAACAATACTTATACATGTTTCAGCAGGTATAGTGAGACTTCTTTTAGGTAGAGTTCAAACAATATATTTTTCAACTGGATTATTTGCCTATGGCAGAAGAAGAGTTGGAATTGTTCACTTTCAATGCACCTTTAACGTGCTAACGATGCTTTCTCTGTTTACCTTTTTCAGATGCAGATTTGCAGCTTTTGAGATTTTTTTTCTCGAGGCCCCAGTTCCCACAAACTTTGGGTTGCAGGAGGAACTTGGCTTTCACTTGAAAACTGCGACAGATAGAGCTCTAGCCTTGTGGTTTCTGCCAAGCAGACTGAAGTTTATCAGGAGAGAGGGGAGACTGTAAATAGTGCCCTGGATGGCCCTTGCCTTGCTGGAGGGCTGACTTCGTTGACTGCTTCACACACACCATGCGTTTACAGTCACATACCACTGAAGTTTTTCCATTTCTATGGCATCTTCTACCCTTCTCTTAGCTCAAAATCCTTAGAATACGCTTACTGTTTTTCTTTCAAGCACAAAAAAAAAATTATCTAAATCCCCTTCATGAATTCTAGATTTTAGAGTAAACTGTTCCCCAAGTCTTTCATAAGACTTGGACTTGTTTTTTTTTTTTCAATTTATTATGCTCTGTATGTTATATTGACAATATTATCACATTTTCTTCAGGGTTACAGTTATCTTTGCTTTTATCTATAATCCTTTTCATATTAGCCAACAACACTAGAGTACTCCCCAATAGGCCGTGTTTCATGAAGGCTTCAAAAGTTTGGCAACTGCTGTTAAAATTATTCTGAAGTTCCAGACCTATCCTTTCATCCTCATCATTTTGCCCCACAGGCCCTTTTTTAAAAAAAATAAATTTAAAATGCAGCACTCAGGATACCCACTGAGACTAAATGTCCTGTTTCCATAGCAAAAAGCTGTTAAAGTTTATTTATTTTTCTTTAGACTTATAGTAATGAAACTATGAAGCTACAAAGATAATTTCACCCCCGCCTCCTTCCACACATTTCAATAGCTTTGGGGTAAATGCCACAATGAGTTTTAAAATGAAATTACCTTTCATTTTCAGAAAATAATAACTTCCAGCCATATCAGCCATCCAACAATACTTTTTTTTTCTTAAATTAAAATTGAATACGATAAGAAAAGACAACAATGCCTGAAGAACAATACTGACGACAAACAAATCATTGTGTCATTGGAGGAAATGACATATACTGTTTGGTTTGTAAGGCAAGATGTGCACTTTTGAAGCTGAAATACCTGAGACTGAAAATTTTTCCATAACTGGTAGAAACAATGGATGGTGACCATGCATCGAAGTTGTGCAACATTTTCCAAATCTAATAGATTTCTGATTTAATTTCTGAGTTACTCTAGCTTTTTCAGTGATGGTCCCAGGCCTTTGGGTTGGTTTCACTTTGTCACATTAAGTTCCTTTCCATCTGAACTGGGTAGCTAACCCCTCCATCTCGTGTAGGGTGAGGGTCAACGGGTGCAGACTGAAAGACAGGAGGTTCCATATGAATATGAGGAGAAACTTCTTTACTTTCAGGGTGGCAGAACGCTGGAACAAACTGCCCAGAGAGTCTGTGAAGTTTCCTTGTCTGGAGACATTCAAAACCCACCTGGACACATTCCTGTCCGATCTGCTCTAGGTGAACCTGCTTTAACAGATGGATTGGACTAGATGATCTCCAGAAGTCACTTCCAACCCCAACCATTCTGTGATTCTGTGTATTACTGAGAAAATAATGTTATGCAAATGGCAGGCATATATGTGTCGAATGGTCAGGCTCCACATCAGACAGTTGCAACCTTTTCTAGTGCAGTTTTCAGGGCTGATAAATTTTGTCACATTCAAAGGGCAGGTAGAATGGGCATCTGAGGTCTGTGAGGTGACCCATCTCTTCTTCATGGTGAAGAATGACAAATGGGACTGAGGCTGGAGAAAGGAAGTAGGAGAAACAAGAGCCTGAGGGCCTCTCTCACCACGGGCCTGCACGTGGCACTTCACCAGCACTGCCTGCTCTTGTGTCTGGCCAAGAAGATTTGGGCCATACCCTCTCTAAGCCTGCAGACCCAAGAAGCCTGTGCTGTCTTTCCTCTGAACCTGGTGCACAGTGTGAATATGTTCTCCTTTCTAGAATAACAGTGCTTCTGCTGCTAGTAAAAATAGCACGACACACATCACTGCAGCTGTACAAAATATCTGCGCATTTGTATTCCTGTGAAAATAAAAACTAGAAAATGACATAACTCTTCTTCTCCCCTGCAGAAAATTGAAATAATCCCATGGCAATAACTGTGAAGAATGGCATTAAGGTTGTGAGAGGTGAAGTTCACATTCAAGCTGCTGCTTGCAGTCAGTTACCATGCATCAGCTGAGCCACAGTAGCTACATTCTCAAAACAGCTACAGGGAAGTAGAGGGCAAGGGCACTTAATGTGGTCTGTGACAAAAGACAGTCGAACTAAGTCACATTACCATGCATTTGCCATAGTGGAAGAACAAAAGACTCTCAGGTTTAGCTGACATAACTTTTAATTGGTGGAAGTTTCAAGCTGTACTTAAATCATTATTTTTCATTAACATGCACTTGAAAGAGGATGCCAAGATCTTTCTTGTTATGCACCCCTGCATACCTTATGATATATTTCTAAATTGTATAATTACATATTACTTTTCACAGTCAGTCTCTCCGCTACTTCAGTGTGCAAGACAAATCTGTAGTGCACAATGAACACTTAAGAAAGAATAGAGGCTCCTTCTTCACAGCTGGGGAGCTCTGTTGGCTCAGGAAAGTGCGAAAATAGACACTGGTGGCTCTTTTTAGCAGTTCCAGGGTGATTTGCGCTGTTGGAAGAGTGCAAGGACTGTTGCTTGTGGATGACCCATGTCACATCCTCTCTAAGGGCTGAGCTTTAGTGATGATGTCGTGACAAAATGCGACAAGTTGCTTTTACCTGTCAACATTCTAGAAAGAAAGAGAGAAATATTGCAAGCAAACACCATAGTCTCAAAATAAACTCTTCCATTCCCAATAAAACTAGTATTAAGTATTCATTTCTCAGACTCCACGTCCCAGTTTGTTACTACATTAGAGGTTTTTTATTTGTCTTATTTCTAGCACAAAGCCTATCATTAACTACCAGTACTGGTGTGTCACTAATACTCTAGAGGGAATATTTGTAAACTTAGTGGGCACATTTCAGAACATAAATGTTCCAACAGAAGGAAATATAATGACTACTCTGATGCAGTACATAAAGTATATATGTATATATTATAGGCTGACTTTCATTACGATACCTTTTTTTGCTTCACAGTTTGTCTACAAGTACCTGAAAGGAGGTTGTAGCATGGAAGGCGTTGGTCTCTTCTCCCAAGTGGCAAGTGATAGGACAAGAGGAAATAGCCTCAGGTTCGGATTGGATATTAGGAAAAAATTTTTCATGGAGAGAGGTGTCAGGCATTGGAACAGGCTATCCAGGGAAGTGGTGGAGTCACCATCCCTGGAAGTGTTTAAAAGACATATAGATTAGGTTCTTAAGAATATGGTTTTGTGTCAGAGTTAGGGTATGGTTGGACTCGATGATCTTGAGGGTCTCTCGCAACCCAAATGATTCTATGATTCTTGAGAGGCCAGTTTTCATGTAGAGATGCAAAAAGATTTCTGAGTTGCAATATTGACTAGCAGCATATGGCAAATTAACAGATTCTTCTATAAACAGAAAAGCTTTTGAAATATATGATATTCGTGCTATTTAATTAACAATGGTTGCTATGGATAGTTCGTTTACTATTTTTTTTTCTTTTCCATGAACAGCATTACTTAGAAATAGGAGACTTCATATGCTGGAATTCTTGAGTCTTTTCTGAAAGTCCCATATTTTTCTCTTCTTTCCATCTTTTATTGTCAGCAACCTGAGAGAACAGCAGGATTTAGGCCTGAACAGAATTTGAAAAAGAAATACTATGGGTTTTTTCAAAGAAGACTTTAGAATATAGGCACCAGTATCTTCTTCTGTTTTAATTTCATCCAGCTCTTTAAAAGTTGTGGTTTTAGGTGGCAATCCTTTTAGTCAACACCAGTTACATAAGTCTTATCATTGCTCTAATTTCAGTGGAAGATTTCACAATTAATAGTTTTCTAGAGTAGGAGAAAGTATTCATGAAGGATATTATTTTTTTCTTATCCCACAGATGTATTTGCAATGTTTACAATTAAAATAAATCATAATTAAAGTCACTGGTTATTCACAGAAATGTTCTTAGCCAGATTACTTTAAGCTGCTCTAAGTCCTTACAGCTGGAGTTCTCGCATGACCCGTGGTAGAAATGTATGTGTGTGTGTACATAGATTCAGAAACAGCCTTGAGCCGTGTTCTTGGTGAAAGTATGAGCAATGCTTAAAACCATATTTTGCTCCCATTTGGATAGGTTGTTACTTTGATTTTGTGCTTGTCAGAGAATTTGAAACGCACTCAAAGAGGCTACAGTATAAAATATTCAGTAGCTTAACTTCCAGATTGCTGCCTTATGTACCACCAGCAAACTCTTTTGAATGATAGATGTCACTGTCCTAATTCACTAAGGAAACAAACAGAATATTTTTTACAATTATCTCAATTAATGAATGGATTCTGGACATTCCCAGAATTAGAGTAGCACAACCACTACACATTAGATCTAATATATCAGGAGGTTGTCTCAGTGCACTTGTTTTATTTTCTTCAACTTTTCAGACATTAAAAAATCAGGACAGTGGTAAATGCTACTGTAGTTTCTCCTGAAGACTTCCCTTCTGAAGAGGGAAGATAAAATGTTATAAATATGAGGAGAAAATATGAGGATTGATTCTCATCTTATACCTGACTTAAAGTCCTAAGGTAAGCACTTAAAGAGAATTTAACTGTGACCAGCTGAAATATCCCATTAACACATTATTAAATAAGACAAGCCATGTGATTAGAATTAACACATATTTAAATAATGTGTTGAATTAAGCTTTAAGTCTCAAATACATAGTGATTTATTGTAATGGTCACACTCAAAACCAGAAAGCTTTGTTTGAAGACAACCTAGAGGAAACTGAAAGACACATTTCCTAATAGAAACCAGGCAAAATTGTATAGATGCTGGAAGCACAGTTCTACTTTCTAATTAAGGTCTGTAATTACTCAAACTGTTCTGCACAGTCATTTTCCTTTCCTTCCTGTAGTGCTGAGAAGTCACAGGGAGATCTGCTCACATCCATCAGCTTGCTGCATTCACATCTAAAATATGGCATGGCCCAGAAAGAAAGACAATTCTTTCTGGTTTCTAATTAGCATCACAATTGGAGACATTAGATTTTTGCTCTCTTCCAGCCCCACTTCTGGCTTCAGACCATATTGCTAGAGTCAGCAATTGCTGCCAGAAAGAAATGCCAGGAGGTGTAAAAAACAGTATTTGGTAGCTAGTGCAGGAATAGAATAGCTGCTTTTTCCAGGACGATTTAAGATTGTGGCAGTGTTGCAGCACTAGATTGAAAAGGGTCCCTTTTGATAAAGGAGTTAACAGAAATTAAAGGAGGAACTGCTCACTTAGCAAGGTGCAGAAGTGACAGAATGGATCTGGAAGTGATGAGCAGACCTATATAATTACAAAGGCTGCAGCAAGAAGCAAATCTTCATTCTTCTTCTATATGTTTTTTACTCAGAGCTTCTAGCTAAGTACCTGGTTTTGTTTGCTCTTGATGGTTATAGTTTAGAAGCTTCTTTTGCAGGTGACCACTTACAGAACAGTGTCAGAAAATAATGCTTTTTTTCTGTCCGATTTGCTTTTCAGGAAAGAAGTTAGAAATACGTGTTGAGTCTGTGTTTTTAACTTCCCCTCTGGTTTTCTGTGGCTGTGGGTACATACCTTGTGGAGTCCATTCTGTGTCTTTGGTGCTGAGAATTATTTTTTTTACTACATCGTGGAGTTAAGTGGCAAAAAGCCTAATTTTTTTGTTTTAAGTTGGACTTAAATGCAAGCTGAGCTTTAAGCTGCTTATCAGTAAGCATTTGGTGCTCAAACCTTGGTGTGTTTAGAGGCATAACGCTAGCTAATGAGGGGAACGCAAACCACTTGCTGTGTGTAAGTGCCTCCAGAACTAGTGAGCAGTTGTGTGAGGGCTACTGCTTGCCTTGGGCTTGATCTGTTGGCAGTAGTTCAAGTCCCAGGTTAGGTTCTGGTCACTTTCTGTCATTTCTAGAATATTCTCATGTTGTTTTTGTCATACCAAGTTTGGTAGGTGGGATGTGTCTGATACAACCTGCTACAACGTGCTCGGCTAGCTGTAAGTCACCAGTCCAACTTCGGAACAAGTTCGGATGCGGTGTGGGTGCTCAGCTAGTGGTTTGAATTTATCGTGAATTTGTGAGCCCTGTGTGTCTGGGACACCTGCAATTGTGCAACCTGAGTTAACCAACAATCTTTAGCAAGAGAGGACTTCCAGAGTCTGATCAAAAGATGATCAGGGCTGCATTTGTATGACTGTCTTTAGGGATGGTTGGCAGGGCTATATAATCGCAGGTTCCTGGCACTATGGAGTGCTTGTGTGCTCCTGTTGCTGTGTTGACTGGCTTTTAGGGGGTGGTAAGGATGGAAGTAGGGATGGTGATGAGGGAGAAAGCAGTGGGGTGGGAAATGCCATAGCTTTAAGGACAAGATTCCAGATACAGAAGAGGAACTCTTACTTGCATTGCTGTTAGATGCCCTGGAAAACTTTCAGAACAGCAGATTATTCAAGGCATGCTGTGGCTTTATTTTTTGTCATCACTCATCAACTAGGCATAAGCCCTTTAATAACAACCATCTGGAGTTTGTGGTATTGTAGTACTGAGCAATAATATCTGTGCTTTATGTGCCCCAGTCAAGAGAATGATAATTGCACGTGTTTTGAAGTGGAAATAGGAATGATATGTATACACCATATAAATGCTGACTGCATAGAGCAATAGTTGCATGCACGGACAACGTTGTGTCTCTGTCTGGAAAGCAGCTGGTTTGGTGATTCCCACTTATGGGAGCATCTCCAGGAGAGAGAGCCTTATCCCTGGAAGGAGTGACAGTAGTGCATACGGACCCATAGGCAGACAGTCTCCAGCATTCTTTTTTGGTGAAAAAAAAAGTAATTCAAGTCCTACACCAACTTGATTCATTTCTGGTTTAATACAATTACTGCATATCAAATAAAGTGGAAGTGGATCATTTCCAGTATATCCCTCACAGAAATCTTCCGAGTTATATTTCCATAGCTGGCGACTGTTGTGCTAATGTGTATATGAAAAGCTTGTGAAAATGTCTGCTTTATTTTTTACTCTTAAATTTCTTTCTCCCTTAGAAATGCTGTATAACCTAGTTATGGCTTCCATTTTGATAGCTCCTTCCAAAGATAACCTTCTCTCTCAGGAAGTTGGGAAAACAAGATTTTGTTGTTGTTGTTGCTGCTGAGGTTTTGTTTGTTTGTTTTTCTGAGATATAATTAACGTGATCAAAACTGATGGGTAAAGTTACAGATAGGAACAAATTCGAACTGATAAATCAGGTATAATACTTTACATATTTTTACCTTACTGACTACCATTGATTTTTTTTTTACTATCATTGACTGGAAGTTCCTGTAAATGAACAGTCTGCATTTCATTGTTGTCTTTGTTAATCATAATTTGTATATTAAAGTGAAGAACTTTTTGAGTATCACTTCAATTAAAGAGGTAAATCTACAAAAAGTTTCAGCTCAAATTATTTTGTTTTAAATTGTTCCCCCACAGCATCACTTTTACTATTACTGAAAAGAAAATGCAGGCTGTTTTCATCCCACCTATTGCTCTTGAAATGACACCTTACAAGAATTACCACTGGCACACTACAATAACAGATGCAACATATTTTACTGTTGTAGTGGGTTTTGGTGGCTTTGAACTGATGAAACTAATTATTCTCAGCTAGATTTTGTCAGTGTTTCTCTTTGGCAGGTCAACAATGCAGCAACACAAGCAGCAACAATGGCATGCCTGACTTTCACTGGGGAACTTAAACAGTGAGGTACATGGTTACTGCCTCACGCCCAGGATGCCAGAAATGGAAATTCACCTTTGTGCTAGAGAGACATGATGGGTGATCTGGTCCAAACAGGCAATTACTGCTTCCTGTGTCAGAAACAGAGACAACCTGGAGGCTTATCTGAAAAATCTCTCTTGACTAGATGTTAGTGAATGTTCAAAGAGTGTTCGCCTAGGATTATGGTTTGGCAAAGGAGCACATTTTAGGGACTTCAAAATGGCAAGAATAATGAGGAAATAATTCAACCAAAGAGAGAAGGTAGCTGAATTTACCAACTAACATGTTCAAAAAAAAATGGACATCTGGTCAAATTATTTGTAAGATCTAATAACCAGAAGGAATCTCATGCTTACCTCAGATTAAATTATTTTCAGAGTTGACAATTAGTTTTCGATGCACCATTGTGCACACTTTTGATTTCTTATTCTTAAAATACTTAGAATCAATTTTATAAAAGTGTTGGCGTATTATCTTTCCCTAAAGTGCTAGAAAAACAATCCAAAGCTGACAGTAGCAGAGCAGATGGGGAAATCAAGGAGGCAGACAGCTCAAATTAATGAGGATCAGGTTCACCCTGGGTGGGAAGATTATGAGAGGAGAACTACAAACTACCGTAAGTTAGCATTATCAGCAAGTGTCTCAAGCAGGTTTTGTACAATGATGCTTTACTGCTTTGGTAGCAGTCAGCTGTCAGTAATGGGCAGCTCATTAAAAGTGGATATGATGATGGGTATACAGACAAACAGAACCACATCTTATAAACAGTGGCATGCAAATAGACTAAAAATGTTTTCAACCTTCGTGATGTTCTTTCCAGGTTGTCATTTTTCTGTCCAAGACTATTTTTGATACTTAAATTAAGCTTTTAAAACTTTGTGCCCTTTATAATGGTTCCCAGTACTTAACGCAGCAACAGGAGGAAAATAACTTCCTAGGTTTCACTATTGAAGCGTAACCAGAAGTATTCCATTTTCAAAGCAGTTGTCTTTGAACTTTGGAAACTAATATATAAGAAAACACAGAAGGTAAGCAGAAGTGTCCAAAAGTCCTTTTTGGTTTTTTTTCAAGCAGTGATTCCAGATCCAGACTACCAAACTGTCTTCTGACCCCTTCAGAAACAATAATATACCAGTTTTATGTGTTAGTACTCTCTGAATTTGCATGTGACACACTCATTAAAAAAGGATAATATGCAACCCACTAGTGAATTTCCTCTTTTTTTTTTTAGGAAAAAAGGACATTCATCTGCCACAGTAAGTTAATGAAGATGACATATCTGGCTGTTAATACCTGCATTGTACCTTCAGCCACTCACTAGTGAATACTTTGTAGGTAAATGCGGCAAGAAAAGTTAGGAATGCTTGAAATAATATCCATTTTAACTCAGTTCTTGGAGAACAAACCTGAAGTCACTGTAACATTCTATGTGAAGGTGGGATAGACCATAAGCCTTGTTTTGAACTCTGTCTGGGGCTATAGAATCCCACCTGGCCCCAGCTTGCTTGGAGGTGCTCCCTGCCTGCATAGCCAGGAGTTGAGACACAATCAAGAATCTGCTCCCCGGGAGTATAATTGGACTGAAGTACAGTTGCTTGCTGTGCAAATTAATCTTTCATGAAGGCTGCTGAAGCACAGGACAAAGTGCTCGTTTCATTGATTTGACACAGGACATATTATTCTCATCACTGTATGACACATTCTCTAAAATAAAGGATAGATGATTGGTCCTGGCAGGAGAGATATTCACGAAGGGCCTTTCTTCCAGCCCCCTGCCTCATCCCTGCTTTTGAACAGTGTTCTCAGTGGCAACTATATCACAGCAGCTCCTGCTAATGCAAGACTAAAGACAGAAGGCCCTCTTTCTGCTCTATAAAGTAGAACCTGTATTCTATCTGTATATATATATCTATATATATATATTCAGTATGTGCAGAATGGCTTCTCAAGTCCAAGTTAAGAAACTGTATTTTCCACTGCACTCGCACTCTGGGTGCTAATTTTGTCAATTCTGTTTCTTAAAATCTGCTGTTTCCCAAAAGTCCGTTGCAACTATACTTGAACAGATGTTTCTTTGCATCCTATACAGTCATTTTCACCAATGTAAAACTACTGATTTTGACAGTATTGGTAAATAATGAGGGAGGGGGATAAAAAAAATGTTGTCAGGGAAACTTAGCAAATAAGTTATTTTCTCTTCGTTAACTGATAAAAGTTAGGAGGAGTTTGTACCTTTTGAAAAATCTACATCTATGTTTTTCTTGTATTTGTTCATTGTAAGTCTATTTTTAAAAGTTCTTACTGAAAACATTTAGATTGTTTAACCTACACAGAGCTGGGAAATACAAGACCCAAACAAATACAACAAACTACAAAGTAGTCACAGAGGCCAGCTTTAGCTTAATGGACTAATCTTTGTATTCATTAGGGAAGGAGTCAGAAAAGTAAAGTGTGTGTTGAGTGTGTCTGGGAAAGAGTTATATTTGTGTTGGGTTTTGTTAGGGCTTTTTGAGTTGCATCTAGAATAAAAAGAAAATTAAAACAAGCAAAAAAGAAGCCACTCCCCTCCCCACCCAGTCCAACCAAAGAAAAACCACACACAACTCCCACTCAAAAAACCCAAACAAACAAAAGCCAAACTAACAAGAAACCAAAACCAAACAGCAACAAAACACTTCTCTGTGGATTGTAGGGAAGCTAGAAAATCTTTGAGAGTCCTTGTTATGTTGCCTTGTTCCAAGACCAAAAGAGTATGAAAGCAGTTATGATACTGGCTGTAGATTTCACAGGCATGACAGAACTTGAATATGTTAGTGTAAAGAGTGTTGCTAGGGAAGTTTGGTCTCTGCAACATAACCCACTTGTTACCCTTAAGTCTTTACAAAAATTAAAATGATTGAATACTTTTCTGTTGAGATATGTAACTGTTATGCTGAGATTTCTCATATTACATGAGTGATTTGAGATTTAATAATATTTTCAATGGCATAGCCAACAGGGAAGTAAAAAATGGCTTTGCGTATAAACTGAAAAATTGTTTTTTGTTTCGGTGCTAAGTGTCTCTGTAATTTTATCAAATTGAAATACTTCTGCAGCTACAGTAAGATTGTGTAATGAAGCACAACTGATGATGCTATAGTCTTCCTAATATTAACATTATTATTCAAACTCAAATTCTTGTGCGTCTTTTGGGGTATGTAGTAACGAAACCAGTTTAAGTTGTCTTCTGAGTGCTGTATCTTTTAATTCAACATTTCGTGTTATATCATATTTTCAGATAACAGAGAAAAAAGCACCTGCTTTGGAGTAATAGTTTTTAAGGCCAGAAAGGGACTATAAATGAGCAGGTCCTGCATTCAGGCATGGAGGCTCAAAGAAACAGATTATTTTATCCTTACAGATCAAATCTAATAGAGAATAGAATAACTTCCTTTCAGTTTCCATGCTAGTTGCCAACGG
Organism: Pampusana beccarii; assembly: GCA_013399365.1. Classification (NCBI taxonomy): domain Eukaryota; kingdom Metazoa; phylum Chordata; class Aves; order Columbiformes; family Columbidae; genus Pampusana; species Pampusana beccarii. The sequence goes on from VWYH01005634.1 coordinate 23,660, forward strand.
ATCCACCTTTTCTAGTTTTCTTGCCTGTGTGTGTGTGTGTCCTTTTACCCAGACAGAGTTGTGTAACTGAATAATTCTCACCTGTGAGGTTGGTCTCTCATTTTTCTTGCTTTCTTATATATTAGCTGTACTCATACCTGCAGCTGGAAGGGAAGGGAGGCTTCTCCAGTGTATGTTCATCAGTATTTGCAAACCTAAGACAATATAAATCTAGCCATCTAAATAGTCAAATGTGTAAAAACTCCCATCCTAATACTAACACCAGAGAAATGTGTGCATTCACAGCAGTTTTCACATGGTGGCTGTAAGACTTGGATAACCAGTAAACGCCACGCATGTTTTAGTGTCAAACATTGAGACAGATAACTGGCTTTCAGGACAGAGACACGAAACCTGTGTCAGGGCACTGGTTCTCCGTTTTTGGGGAGGTAGTGCTGGTGGGGAAGAGTTCAGTGATTTGGGGCAGAAGGATGAATTGGATTCTGACAATCAGTCAGAGTCCATGCGTGGGTGTGAAGTGCCTAGAACAAGCCATCAGCGAAACAGCATGGGTGAACCTCAGGCACCTTGGGGTCAGGGCTTAATACAACCTCTCAAAACGAAGCAGTGTCTGAAATCAAATGAGATCTGCTTTTTTCTTGACAGCTTTTTCAATTGACATTACCTGAAGGTTTTAGGTTTGTGGGGCTGTTTGTTGTTTGTTTGTTTGTTTGTTCATTTATTTGTTTTATAGGATGGGAAAGAAGGAAAATAAGTGTTGGAGTAATATAAATATTTACTTTCTTCCTACTTACTGCTGCACTTCTCTTCTTGTACTTCTACTTTCACATTCCAGCTCCCTCACCTGAAACCTCATCAGCAGGATGACAACAAATTTTACTGCTGAACTATTGGACTGTAGCACTGAAAAAGTCAGATTTCCCCATTTCTTCTTTGCTGATGGCTGGGGCAATGTGGGCAAAACATAAAGGGAGAAATAATTATGTACAAAGATCTTTTAATAGAAAAAGCAACTGTCTGAAGAACCTTCATAGAAGAATGTATAAGGTGAGTTTTTCCCTCAGCTTTGTAAGTCTAGAAATGCTTTCACAGCCAATATTGAGAGCTGTGTGTCAGGTCTCTGTATTTGTATCTAAGACTTTACTAAACATAGCCATAAGTAGATACAAAAAGAGGGTGATGGAGAAGAATAGCCCAATAGGGGCACTAGAATGAAACTGGACTGTATGTTTTTCACTGGTATTATTTGGTATTTCCAGAAGATGAGAGTGAGAAAATATTCAGATAATACCAACAGCAAAAGGGCAGTCAGAATTTCTGGAGTATCTAGTCTTTGATGATTATACTCATTATAAAATATTCCTGTAAAGATAGAAATCCTAACAAGACAATGAGGAAATAGCGAATAAAATCAACTAGGAGTAGTGTTGGAGGGGGAGGAGGTGGGAGAAAATGAAAGACCATGATGCTTCAGTATTTTTTTGTGTCTCATTGTTCTTTGCAGACTTTAAGAAATAATGTTGCAATGATTAGGGAAAGTGTACACAGTATTTGCTAAATGCAACAGTATTTAGAAATCAAAGTATTTGGTATTAGATCAAAATGTAGATTAGAAACTGACAATGTAAAGTCAGTGCTAGTGTAGAGTTGTAAGATGAAGGCTTACCAGTATAGCAGACAAGAAACTAGATAATAAGAACAGATGGGAAGAATCATTTACCAACAGAAAACGTTTGAGGAACAGCCAAACAACAATTACTCTCTACTGCAGCTGAAAGTAGTGGAGGTACTTGGGGACATAGATCCCTAAGTGTATATTGAATTTCAATAACTGAATTACCAGCACTTAATGTCACCTATAGCAGTCAACTGGGAATCAGTGGATATAAAAAGAAAAGGGCATTCGAGAGAATTTCAGGAATAAATTAATATCAATTAGATTGATTAAACCAATGATTAATTAAAAAAATATAAAAAAGAACTTGATAGATAAGCTAAAAAAAAAGGTAAATTAGAGCCAAAATTGCAGCAAGTGACAAGCATGTTTTTCTCCTGTGTAGGCTTTAAAAGAGTGAAGATGACAGGCTAAGTGGGAAATCTTCGCCTTTATTACAGTGTCTCTAAGGTAACTAGAAATATGAAAGAGTAAATTTGGTCATTAGCTGTAGATATGTTATTGAGAAACTTTATGTTTTGTGATTTTTTTAAAGGGTATATTGTAAGTTATGTAATACAGGACTACTGTTTCATAATTGTGATGAAAATAAAGTTCTTACTGACAGCTTTCATATCTGACAAGTCTGATTTATGAAGCATAAGTACATTAAATGTCTGCAGTAGTATTCTGTTGCTTGGTAAAGGAATTAAATACTCTGAATGTCTGGCCGATTGGCTTCGTTCCTGAAATAGCACAACACTATTCTTATTTTGCTATCAGCGAAAGGAAAGAATAAAAATCAGTTTGTGATGAGCAAAAGGCAGGAATCCATGGAAAAGTGTGGAAGCAGTTCCTTGATGCGATGACCACTAAAAGGTGTCCCACTCCATCTTCCTTTCCTTCTGAGTCATTGCACTGCACATAATGCTCAGTCATCAAATGGAAGATGTTCTTTAAATGTAAGGCACGCTAAAAGAAAAATCCATGTTGTTTTCAAATATGTTTATGGTCCAAGAAAGTCCAAGGGTACTTGGGCTTTGCTTTTGTCATGACTGATCTTAAGGATTCCACCAAGGTAAACTTAAACACAAATGAGATAATTAATTAGTAACTCATGAAACTAACAAATATTTACCTTTAACTACTTCTAGCTGGGCTTGAATCTTTCTGATGATTAGTGGCCTATTTCAGTAGGTTTGAAGCATGATGCAGTCCTATTGGTGTTTGCTTTTTTGTTGTTGTTGGTTTTGTTGATGTTACTTTTTTTTTTAACCTTCAATAAATAGTGTGTCCATAGGTATATAAGCAAAACAAACAGAGATCAACGACACATTTCTTCTCTAGAATAAAATGTAGAAATTTGAATATAGTATTTCAAGGAAAGAAAACGCATGAGTAAGCTGCACTCACATCTCACCACCGGCAGAGCCACAGAATTACAGGCTAGGGGAGAGAAGATCCATAATGGGGCATAGTTTTGGGGTTGGTTTAGACGAGTTTATAGAGCTCTGACAGCTTTTTGGAGAACTTGCTACAGAGGCTTGCAGTGTAGGATAGGTGGTTAAAATTGGTCATTTTCATCCTTTTTCAGCTTAAATGGGAGGCAAATATGGGTGTCCTAAGGAACATCTATGACTCTAAGAGTGGGGAGTGGATGAGCTGATGTAATTTATATAGGAAAGGCAGAATCTTTTTCAGGTTTATACACTCCCATAGCTCCACTAATGCAGATACACCTTCTGGGGATCTGAGTCCGAAGAAGCAGGTGCAGACACAGGTGAAACTGATGTATTGAACAAAGCGATAAAGATGTTAATAATTGAACAGAAGATGTAGTAGTCTCTTAGAATAGCTGCAGAAGAATACTGAACCTGGAGTTTTGGGTGCTAAAAACCTAACAATAACAAAAACATTTTAAACTGAGAGTTTGTGCCAATGTACAATAGATGATACAGCTTCTTTGTATTTACCGTTAAGAAGTGCAACTATAATCACTTTAATCATAAGCAGTAAGCAATAGGATAAACCAATTTATTACTGAATCTTCATCTGATTAACTCGTATCACCCTTGTCCAATGTATTATTCTATATATAGATTCTGCATTCTAAGATCGTCACCAGCAGCTGAGTCTTCACTATTAATAGCTATAAGTGACGAATAGATGGCATATGCTAAAATGGAGCAATATATTAATACTTCTGGCTTTTTCTTGAATATGAATATTTTGACACTCCTTTGAATTTGTGTAGTGCATTTACTGAAAGTAACATATAACATAATGCATCTCTTCTTTCGCAAGTTATCAGTTATATGTACACAGTTCTATAATTCTGTTTTCTTGGCTTATGCGCTGGGCAAGATATTAGATGTAAATGTCTTGTGTTATTGGAAATGTAGTTTGTCTTCTAGAAACAGTGCCTTCCAGGAATATACCAATTTTTGATTTGTTCAATTTCAGTTCCACCTGTATGATCTTTTGCTGTTGATTAACTAATCTTAAATGCATTTTAAAATTACTTCACTTTGCAACATTCAGATTTTTTTTTTTAGGCATGCTAATTCGAATTACATAGAAAACCCCTAGATTCTTCCATATCAAACTCTGCATCATCTGATTTTTTTTTTTTTTTAAATGCTTTCCTCTTCCTTTTGTCATTAGTAGTGATATTGCCCTAACTCAGAGTATTTACATTCTGGATATTTAGATTTATCCTTGTCCCTGCCTCCTGCATCACACATTAAAGCATTATTGGCAATTTGTATACTGCAGAACTGGACTGAGCTTCTCTTCTGTTAAACGTGCAGAGTATATGCACATTAACATCATGACTAGGAGAAGAAGTTTTTATTTCTTGAATGAATGTCTCCTTGTTGTCCCCACTAAACTGTATTTTTGTTTTGCATCCTGAAACAGTTCTGGGTTGAATGCATTGGATTACTTTTGAATGAACCTAAATCAAGTGACATCCTTCAACTGCTAAAAGGGATTCAGTCCACAGGGCAAAACAAGCAAACAATAGTTTGTCAGCTCAAAAACAATCCTGCAAATGCAGCGGATTCGCTCTTTGTTTTGGATAAATCATTTAACTTTTACACATATTGGTGAAAATGTCAAACCACATTTAAAAGGACTAGTTTAGGTATATTCAGCTGTTCTTTCACTGTATGGCAAATCAAGAAAGAAAGCCAAGAAAACTCATGCTGTAATCTTTTAAATAAATACGTTTGGGGTTTTTTTTTGCCAAAGCTAAGGTGAAATTTCATTGACAAAATGACTGTATTTGATAGTTTATTTAAAAAATCGAACTTGACATGATTCATCTCTGATCCTGTGGTCTTAGTAAACTTGAGCAAGCTTTTGAAGAGCTAAGACCTGTTCACTTATGGGTCCAAAATAATTTTGCTTTCCTACTTCTTAGTTGCCTTTTTTTTTAAATGAAAATAAATTTCTTTAGTGTGTTTCCTTTTTTTGTTTGTTTGTTTGTTTTGTGTTCAGCTGAAATCAGAGAGCAATCTTGTCTTTCTTGGCATTGGAAAAGTTTGTGCTCAGTCTGGGCTTGAAATTCTGGGTTCTTCAAAACCATATCCAAGGGACATAAAATGGAAGTCAAATGTAAGCAGAGGAAAACATGAAATTAAAAAAACCCAGGATGTTGGATTGCTTAGGGCTGTAAAGTGTATTATTCCACTTCTTCTTTATGTTGTTGTTGTTTTTGTTTGTTTGCTTTTAAAGAACACTTGACCCTTCTTGCCCAAAGAAATAAGTTCAAACACCTATTCCTTGGAGACAATATAAACTTATTGAAGAATTTGTTAAACAACTTGTTTTCTGAAAATATAAAATATCTGACAGATGTTATTTTACAGTTGATTCAATCTTATATATTGTATGAGACTTCCATCCCTTCTGGAAAACTGACACACATAGTATGAGAGTGTGTTGTATTGCATGATGTGGATTTTTCTAGTATAAGGGATGAAATGGAGAAAAGTCTATTCTGGAAACCAGTTCAGAAACTTACTTTAGCACATATAATTTTCTGTGCTTGAACAATGAAAGAGTGATTTAGCAAACTAGTATCACATTAACTATAAATCAGATGCTCCAGGTACTTAATCCCATGACCTTATTTGCATAATCATATGAACTTCACTGATTACAGTTACCCATGCTTTCAAATGCAATACCAATCTTAGGCCTTGTTTGAGGTTCATTTTTATAATGTGCTGCTCCAAGATCACCTCTGCTAGTTTCTGTTGACATTCAGTGTGGTGGAGACTGTCCTGGGCTTTTCGGGTGAGACTTTAATAAATAAGGAAGCACTAGCACTGTTAATACAATCATACAATAGTCCTCACTAGAATGTGAGAAGGACTCTTCATCTATTTCTAACAAGAATTGAGACATGTTTAGCGAAGAAGATTTTGGCACAGGATTTCTAAGCTCTCACTTGACATTGATATAAGGAGATAAGTAACAGCTCCTAACTGAAAAGTAATTTAGCATCTCTCCCTAGAGTAAAAGGGTGTTAACTACCTTCACCAGAAGGCCTGTGAAAAGCACTACTTAATAATAGGAAATTGATTTTTCAGAATGCAAAATCTCTTTTACAATGACTTTAAGATACTTATTGATGGAGCAGGAAGAAGTTGGCCTGATATACAGAAGACAAACATAATGCCTAGATCACTTACTTGTTAATGAAATGCTTGTTATGAATGAGAATCAAGTTCTTAAAGGCTTAATTCTGCCTCAGCAAGGTGGATTTTACTGATACATAGACCTCATTCACATCCTCTCTGCTTCAGTTTGTAAATGTAGCATCAGATCTGGACTGGTAACAGGGATTCATTTGCTCTATCCAACACAAAAAAGCCAGTGGACATCAGTCTGTCCAGTGCACCTTAGTTAGCTTACTTCTGCAAGAATGAGTGAACGAATCTCGGGAGACTGCACAGACGTCTTGGCCAAGCAAGGCACCTGTGCTGGTTTGACTGAAAGTGAGTTAATTTTCCTTCATGCAGTTAAAAACCTTTCTTTTTTTGTAGCTAGCACAGTTGTTAATAGGATTTAGTTTGAAAACAAGAAGANTCCAACACAAAAAAGCCAGTGGACATCAGTCTGTCCAGTGCACCTTAGTTAGCTTACTTCTGCAAGAATGAGTGAACGAATCTCGGGAGACTGCACAGACATCTTGGCCAAGCAAGGCACCTGTGCTGGTTTGACTGAAAGTGAGTTAATTTTCCTTCATGCAGTTAAAAACCTTTCTTTTTTTGTAGCTAGCACAGTTGTTAATAGGATTTAGTTTGAAAACAAGAAGATAACACCCCAGGACAAAGCTGTCTGAGAACCAAGGACATTATGAGAGCTCTGCCCACAGGTGTGAGGTGGCTAGTAAGGGGGGACATAGATAGGGCAGACCACGACTGACATCCAGACTGATCAATGAGAATTTTCCATGCTATAGGTGCCATGCTTCATATTTAAGGAGTGTTGGGATCTTC
>VWYH01005634.1:33420-79496 GCA_013399365.1 Pampusana beccarii
TCAAGCTGGAACACAAGAGGTTCCACTTAAATTTGAGAAGAAACTTCTTCTCAGTGAGGGTGGCAGAGCACTGGAACAGGCTGCCCAGGGAGGTTGTGGAGTCTCCTTCTCTGGAGACATTCAAAACCCGCCTGGATGCCTTCCTGTGTAACCTCGTCTAGGTGTTCCTGCTCTGTCAGGGGGATTGGACTAGATGATCTTTTGAGGTCCCTTCCAATCTGTAGCATACTGTGATACTGTGATACTGTGATAGTGCTCATTCACTATAACATTGAAGACTATGAGGAGATCAAGAAGTATTCTAAAAAACGAGTATGACAAAGAACTAGCTACAAATTCATTAAACTTTTTCAAGAATTCTACATGTAATTTGCCCTAATATAGAAGTAGCATTTAAATTCATTGCTTCTAAATATTTCATATGATTCTAATAACTTAATCCACGAATCCATACTGTGCAGTGCCACCTCTCTCACCCAGATACATTTACAGAAATGTGCGCCTGTTCGTTTTATTTTGGTCCTTCCTGTTTTACACCATATACTGTTATCTTCTTTTCCTAGAATAAGACTGTTCAGGGCTATTCTGTGGACATTGTTGCAAACATATTTATTTTTTAAACTATTGTATGTTTGTTTGCACTCACATCTTGTCCTCTATGTCCAGTTAGCTTCATGTTGTTGGATCTCCATAGATTTTGCTAGATGAAGAAGGATTTGGCCTCATTCTGATCTGCTCCAAAGACCACCAAAATTATAGGGGAAAACTGCCAGTGAGAAGAATTTTCTTTGGATCAGTCTCTGACTGAAGATTATTTTTTTTTAATTACATCAGATGTCTTTTCTGAACAGTAAAATAATCTGGTCTCCACTTTTTCCACTGGTTGGGGTCTCAGAACCTGAAAATTATCTAAAGCATTGAACCATTTCTTCTGTATCGGTAATGTTTATTACAAAATGGGTTTTGTTCTTACAAAATGAGAGCCCTTTTTAAGATTGTTTAGCATGCTATAATAGTAAATTAAACCTCTCTATCTTCTAGACCTTTGGTAGTGTTATTTTCAAACTCCTTGGGCTTTTAAGTAGTCCTTGATGGTGGAGTTTGAAAGCAAATGTTTATTGATTAGCATCAAACGTGTGCCTCTTGGCATTCTCTCTGACATGCTTCACATGCCAAAACCCATGTGAAGCTTTTGGTTTGGGAATTCAGCAGCCAACTTTGTTCTACTCTAATGAGGAAAAATATAGTCATTAGGGTAGCCATTGTTTTTAGTATTTAAACTTATTGTTGAAGGGATTATTGTTGCAAAATTATTATTTCTGACAGAACACACTGCTTACCTGGTTAATTCCTTTCTTTCTTTCATTTCTATTGATACAAAGTGCTGTAAAAATTCAAATTAGAGGTTGGTTGCAAATTGTCTATTAATCCTCTTCAGGTCTGCTTGTAACAAAAATACTGCCTTATTTAAAATTTTGTGTCTGACTTTCTATTTTCAGACTTGTGTCTTAAAATACTTGGTTTTGTACTAAGTGGCTTACCAAAACAGTGGAAATCAATGGGCATTTTTAGAAAATTTAGACAATTTACAGTAAAAAACCTGTACCTTGGAAGAGCTGACGATTTGTGATTTAATTCCTTTCAGCATGCACTATCTAGAGCTTGATGTAACTGAAACTTTCTGATATACTTCATAGCTCCTCAGGTGAAAAATTGTTTCTTATAGCTATTCAACAATACACATGCACTATATCAGAGGAAAAATACATTAGATTTATTTAAATAATATTGTAACTTAATGTACCATAACTATAACATGACTACTGTAATTAAAATGCAACTTTGCTAGGGTACCGTTAGTACTGTAAATCTATTTTTTTAAGACACTCTTCTACTATAAACATTTGATGCTTGTTTTAATTCCCATTCCAAAATAAGCTAAAGATACAATTATATCTTGGAAAGCTAACTGGGGAACAAAGCACATATAGAGATCATGTATCCTCTGGTTTTGCATGCTTATTAAGAAAACAAATCTGACTGTTTCCAGAGTAGTCTTACAGCAGTGACGGAAAACCCTGCATAGCCCCTCAGCAGGCCTGACCAGGTTGATTGTGACTGAGTTCAAAAGAAAGTGTATTATCTGGAGTAATTCACTGGATCTAGTTTTACTTTACAAATTTCAATGTTTGTTTCCTTTGGAAGTGGACTAGTGTTACTCTGCAGCTGCAGTTATAGCCTTAAGGCTGTTGTGTGAGCAATTAGATGTGGAAGAGTTTGTAGCATTATGCCAAATTAGCTTAATTTAAGATCTGCTGATCTAAGAATAAAAATGTTGATACAGAGATTCATACTAATATGTAGTCTATAAGAACAATTATATCAATTAATTACAAAAGCATTACATTTTTCTAAGAAAATTCTTAGTTTATGCAAGAACCCACCTCTGATAAAGACATCTCACACATTTTGCTTGTGAGTATCTATGCTAAAAGCCTTTTTTTGCAGTTATCAATAACTCATAGGTCTCTACATATTCTGCAGACTAGGGATCTGTTATGACCAAAGAGGAATCAAGTTACCTGTTCTGTTCAATATTCTATTTCAATGTCCTTCAGGTCTGGGGAAGTAGGAGTGGAAATTCTTTTCAGAATCTCATGATAAAACATGATAAAATTTCCAAGGTTACTCATTTAGGAAAAAAAAAAAAATCTTGAATTCCTAAGCCGAGTTCTTACTATGACCATGTTAAAAATGTGTTTCTGCATGCCTTGTAAAGAACTTAGGTGGTACTGTCAACTTTTTTCTTTATTTGCTGTTCCCTATTTTTTGACTGTTTGTTTGTTTTTCCTATTTAACTCCTGTTGAAAGTTAAACTTTTGCTTTAGGCCCTGTATTGTACCACTTCTTAAAATGTTTGACTAGTTGCTACAACCCCATTAACAGTATTTCCTTGTGGTTTCTCGCCTCTATGTTTGTACCCAACTGTCTTGCAAACTGTATGCTTTTCTAGGTAGAAAGAGGAGTCTTGCTTGAAAACTGACCAGTAAATGAGTCTCTCATTCAGACTTATAAGCACTTCTACGATTTCTAGTATCAGTGATTAATGTTGCGTGTACTAGAGAGAAACAAAACCAGAAATGTTCAAAATCTGTCTTTAAAAATTATACAGTCATGCAAACAACAACAGCTTGAACACCAAGCAGTAAGCATAGGTGGATGGGGATGGTCTCTACTTAGGGAATAGAGAAGGATGAAATATCTTTCTAAATCAGTCATGTGTAAGAGGGTATAGATGCCTTATTTAGCCTGAAGTTATCTGCCAGTGCCTCCCTGAAGCAGCCATTGATATGATATAATAATATAAAGTGGACTCATTTAGGCATGGTTCTAATTTGTGTCTAAAGTCACCTTTTGATACCAAGTAAACTCATGTTTCTGAGGAAATATCAAGCCAAGTCCAAGATTTCTGTTTTCAGCTGACAAATATTGTGTGGAGGTTTGGGGATATTTTTTTTTGTGTTCTGTATCCTAAAACAGACGTAAGATTTTTGTATAAGCCTTCATGCTTCCTTCCTCCTCTTTTTGTATCAACAAAGCTGTACATGGCTGACTATACCCAGTATTGAGCTCCAGCAGTGTAAAATTTGTATTCAGCCTTTGTATCTTCAAGATAAACTGAATTCTAGTCACTAGAATGCAGTGGTTTTGGCTTCCAGACAGCATTTGTTTCCAGGCAGGAATTTACAGCATTGCAATGTAGTTGGTTTACCTTCAGGGTAGAATAAATGTAGGGCAATTTTAACTCTGTTGTGCTTGTTACTCATTGAATGTGGGAATGCATTTGTTACAACAAGACTCCTTTCATCCTGAATATTAGCAATCTGTAGTGTCTCCCCCTTTCACTAATATTGTATTTTATTGCCAAACTTGATAATATTGCAAGGGGCATGGGTATTTTTGCCTATCAGACACCTAAAATAGGGTAATGTCTTCAGGTCTCTTCTTTGGTTTAACTCTTCTTTGGTGGGAAAAGTAAATTTATTCTATTAAGCTGATTAGAGTTTGAATTCCACATTTAGCAATAGAGCATATCTGCCTCTACACTCAGTAGCCCCAGGTGTTTGGCATTTCTTAATTAAGATGCAGCAAGGGTTTTCAGTTTATCCAAAAACTTTATTATGTGAAGCATAGTTTCAGCCAGGAAATGGTCTCATTTGACTTTTTCTGGGCAGAAGTAACACCAGATTTCAGTAACGCTGACTGATCTGTCCTGGAATCGAAGGATTCAAAAGGAAACTAGGAACACTGAGGTGAATGTGGCTTGCCTACTGAGGAAAAAATACAATTTCTTTAGTTATCCTCTTAGCTGCGTTGCTTAAGAATTTGTACAGAGTACAGAATTATTCCAGAATGGTTTCTAGGATATTATGCAGGAAATGTTAGAGCTTACATGTAAAAGAGGTCATAAAACGGCATAACTTGGTCATCCTTAGCTTCTGTAGGAATCTCTTTCAGTGTAAGATCAAAGCCAGATGTAGGTGGGAAGTGGTAGTGATAATTTTGATGATGGGTTTGGCACTTGTTTCCCTACCTCCTTCTAATTATTGGTGGAAAAAGATTAGCTGCATATGGTTACCTCAGTGGATTCACTAAGTAGAAAATCATTATTAAAAATTGGCATGAGAGTACCTGAGAAAGATGTAGATATTTGTGCATCAGTCCTGACAAAGGACACATACAATACCAAAGAACACCATTTTGGGACATCATGTAAATTTTGAATTTAATTGCTTGGTTTTAATCCATCAATATGGTTAGATCGGCAAAAGATATGTTTGATAAATGCAGACACAAACTTAAAGAAAATCATTATGCCTGAGAAGGAACAGTAAATTACTTATTCAGATCTTGTATTTAATGTAGTTATGGGGAAAAAGCCCTGAACACCGCCTATCGTACTACATTCTGTTTAGAGGGGACTGAATTAATGGAGACGTCTATTTATATGGTCTGATTCCACCATCCTGCCCTTACTTGAGATGTGTGAAATCTCATTAGCTTTCTTTGATGGATACATAAGGTGTCCCAAGTGGCTTGCAAAGTAATTGAAGTTATTTTTCAGCCGTCCTGTTCCTGAACCATTATTCTGAACCCATCAGAGGTTGTAGCTTAAATCTCAAGCATCTTCTATGAAACTTGAAGTTATTTTTGTGGTAGTGTCATGCCACAAATGTTGAAAATATTTTGTGATGTATGTGATATTTTTACTTTATTTCACTTGCCAATATTAATAGCCGCAACATCAGTTCTAAAGAACTTTCCCTTCAATTGCAAAAGAAAACATTTCCAGATGTCCCATAGACCTTCACTCATGTGTTGTGTAAACATTATGACTGTGGTCACATAAGTTTTGATTCATAGTCCATAATCATTATAATGTCAATAGCAATAGGTAAGGTATAGAATTTGATAGTTTAAGGTTGTGACACTCTTGTTTAGAGATTGGAATTACGCGTTGGTTAGATTAATGTGTATTGGACATGTTCACAGGGTGTTTTCTGAAGCCTGAATCTCATGAAATTGAAGCAATGTTTTGTCTAGATAAGTGCAGAAGGTTATCAGCCTGTGGCTTAGCATACCAGCTACAAATAATATAATTGTATTTGGTCTTGGTCTTGTTGACTATTACAGGACATTTCCCCTTGGTGTCATGGTGAAAGGGTCTGGATTCTTGGAAATCTTGGTCGTTTCTAATTAAAATAAATGACATAAAATATCTTTATTCAATACACTATATTTTCTTTCAATTAACAATATTGTTTGGATTTTCAGCATGTTACTTAAAAATGTGTTTATAATACTTCTCATGATATGGCTCTAGTTAATCACATACTAGATGCACTGCCTCTCTCTAAAATAAAAATCATTCAGAATAGCCTATTTGTTAGAGCTCAGGGTAAATGACATGGTAGATGGCATGAACTCTATGGGACATAACGACTTCCTGCGTATGTACAAACTCGATAAGGAACAAGATTTTGCTTCTGTCTAAGGGCAACTGGAGATTGTTGTGCTTATTTATCTGTAAAAGAACACTCATCAAACCCACTCATAATGCCACTTTTATGCTGGAATAACTTGGAAAAAAAAGTCCTCAGAAGAACTCCCCAAAAAAATCTCTAGTAACTTAATTGTCCTTGAAGGACTGATTTAAAAAATCAAGAATTTCCTTTTGATCTGTTCACAAAATCTTTCACTGTAAGCATTCCAGTTTACTCCTCTCTGAAAGTAATATTTTTCAAAAGAATATCTCACTACTCTCTTAATAAAAGACCATTTTTCTTTCCTGAAGTAGATCTGATTACTCTAAGCCACACTGTAAAATGACTCAATGGCACTGGTAATCCTCTGTTGATCTAGGAGACGAAACTCTCCATCATTCATAGTTCTTCTTGTTTTCAATGTAGATCATCCAGTTCACAGATTACTGGGATGCCTACATGAGCTCCTAATACTTCAACAAAATTAGATGGCTCATATTTAAATACATGGGCAAAATCTGAATGTAAATAAAACCAAATATAAAGGGTTTATAAGTGTATTAGGAAAGGGAAAAAAAAAAAAAAGAAAATAAAGCCCGTCATCTTTTAGAAGGAGACAAAATAAAATGCGTAGAAGAGAAACTGACATTAATACAGTATGGTGCTTAAGGAATTTTAGTAAACGTTTCTTAAAAAAATAAACCATTGCATGCAATACGCTTGTTTCTTACTGGAGTGTTGAAAGCAATTACGATTCAGGTTGTCTGGATGTAAGTTATCATGTGATGATGACTAAGGCTTTTCTTTGGGTTACCACTACCTTTCATGATTTAGCAAAAGAGCTTTTCACTGATTAACGGGCCCTGAGTTTGATTTTATTTTTTATAAGACCTGTGGTGGAATATGTGGTGGAATAAGAACTACTCACGAAACCTACTTCCAGGTGGGAAAAGAAAAAAAAAGTATGAAACTTGAGGTTTGTTTGTTTTTTTTTCACCCCCGTTTTTTTCCCTTGGACCTGTGCTGATGCTAGCAGCAATGGAATTCTGGACTTGTGGTTTTATCGCGTTGCCTTTAACTCAGTTAAGTTCAGGTCAAGTTGGCATCTAAATTTCAAGTTGGCAGTTGGCAAATGACTTAATGGTTTTATGAGATGTTGTAAATGTCTGTTTCTGTTATGAACCGACTGTTTAGTGAGTCTTTATTTCTCCTAATTTTTCCCAAGGGAATAAATTAAAAATCAGAGAGACGACAGCAGCACCCGTAAGTTATGATTACATAGATGATATGCAATTGCTATTTTGTGTTTCTAAACATTTATATTATGCTTTTCAGTGGTATTACATGCTTGGTATAGGAGACCACAAGGCTGCGGAGCTGCAGAATAGAATACAATGTGGCTACCTTTTTACTTTTAGTGTTAAACTTGGCCTTTACTGATGTGGTAGAGCAACTGTCTCCATTTGTAGAGATTTAGCACCCTGCTACTTTGTCTCTTGAGATATTGGGTAACCCCCAATGCTGTTTACTAAAGCATATAGATGACTCGCAGGTACACCTGCAGGAAATAGCTGTGTTACTCTAGAGGAAATTTGATTTAATCCAGGAGTATTCACTGACTACATAAATTAAGATTTCATAAAGTAGGTTGATTTTTAGGTTTTTAAACCAATTGAGAGACCTTAGATCCCCAGCAATACAAATTATGAGATTAGCATCTTACATCTGTGTTTCTGTCTATGTCTATTTCGAAATCTTTCATTAAAAATATTACTGGGTCCACAGGCTCATCTACTTGGGATTCAACCCAGAATATTGTTTAAAACCTAGATTTTTCTGAAATGAGAAGGATGAAAACTGCCCTGCGCATTGTCACTTTGAGCCCATATATTATTTTTTTCATACACTGAGCTTTGCACTGAAATACTTATTCTTACATTACCATACATAGTGCTGCCTGAGTATCTTCCCAGTCACTTCTTCCATAAAACATTACAACTAATGCATTTTGCTTCTGACTGTTGATTGTGGGTAATGCTATGACAAGTCCCTTTGGGTTGTGCATAGCACTTGAATTTTTATGTTAATTTGCTTTGCATCTACATTTCTAGGCAATCTATCAGACTGTGAGGATAACTGCTATGTTGTGAAGGAGAGTTCATGTTTCAGTTTTTATTCCGAGACTGTCCTTGTGCACATGGTAACATGCTCCTTGTTATCTTAGAGAATATTCAGCAGAGTAGAGGAGAACAAGAACAATTTGTAGATAACCTGTGGGAAGGAAATGTGGACTATACCTTGAAGAGGAATTAGAAACTTGAGGACAAATCTGGTTTTGGTCTTTCTGTTTCTTCCACTGTCCAACCAGTGTCTTAGTTCTTCTATTTCTGTTGTTTTTTGCTCATACTGTTCAAGAAAACAATGTCTCTTGCAGCCAGTTTATTTTGTCAGCCTGATACTAGAGGAGTAGAACACAAAAGGCTGTGACTTGTTGGGGGTGTCAGCTGGAGTGACATCTGGCTGGGAAATGTTGCCTTCCAGCTGTTAAATGGGAGCCAAATTGTGCATTCATCTTGGCAGTGACACCAGCATCTTTGGCAGAGAAATGCTCTCTGTCTTACTTGGAGAAGGCTGGGTGTGCCAGTTATGAAAGGCAGCTGTGGGTAGCTGTGTTTGAGAAGACAAGCTTCTCCAGGGAAAACCCAGTCTCTGCAGTCTGTGTCTGCACACAGAGTGTGAAAATGAAAACCAGGGGAGCACTTAGAGTGCAAGAACAGTGTTGCATTTCTGCCCTGATGCAAAAAGCTGGCTAGGCAATTAGAAATTAAAATCGTGTATTGGTTTAGGATAGATGGATGGGTGCAGGCAGGCAGGCAAGGACTGTGTCTGGGAGACTTGTAATGGAGGGTATGGATTTTTACACTCAAGAGACCTAGGATAGCAGCTGAAAAATTGATATAAAAAAGCTTTAATGGCAATTCAGAAATTGGGTGCATAGGTATGAAATGAGAGGGCAGGATATGCAAAAGGGAAGGATACGTCATTAGAAAAAAGTTGTTGGGAAGGGAGAGACGACAGTGATTTAAAATTATTTAACACACCTGATACATAACATGTCATACTGGTTTGTGTCATGACTGGTTTGGAGTATGTGTAGAGGAAGGGATGTGGAGGCATCCCTTTCTTCAGCCACACATCTTTGTATTTACTTTGGTATCCTTAATAACTACGTAGGTGTTTCACACCCTTTTAGAAGTTGTGTAAATATGTTTTCAGGTTTGACAACTCAGATTAAAACAACCTGTAAATCACTTTTGCTGCCAAAAGCATTCAGAGTAGCTTTGCTTGTTTGGAAATACAAGTTGAGGTGGTGCTCCAGATGACTCTCAAAGGCTACTTCTTTGTCAGATCAGCTGAAAATGCATTATCTTCTAAGTTGGACAGGTGATCAGATGTGCTAGACGTGATCCTAGCTCTCTGGTTTCTTGCACACTATTTTGCGGATCCAATGAGCTATTTAGGCTCAATTTGGACCTTTTTAGTGAAGTACTATGACAAAGTTAGTTCTGTACTCCTCCAGATAAATTTTCATAAGTTAAAAAGCTATGCAGATTGTTAGCTTGGTTTCTGGAGAAGCAGAAGATTTGAGAATAACAGTGTAGTACATAAAATACTGCAAATATTTCTTATTTGTAATAGACTGCTGTGGAACAGTCTTCATTTAGACCATGTTATTACAGTTAATTTGGGGTAAATATTGCAAACATTTTATTTTCTCTCAGCAGGCCAAAAACAAATTGCAAAACGAATAAAACTTTATTGCTTTAACTTGAGAAATACTTAAAGCAGTTAAATAAAAGGGAAATACAGGCCTCATATTTTTAGTATGCTTAACAATACTTTATCTGAAAGGCAAAAGAATGACCTGTTGATATATTTTAAGATTTACACTCGGAGCAAGCAGATTTTGTGTCTCTAAAGCAGGAAAGTATTGTAGGAAAAAAAGGAAATAAAAATACAAAATATAATCAGTCTTTAAAAAATGTAAGTTTTTTTTTTTTTTTTTCTGTCATGAATGTCATTGACAGTGAGAGAGGTAACCATGGGCAACAAAGAGTTAAGCAAAGCACAAAATGATTTAAACATCCAAGGGGCATGGAATGAGAAAGAAGGATGAAAGCACCACACAAGGTCTTTTAAAGCTATTTTCTTTGACCATCCACTATCTTGCAGTTCTAATCATAGGTAAAAGCAGCACGAGGGCTAAGGGGGGATAGAGTGAAAAGCAGGAAAGAGAGAAGTAAAATAGATGTGGTGTTCTGCATCAGGAATACAACATGATTCCCTGTATCTTGCCTCAAGAAGGATAGCAGCAGAGGAGCTGTCACCCTGTAGGGAGGGAGACTGACTTCTGTGGATGCTGGGAGCATTAAATAGCAGGAGCTCAAGTACTAGAGTGGATGGAGCCAAGTACTCAAATTGCATGATGTGTGTATGGTGCAATTTTCTGTCTTGAGAAATCCTAATTGTATAGATGTAGCAGAAGCTCTACAAATCCATAGTTTCCCTTGATTTTCTGCTCACTGAAATGGATTTCTCTTGCTTTGAATGATGGACAATGTCTCCTGGCCCAACCATTACAGTTCTCAGCATTCCAGAAATTCCTCAGTAAGAAGTATTTGTGACATTTGGAAAAGTTCCTGTTTGGTGGAATATGTTTCTGGAATAGAAAAAAATATTAGGGAAAGTGGCCAAGTGTGTGGAGGTTGTTTTGGTGTCTGTTTTTCCTTCTTACAGTATGTCTGAAAGATGCAACAACTTGCAGATATGAGAACACCCTTTTGAATTAATGACTTCTCTTACAATTCTCCAAGTACATAACCTCTTGCCTTGACATGAATGCTCATATATATTGTAATTGAAAATTTGAATGTATTTCCAGCAGTCCAAAAGAAAAAATAAATTCTCAGGTAAAGGCTGCTATTTTTAATGGTTTTGGAACTGAGTTTTCAGCTCCATTGTTCAAACCATGAAGTGCTATTGATACTGGCATATTTAACGTAGTTTACATTAGGCAGCTTCACAGCTGGATAGGTACAAATGACAACTACAACTTATTTATTTTTACCCTTTTGATCTGCTTTCTTGTTTGTTTGGGTAAACTGCTTTACTGTATTCAAAACAGATATTCATAGTTTAAGAATACAAAACATTAACTGTCATCTGATGTATTAATTAATTACTACCCAGTAGGTATTTATGAGATACTGGTCAATGATTAATATGCTTGCCACCCTCCTGTAAGTCACCTGAGGAGTCTGGTTAGCCTGATAGTCATCACTGAGAGGGAGAGATTGGTCTCCATTGATTCTGGGACAGACTGAACATCTATGGAGCAGTTTTCCATTTAGCTGCTTTTTTCCTTGGCATTTTGTACAATTCGTCTCAGTTTTTCCTCTGAAATCCTTGAGCTACCAGCCACCTCTGTCTCAGCAATCTTGTGTATGTCTTTAATTTTACCTTTCTTACCTTGTGTGACTCTATTTGTTTCTTCACCACTCTTGCTTGCAACTTGGGAGTTTTTCACACGAGTCTGAACCAGAGATACGCACTGAAACTACACCTTGGATCACAGAGACTATAGTGACTGGGAAGAGAGTTGCATTATTTTCTGCAAGATTGGGATTAAATGTCCTCTTGTGGTTGTAGGTGAGTGATGGCAGCAGCACCCACTCTCTGCCTTGATATGCCAAGACACCTGCATGCATATATCTTTCCTGTCAGCCCGGTGACCACCTTACTATTAGCAGTGTGCATGTTCAGCTCTGTCAGGTCATTTTGTGGAGAGATCAGGGACAACTGTACCTGTATTCATGCTAGATTCTTAGGGTGGAGCAGTAACCTGGAGCAGGGGCAAGTTGATTAGTGGCAATGGTAATGTCTGAACCCCGCTAAACTACAGCCAGAACACACTGAAGCTTTGCTTCAGGTGGTGATTATTACCTTTCAAATTCCCCTAGCTTTTTTTTGTACTCATAAATATTGCTGATAGATTTCTTCTGTAGAACTGTCATGAGATAATATAATAATATTCTTGTATGCATTGTCATTTAAATAATTATGTGATTTGAAGAGCTTATTCCAATAAATACAATTAATTTTTTTTTTTTTTTTCATGTAAGAAGTTTGACCTTCTAGAGGGGAGAAGGAAGGTGTCTAGAAGGTGTCTATGCTTATGTTGAAAGATATTATCTAAAGAGAAATTTTGCCTGGCGAAGATCCCCCACTTTTACCTAGCTTTGCTCATCTAACCCACAGTAATTGCACTGTTCTGTGTAGGCCTGCTGACATCAGTGAGAAATCATGTAATTTTTCCACTCATCTTGTTTCTTCAGAAGCATTTGCATTTCATTTTCAAATCACAGTTGCTAGTTTGAGCTTTGAACAGGTAAAAAGGGCACCTGTGGTTTGATACTAGGAATAATTTTGCTCTCAAATCCAAACAAAACCTATTGAGAAAGAGCATCATAAAACACCTGTGGGCTAATCAGCATCAGGTTGACCAGACTGGCCTTGCTCTACTTCCTTGATGAATTACTTGATTAAAAGTTACTAACGTAATGAATAATATAGAATCTTTTAAGACCTTCACTCTACGTGCACCCAAATATCTGTAATATTTGGGACCTGAAAATAGTTGGTGGGCTAATCTAGGTACAGTCTTCTGTGGGATGTGCTGTAGAGTTGCTGTACAGTGGGTGGAACATAAAACAGATAATTCCTTGTATTTTAGGGAATCACAGCTCTGGCTGTGATTCACTGTGTGCTAGGGTTAAGGTGCCACTTGTTGGTCCACTTATAAAGAGTTGAAATAATTTTATTTTTCTTCAAGGTTAGAGAAAATAATTATTGCTTTCATAATCTTCCTAGGAAACGGAGAACATCAGTATCACAGTTAATATCAGTGAATATGGGAGACAATGCAAGACTGGTTTAGCTATGCTCTGATAAGAGGAGAGCTACAGAACTTGCGCATTTTTGCTTTTCTAATTTGCTTCTCACAGCCTCTCCATTACATAGATCTGATTATTATACACTGCAAATGAACAAGAAGTCTAAAATTTCTGCAGCTATTGTATGGAGAAGAATGTATCAGTCAGAAGACTTATTTTGTAATACAATTATCAAGGCTGGAATGCATGGCATATAGGTTAGTGTCAAATCCTACTTTACTGCTTCTTTTGCTATTTCAGAATTAAAGATGGTTTCTAAAATAATTAATAGGATTTTAACATTTTAATTTTTTAAACTTTTAATTTTGTCCTATTATTCTCTGTTCTGTATCTTTCCCATCGTTGAACTGCACCTCTTTTCAGTGACAAAATGAAAATGGGAGCAGAAAGAAGAGTTAGGGAAGCAAAATGTTATAAAAGTGGAAGAGATCCTTCAGAGAAAGCTTAGTGTGAAAATGGATGAAAATATTTCAGATACTTTTCAATTTTTTTATCAGCTCTAATGAATGCCAGAATCACTATCACTAGTTTGATTTTTAACTTTCCATTTGTGTGCCTGTATGGTATGCTTTTTTTTTTTTTTTTTTTTTTTAAGCGTATGCACTCTTTTAAGAAATGTGATATAGTTAGCCTTCCATAACATTTATGAGATTACTGTTCATGGTCACTTCCAAGAGAGGGATGATGCAGTTTCCCAGTGGCTTGTGGACCCAACATTAAAAACATGTTGGCACTGGTAGCTGTGTAAGTTCGGTTGTGAGATATGGGGACTGTGCTTATGACAGAGCCATTCTCCCTTCATTTTCGGAGTGTAACACAGTTTTACTTCTCAGACACCTCTCTGTAGGGAACAACTCTGTTGCTCTGATTAGATAATGCATGGAGCTGGCTATTGACTTTCCATTTAGTGAAAAAATATGTGCGGAGATGATAGGCTTTTGGACCCCCATTGATGAAAAAAAAAAAGTAGACCTGTACAAAGTATGAAATTAAGTATTGAAATTAAGGACTACTTTAATTTGAGCTGTTGAACTTATTTTGAACAGTGCACTATTTTCATCATTTGAAAGACAAGACTTTAAGACTTACTTGACAAAGAAGAAAGTGGATGATCTAGAAAGGAATGTATTGGAAAATCCCACTTCTTTACATATGTACTTTTCCATACCTTATACATTCTGAAAGACTCTTCTCACCCTATACATTAGGTAAAGAAAAAAGAAAACAACTAACCAAGTTAATTATATTACTTCAAAAATAACAACTTTGTCTTAGATGCAATATTTCTTTATGGGCTAAAAATGACATCTGTAGCACTATTATCTGTTTTTAAAAAATAAGATAAGGAAAATTAAAAACAAGTTAACAATTTGGATCATAGTACAGCTAAACTAAGCTTGTACTGGGCCGTCAAGATGATCAGAGGGGTGGAACACCTCTCCTATGAGGACAGGATGAGACAGTTGAGGTTCTTCATCCTGGAGAAGGCTGTGGGGAAACCTCATTGCAGCTTTTCAGTACCTAAAAGGAGCCTATAAGAAAGATGGGGACAGACTTTTTAGCAGGGCTTCTTACAGCAGGACAAGGGGTAATGGTTTTAAACTAAAGGAGGGGAGATTCAGGCTAGACATGAGGAAGACATTTTTTACAATGAGGGTGGTAAAATAATGGCACAAGTTGCCCAGGGAGGTAGTAGATGCCCCATCCCTGGAAACATTCCAGACCAGGCTGGACAGGGCTCTGAGCAACCTGATCTAGTTGAAGATGCCCCTGCTCATTGCAGGGGGGTTGGACTAAATGACCTTTGAAGGCCTCTTCCAACCCAAACTATTCTATGATAAAGTATAATATGCATCAAAGGCCATGCTTAGCAAATGGTATATACTCAGCTGAAAGGACTTTCTTGGCAGTGAAAAGTGAATTGAGAGTGAATTGAGACTGCAAGACCTAGATTCAGATTTATTAAGAATAATCAGTTGATTTAATGGTAAAGGAAGTAATATTAAAGATAAGGTAAAGATATTTAATGGATTTTTTTTTCTCAATAAAACTGTAATTTAAAGCAAATGACAGTGCCTTAGTGGATATATGGAAAGTGTGTCTTTTGGAAGCAGCAGAGGAAAGAGAGTTTTCTATTGCTATTCTTTTTCGCCAGTTGTCATCCTCAATGCATATTTAGTATCACTTCTACAGGTACAACAAAATGTTTCTTCTTTGTTTATGAAGGATTTCTACCAAGAAAGTATACAGCCCCAATTCATCACCAGGTAGACTTGGTGCAGAACTGATGAAAATTTTTGACCTTGTTGAAAAATAAGTGCTGCCAGTGTAAGTGTTCAGTCATGCAAATGACTGTTGCTGGGTTTTCAGATGTTGGTTGCATAATTTATCAAATTCTAATTAAAAACAAACAAACAAACAAAGCACTTCTGCCCAAGTCTTTGCTAAATAAGAGGAAAAGAACAATATCCAAGGTCATGCTCTCTTTAGTGGTCATGACAGATTATTCTTACTGTGCATTCATGAATTAACATTGGTTTGAATTCAGATACAAAAATAAAGCATATGCAGGCCATTGTGTGTCCATAGAGTACTTTACTTGCACTGTCACACAAATGGTTGCTGCTTTCAGAGATACAAAACGAAAAAAATATTTAGTACTGATGTTTAGTTATCTGAACATGTTAGTTGGCTATCTAACATCACCTTGTCAGGGACTTTTTGCTCTACTTGCTCTTAGACACGTTTTCCATCAGTGGATGTGCCCAGGTAAAAGTCTAAAGACATCAGTTGGGCACCCCTTCCAAAATTCTGTACTTTTGCAACAAAGAGAATTTGTCTCAGCAAGTGTGAATATTGATGACTTAGTTTAGCTGTGTTTGTGGAGTCTCTGAATTGGAAGTGCTGATTTGGAAGGATTTAAACATCTTCACTCTTAGCTTTCCATGTTTTGTCCACCACATAATACAGTGGTTTTGTAGCTTTTCTTAACAGACAGTAAAGACGAGAATTAAAAAAATGAACTCATTTTTTGTGTGTGTTTGTGTCATGATTGGTTTCTGGGTTTGGTTGGGTTTTTTTGTTTTGTTTGTTTGTTTGTTTGTGGTTTTTTTGTTGTTGTTATTTAAATTTTTTATTTGTTTTTATTTGTTTGTTTTGGGTGGGTTTTTTTTCAGTTCTAAACATTTGTTTTGCAATGCTTTCTGTAATGTCTTTTTATTTGTTTGAATTATTGTTCATCTGAAACGCTAAAAATAGAATTAGACTTCATTGAGTTGCTCTGTGCTTACAAACGATTAGCAGAACACTTCAGAAACACAGTGTTAGATAGAGATGGATATTTCTGTTCAGCTGCTATCCTGAAATCAGTTATTAGCAGGAATGCTTTAAAATGTTTATTACTTAATGCTGATGTCTGTGGGTTATGTCAAAGCATGCAGCTACTTTTCATCATCAGCCAAGTGTAAAGTTGAATTAAAAGTTTTTTTGACCTTCTCAAAAATAAATGGGTGGGAACACTCCAAAAAACAACAGCTTGCCATCTTTCCAATCACTGTTTGTATAATGCACTGCTGGTCTGTCTTAAAGTCGTATTACCAGTGTTAGTAAGAAAACACATTCTAAGCAGATGAATATTAAAAAAAAAAAAAAAAGTATATTAAAATTCTATTATACACTTGCCCTGCTGTGTATTGCTGTTGAAATGTTTTGCCAGCATTATATTTTTATGTCTCATATTAACCCTTTAATGACAAATTATCTCTGCCATTTGTGTAATCCCATAAATACCTTGAGGAAGTGATAGGTTTTAACAATGATGGTAGGCTAGCCAAGATTTTGAATAAGGCATACAGAAAACTAATTAAACATAACTAAGAAACTGGAAACACTTATCTCAATGGTTGTAAAAAGTGTTTTATAATTTTTTTAGTCCTTATCTTGAATGCATACCCCTTCATTGGAGCTCTGAAGTATAACAGGTCTGTGTTGGAGTAGAAATGAGAGAAATCATCATCTCCAGTAATTCCTGTCAATATTTCTCATAGGAAGATTTTTTTCAATTTTACTGTCTTTATAATCCATGATATTTACTAGTGGCTGTTTAAAAGAAAAAAAAATATTCATTTTGTTAAGGATAAGAGGAAATTTGCCTAGTTGTAGTTGATACTTGCAGCAATTATGGCAGGTATGTATGTTCTGCTTCTAATTCATTAAGCAGTTAAGAATAAAACACCACTGTTTCTAATTCACCACTTACTTTAGTCTCTAGAAGACTACTAGATTTATTGTGAAATGTTTTGTACAGATACATGACATCATATTTAAAATCACAAACTATAGAAATAAAGCTTATCAGATTTTTCCAACTAGAAATTTAGTTGTATTAAAAACTCAAATACTTAATAAACTTTAGACTTTATTATTTTGTGAAGCACACTTTGTTTTCTCTCCCTGAACTGAACCTTAGCTTCATTTAAAGTAGGTGTATGGTTTTTAAGAGTCTAGTAAAAAAAACATAGGTGCCTTTTTTTGTGGTGAAATAAAACATTTTGACGACCCACAGTTTACTTTTAAATTTCACTCTATAGGAAATTGCTTTAACCATTCCTGTATTTTAAAAAAGAAGAAACAAAGTTACGAAGTGTTTAGAGAAATAAAAAATAATGTCATCAAACACCACCGTTGCAGACTTTTTTGGGGCTGTGCAACTTTAGGGGCTGTGCAAGGGCTTGGGGAACTGTAACATCTCCTTGCGTTACAGGTCTGAGATACTCAGCTGCTGCATGTTAGTAGATTGTCAAACAGTGAGAGAGTACTCAGAATAGTTTGCAACTGAATTTCCTCATGAAGCAGTATTGTGCTTTGGATTGAGAGTGCACATCTTCTTTCTAACTGTTGAGTATCACATGACTTAAACACTTCAGTCATTTTTACCATCTTCTATCATAGTTTGGGGAGAAAGTTCATAGATCTTATACTATGACCTCTTTAGTACTGTAACGTGGTTCTAAATGCGCCTTCAGTTTCTGTTAAACTTTGTCTTCTACCTTACCTGTAAAAGAAAAAAATATGGTTAACCATAAAAGCAGGAACTGATTTTGGAGAAAAAGAAGTTGCACACTTTGTAAAGGATGTCACGCTTCTCCTCCGTCTTCCATTCTACATGCTTTTAGTCAGTCTAATTGTTCTTCACCCATATTCACTGTTTTATTGACTTCTCCTTGAAATGTAGCTGGCAGATTACTTTCTGGGCTAAAAACTGCGTGATTATTTTTACCCAGTAATTTTCTTTAGAACCTATTTATTAGAAGAGTAGGTAAAAGGGGTTTGCTTTTCGCTTTGTGTCCGGATGTAAATGGGAGGTAAAGAAGATTAAGTTGAGCTTCATGAAAAACTACTCAGGATGAAGGAAATCTCTCACATTTTGCCTAGGCAGTCTTCAGTGGTCATGTCCTAGCTGATAACTCTGTATAAGTGGGTACATAAAACTGTGCTGAAAAATGCTGCTGTAGTGCTGCTGAGGCAGAGATTGACTCCATCCATGAGGGTGCATTGCTGTCTCATGTTCGATTTGTCCACCAGGATCTCCAGGTTCTTTTCTTCAAAGCAGTTTCCTAACCAGTTGGCTCACAGCCTGTTCTGGTGCATAGAGGTTGTTCTTTTCCAGGTGCAAAACTCTGGAGAAACTCCTTGCAGCCCATTTCTCCAGAATGTTGAGATCTCTTTGAATGGCAGCACACTCTTCCCAGTTTTGTGTGATTTGTGAATTTGCTGAGGGTATGTTCTGTCACGTCATTAATGAAATATTAAATAGTAATGGACTCATTAATGAGCTGGTTACAGGCCTCCAGATGAATTTGATGCAGCTGATCACAACGATCACTTTGATCCTGACTGCTCAGCTGGTTTCAGTTCGTCTCTCTGTCTACTTATCCCATGCTTCATCTGTTATTAAATGAGGATGTTATGGGACACAGTGTCAAAAGCCTTATAGAACCTTCATTTCCCTCCAGAAAATTTTGAGAAATGTTGTAGAGGGTGCACAATTTATACTGTGTAATGACAGTGTAAGATTATCAGAAATTGAGAGGACACATTCTTGAGCAAAGCATCTAAATTTTACCTATCCTGACCCACGTAATGAATATTACTGCTCAAGGTTTTGCTTACTGTGAGTGCTGTGCCACTCTGACTAGTCCCTTTTGATTTAAGATACAGCTTTTAAAAATAGTATAAGCCTGACCCTAGGGAACAGAATATGACGATTTATTTTAAGAACGATGAATATTTCTTACCATTTTTTGCAACTTTTACGTGTTTTTGTACTGGTGGAACCAACAATACTGAATATATGGATTGCCTCAGGACTCCAGTGGTTTAAACTGTCCACTCACCTCTGCAACACCTCTATACAACTGAAGGTGCATTTCGATATTTACCCACCTGAGGATTTCCAAATAGTCCCTGAGTGCAACACCGTGGTTACAGCATGCATAGGCCTCTACCAAAAAAATGTCACCTAATTTGGTTCTGCACAGAATAAAATCCTTTTTGTATCAAGGATTTTCACTGTACATTTCAGAACGTTCTCTTCTTTTAGGGTTGATGGGAAAAAAGAAGTTAAATTAATCAGGTTGCTAGCACTTAAACTTCCTAAAGAAACATGCACCACTGAGTGGATTTTCATATTACACTCCCAGTAGGAACTTTACATCTTGTAAATGCTTCAGTTTAACAGATATGAAAAAGAGAACTTTTTTCTTCTTAGCAGAACAAAACTGTGCTCAGGTGTTTTAGAAGTTGGTTTGATCTCTTTATTCTACAAAAATGAAAGATTAAGGAATACTCACCATTCCCAGGTGCAGCTGCTTCTCTGACCTGGCTTTGGGTGAGAGAACATCTTTGCATAGCCGTCCTTTTAAAACTATGGATTCTGGGTGGCTTTTTATCCCCCTGCAAAGTTAGAATCCACTTCTTCTTTTTTAAAATCCATCCAAATCTTTTTCCTAAAAGAAAAAGAAAAAATCCTAAGCCTCATAAGTATCATCCTGTGGTGTAAATCGGTTTTTGGGGGGTTGTACTTTTTTTTTTGTTGTTTAAAATGTTGATACTTTTGCACATGGTCTTCTGACAGCATCTCTTGCCTCTTGGCCTCTCTCTAAGGCAAATGTACACTGAAATTATCAATCACAAAATGGAGAGTCTAACAAGTGAGCAGAACGACCGTAAAGTTTCAGGCCCAGTGCAGAAGAGAGGAACAGCAGGTAGTTTCCCAGAGTAGCACAACGCTCATAAGATCCTGTATAGCAGATTATGAAACAGACCTCAGACTTGTCCCAAAAGTCTTTATGACTTCTTCAACTTAAAATGGCTGTTAGTGATACATCACATGCAGCTCTAACTTGAGCAAAACCAGAGAGTGAGAGATGACACATACAAAGTAAAAATAGAAAGGGGGGCATGGAGGCAAATATGCTTTAGAAATAGTCTAGAATCTCTTAGGCATTTTTGTTCATTGTAGATTAATGAAGAAACAAGAAGCAAATAGTTTAAAATCATTTTCAGGTCACCTTTAACAGTAACAGTAATATCATTACAATATATGAGCTGAAACATAAGAGAGAAATATCTGTTCATTTTAAAAGCTGAAACAGAGCAATTAGCTGGAAAGGATGTGTCATGCCTTACAATAAAAGTTAAATTACAGTAAAATATTTCCTTGCAAAAATGCTCACCATGTCCCAAAGCCCACACATCAAACCACGCTTTCTCCAACCTGCAACACAGTAGTTCCCTTACCTGCCTGACTGTAAGAATGCGAGGGACGATAAAGGGCCTTATTCTCTAATGTGCTATGACAGCTTGATACTTCTTAGAAGTCATTGACTTTGCTGGAGTTGCTCTGTAAAACTGGACTAATGGAGTATGAGGATTTATGACTTCAAATAAATTTTTGGTCACTTGATGATTCAGATAAGCTCTGGATACTGCTGCCCATCTTTATTTGAGGGTCTTACCAGTAGCTCTACGTCACAAATGAAAATGGTAGAGGGATTGTTCGCTCCTAGCATGGTCACATTTTTCTTTTTGACTTCCCTATATTGTATTCTTTTCCACACTTGCCTCCAACATCCCATCTGGTTCTTTTCCAGGGGAGGTCTCTCAGAAACTCTCTTATCTAACCAAGGATGTGTGGAGAACTATGTATGGTATACTTTGCTTTTGTGTTCTTTATATGTTCCTGCAATTTTATCTTGTAGTTTAACTCCTATTTAGCCCCTTAAAAAGAGTACTGTATTCCATATATTACAGATGTTACTGTATCAGGGCAGGAGCCATCACACAGGTCTTGGGTCAGTTCCTCATTCTTGATCTGTTGCCATCTGAACTGGTTTCCACCTTGGAATCCAACCCACAGTAACATTCATGGATGTGCAAATACTGGCTGGAGAAGGTTAGGAGAAAGCCATACAAGTCTTTATTTATTTTTATTTATCTACTTAAGGAATATTCTAAACAATAAAAAGGGAAAGAGAAAGGAAAGGAACCACTGAAACACCCAACCCCATTAACTCAAACTTCCCTGAAGTTCACATTCTTGTTCTATTATTACTAAAATTTGCACTTAGTGAACAAATACATTAAGCTCACTTTTAATAGAAATGTGTAGTGCAATACGTATTTATTTGAAAATCAAACAGATGTAGTAGGAACTTTTTAGCAGCTATCACACATCTTTTACTTCTCAAAGAATGACTTCTCAGAACTAATCTCATTGAAAAGCAAATTGCAAGGTGCTTTTTGTCTGAGTTATGTATATTAAAAGGAACAATGGCTTGATACAACCATCAAAACTTGATTTCAGAATTAGAGTTTCAGGCATTTAGGAAGCTGTATCACTTCTTATGGTGAATATCATGAATCAGTCTGAGCTTGAAGAAGAGATCAATTAGGGGAGAAAAACCCAACATACACATTTACTTTAAAAATTAAAGACAATCATGTCAGTGACAAGGGAAGAAAGGTGGAATTTCTCCTTCCGTGGAAACAACTGAGGGTACTAAGGAAGAGACAGAAGCTTTCACAGGCTGTAGAGGACAGCCTCCTCAGAGGGGCTGGGAAACCTACAGACTGAGAAATTTCTCAGATTGAGAAAAAGGGAGTGCTGAGAGTTAGGGAGCCAGTTTTTGCAAACAAGGAAAATAACATCTCTAGGGATGAGCGTGTAACA
The DNA here is from genome assembly GCA_013399365.1 of Pampusana beccarii. NCBI lineage: Eukaryota > Metazoa > Chordata > Aves > Columbiformes > Columbidae > Pampusana > Pampusana beccarii. The sequence goes on from VWYH01005634.1 coordinate 55,710, forward strand.
TTTGCTGGAACTCGGAGTCTTTGACTCGTCTGAAATCAAGCCAGGAATCAAGGATGGCAAGGATACAGTGGGCAAGAGCAGGAACAGTTATCCTCCTTGTAGCCCTGTCTGAACAAGTCACTTGAGTTTTCTTGATATAGTAAATTTATTGTTATTTTGCATTAGTGTTTAAATAAAACTTTTTTTTCTTTTAGAACTGAAAGGCTTTTTGGCTGTCTTTACAGACATCTCTGCAGTGGTCTTTTAAGTGATGATGGGGGGGAATTATAGATAGACCTATTTTCAGAGGTTTTGCTGATTTGGTTCCTGTCATGAAGAATTATTACTAATTCCTTGTATTCTGTGTGGGTATACCAAGTCTACAAAATTTATGTGTGGTTACAGTCCATGGTGGGTACATTTCTGTGTTTTTTTTCCCCAATTAGAAACCAAACCAAAACAAAAAAACCCACAAAAACAAAAATTAAAAACAAACTCCTGTGATCTGTCCTCAGAGGTCTGGCTTTTATGAGATTTGGTGCAACCTGAACGGTTAAACATGTGACTTCCACTTTAAAACCAGTCCAGCTCTAAAGTTAGAGAGCATTCAGGAGGTTCCTATCTTTCTGAAGTACTGAAAAATATTGCTAATTGTAACTGTGTAGTTCTATTATGAGAAGTCAATGACAATAAAACTTCAAAAATAATTTTCTATTTTAAAAAGTAAGTAGGAACTAGTGAGAAAGGTTGATGTAACCAGAGCTCTTACATCAGAGGTACAGCCAAGGGTTTTACCTGCTCTTGTCTAGTGACAGGGCTCCCAGCAGTTCATCTAAGAACAAAAGTGGCAGGGTAAGTACTTGCATGTTGCCTATGGCTGGGAAGGACTCTGAAGATACACCAGTTCTTCTTATTTTGTAATCAGGTTAGACCACAAATCCTTTTTAGAGACGGTATTGTCAATAATATTGTCTGCACTTCTTTGTGGGTAAGTTCTTATCAGAGCATGGTGGTACAGGTTGAAGAGGCAATTAAATCTCAGAACTTTCTTTTTAGTGTCCTGCAAACATTCCAGTTACTAGAGATGGAAACTGCATTTCCTATCTGAATATTGTAGGAGAGCTGTAATGAAAGAAAACTAACTTCTTATCCCTCTGTATTCCATGGGAAGCATTTAACAGTGATTTCACTCTATCTTATGATGTACTTTTCTCCTTTATCAATTTCTTAATATTCATGTAGCTTATTCTATAGCTTACCTAGCTCGCCTGATCCCCATGTAACACATAAATCATAGAAATTTTTGGTTGGAAAAGACCTTTAAGATCATAGAGTCCAACCATTAACCTAGCACTGCCAAGTCCAACATTAAACCATGTCCCCAAGTGCCACATCTATATGCCTTTTAGAAACTTCCAGGGATGATAAACCAACCACTTCCCTGGGCACCTTGTTCTAATGCCTGACAACCCTTTCCATGAAAAAAATTTTTCCTAATATCCAATCTAAATCTCCCCTAGTGCAACTCTAGGCCACTTCCTCTTATCCTAACTCTTGCTACATGGGAAAAGATAACAACAGCCTCCATGCTACAACCTCCTTTCATGTAGTTGTAGACAGCGATAAGGTCTCCCTTTGGCCTCCTTTTCTCCAGGCTAAACAGCCCCAGTTCCCTCAGCTGCTCCTCATAAGACTTGTGCTCAAGACCTTTCACCAGCTTCACTGCCCTTCTCTGCACTCTCTCCAGCACCTCAATGTCTTTCTTGTAGTGAGGGGCCCAAAACTGAATACAATATTCAAGGTGGGGCCTCACTAGTGCTGAGTACAGTGATACAAGTGCTCTGATACAAGTCAGGATGCTGTTGGCCTCCTTGGCCACCTGGGCATGCTGCTGGCTCGTTTTCAGCTGGCTAATGATCAACATCCCCAGATTCTTTTCTGCTGAGCAGCTTTCCAGCCACTTTTCCCAGAGCCTGTAGCATTGCATGGGGTTGTTGTGACAAAAGTGCATTATCCAGCACTTGACCTTGTTGAACCTCACACAGAAGTAGTTACATTTATACAGTCCTAAAATTACATTGGGCCCTTTGAAGGCAACTGCGAGGCTGATGTGACGCCCAGTGAAAATGAGTTTGACACCCCTGTGCTAGAAGATGCAATTCTCCTTAGCCCTCTTCTTGTTGCTCATGCATTTCTAGAAACATTTTTTCTTTCCTTTCAGAGCAGTAACCAGATTCAGCTCTAGCTGGGCTTTGGCCATTCTAGTTTCTACCTGCATAACCTCACAACATCCTTGTAGTCCTCCTGACTGCCCATTCTTCCAAAGGTCGTTAACTCCTTTTTTCCCTGACTCCCAGGTGAAGCTCTTTGTTCAGCCAGTGGGTCCTTCTTCCTTCCCAGCTTGTCTTTTGGCTCATGGGAACACCCTGCTCCTGCATCTCTAAGATTTCCTTCTTGAATAGCAACCAGCCTTCCTGGCCTCTTTTGTCCTTCAGGACTGCATTCCAAGGGACTCTGCCAACCAGTCCCCAAAAATGACAGTCTGCCCATTTAAAGTCCAAGGTAGCTGTTCTGCTGACCCTCCTCCTTATTTGTCCAGGAATCAGAAACTCGATCATGACCATTATGCCCAAGACAACCTCCAACCATCACAGTGCCCACAAGTCCTTTTCTGTTTGCAAACAACAGGTCTGGTGGGGCACCTTCCTTAGTTGACTCACTGACCAGCTGTGTCAGGAAATTGTCTTCCATACACTCCGGAAGCCTTCTAGTCTGTTTCCTCTCTGCTGTGTTGTATTTCCAGCAGACATCTGGTAAACTGAAGTCCCCAATGAGAACAAGAGCTAGAGATTGTGAGACTTCTCCCAGCTGCTTACAGAATATTCCATCTGTCTCTTCATCCTGGTTGAGTGGTCTGTAACAGATTCCCACCATGGTATTTGCCTTGTTGGCCTTCCACCTGATTCTTACCCATAAACTAGTATTTTATGGTAGGATGGGAAAAATGCACTCTTTAACCATTTACCATTTGTGTGGATTTCTTTTTTATGTCTTTGTATTTTTCATATGTTGGAAGATGATACATGGTTAAGCTCACGCAAGTAATTTTGATGGCATCCATGGAAGATTGTATTTGAGTTTTGATTTCTATTCTTACAACAGACAGGCTCATACCTTTTTTGAAGGCTGTGGTGAAGAGCAGGCACGTTCTTTTTGTTCACTTGTATAAAATATCCACCTATTTTTTGTTACCCAGTCTGGGGAACACCAAGCAATTTCCTCCCCAGAAATTTTGTCACGTGCCTCAGATACTTTTACACAGAAGGTACAGATGTCTCTGCACCCACAATACTTTCAGCTGGCAGTTGTTTCATAGCACAGCTGGCATCAAAGGTCTGGCATTGTGGGAAAGGAAAAGCTTTCTGGAACAGTTAAAAAAAAAAATTAAAAAAAAAAGAGAGAGAGAGAGAGAAGAAAACCAAAACCCACCAAAAATTGGAGGGAGGACGTTGTTCAGCTTAGGTCCTGGAGCCAGCACTGTCCAGATCCAGCAGCACTGTGGTTCACAGCTGCAGAAGAGGGAGAGTCCTGTCTGGAATGTTCCACTCCTGCATTCAGCTATTTATTCTTGAACAAAATGTTACAAAAGACCTGTTTTTACAGCTTTCACTTTGGCTGATGAAAATTTAACTGTGTGTTTAGGCCTGCTTATCTGGTAGGAGAAACAAAGCCAACATTAGTGGTCAGAGTTGGACATTCCAAAATGAACAGGTGGTAGGCAGTCCCTGGCATATTTATATTTGAAATCAACTTGTCTTTTTTTTTTTTTTTATTCTTCCATGGTGCTTATAAATGTAGCTAAGAGTTTATTCTAAGATGTTCACATTGGAGAGCTGTGAAAATGTCATTTTCTTTTCTGAGAGTGCTTTAGGGAGGTGGGTATTTTATTTGCTGTTTTTCTCTATTATTTTTAGATTATTTCTGTCCTGTAATTGCTGGATCTAACCACAGGAAATTTGAAAATAAGCAAATAAATCCTCAGTTCTGCCAGTAACTGAGGATTTTTTGAAACCAGTTAAAATTAGTTAGTTCTTCAGCTTCTTGGCCAATTTAGTCAATTCAGTAGATTAAGGAAGATTAGTATCTTCTGACTGTTTCGCTAATAATTGAGGCAATTCAGTTACTCCTTCAGACATTTTCGTTTCCCCTTGTTCAGCAATGGGAAGTTAAATCTACTACACAGACATTCTCTGGAGATGCATATGAAGATACACTAGGCAGTTACATTTTCTGGATTTACTTTTTGATTCATAGTTACTTTTACCATGGGTATTTTTATGCATTTCCTTGTGCAAACATTTGAAAGAAACCGTATTTCTGAGCTCTTAAAGAATTAATAGTCACTAGTGAGAGTGTATTCAAGACTGAATTCTTTAGGAGTAGCTATTTTTAACTTTGATGCTAGCTGAGAATCTACCCTCATGGGTATCTAGACTATGACAGTGAAAATCATAAAAGATGATCTGCATGCCCTCATGAAGTGAGGCATACTGAATGTTGTGGTAATTCCTCATGCTGACAGCTTACTGAATTAAACCTGTGTTCTTTAGTTCCACAAGTGCTGAAATGCGATTTATAGACCGAAGTCCTACTGTGCTTGTTAGAATAGAAAATAAGGAAGAAAATACAAGATTTCATTCTCAGTTTGGCCATTCATTTGCAACCAATGCATCAGCTCTGGGCCAAGTTCGTTGGTGGTTCCTAGTAGTTAATTGCGGTTTATGGAAACCTCAGTTACAGTACTTTGTGTAAATGTTTTGTCAGGTCCTTGAGAAATTCATAGAGCAATAGGCATGATAGCATTAGTAGCTCATAAAAACAAACAAGTAAAATCTTAATTTAAGTAGCAAAAACACAGAACTTTTTGCCTTGATGATTTGCTTGTGGAAATTTGGCCAACGAATGCACCTCAGCAGCCACCTGAGCCATCTCCTAGACAAACATGACCCATCCACACTTTGTTCTGGGTCCTTGCTCAGTTAGCTGCTGTTCCTGCCAGCTGAGGGAGGGCCTGAGTTGGGGAAATTCAAGGAGATCCAGTGCTAGCTTGGACACTCTAGGGAGAGAGGACAGGCTAGGAGTTGGGAAGCACAGTTTATTCTATCTTTTAATAACTTGTATCAGAACTAGACTAGAAACGCCAGGTCTCCAGCTGAGAAAATGCAATTAATTCCTTCATAATATCTGTCTACGGTGGAGAGACTGGAGACAAAAAGAGTGTTTTGAGTGTGATCTGATACTCGTAGTCATTAATTGGGTTTTTCTCGTTTTGTGTTTGGAAACTGGCTTAGAACAACGAGGGTAACTTTTTCTTTCCTAGAGTCACTTGGCAACAAAGTTATCATTATAAATATTTTGAGCACGTATCATCAAAGTCTTGTGATACACTTCAGATTACCAACTGCAACAGTATCTAATTATTAACAAGTCATCTTTTCTTTTTGTTTTATTTTGCAACTACCTAGAAGAAGCAGAAGCTGCATAATCTCAGGTATTTCTCTGAGTTCCTTTGTTAGACTGACTGTTGACCTCAGTGTGAGAGAATGAGATACCTCAAAAGAATTTAATTTCCAGAGGTTTCTTTCTTGCTGTGTTGCAGAAACTGCCTATACTTTAGGAACTGTTTGCTAGAGACAAACCCCTTTTTCTTGGTTGCTCAACTAAATAAGTGACTTAATCTGTATATTATTGCATGTAGTCCTTTAACAAGGTTGAGTACTATCACTTATTTTCTTCTTTCCCTTAAAAAAAGACAAATAAAAAAAAAAAAGACAAAGAAGAAAAAGAAGTAATTATGTAGCCCAATTCTGGATAAAGAGGCATACCTAATTTTTAGTCCATAAATTATGCTAGTACCTCAAGTCTCTAAACAGGAATTAAGATTACATGCTACATATTAGCCAATATCCAAACAACAAAATAGTCCCCCCAAAGTCACACAGGAAGCCTGTTATCTCCCTTTCCCTCCCAAACAGAAGAAAATCATCAGTTTAACATTTCTCATCTTAATGCAGCACTATGTGTTCCTAGCTGTCAAACTCAACAGTTCCTATTCTGTTGCCGATGTCGCTCTGAATATTCCTGTGTGGAGTCTCAGGACAGGGAAGCTAGTGCCTCCGTCCTTTTCTCAGGGCTTTTTATCTTGGCTGAACAGTACATAGGCAGTTTCCAGAGTCACCTGTTGGTGTCTGTCATCTGATAATTCCAGTTGTTTTGTTGTGGTGTGGCAGTTTCTGTCCCTAGGTAGTGAAAAATTTGTAAGCTTTCGAAAAACACTGGTTGGAGTGCTGAAAGGAATTCAGCACTGTGATAGAATTAATTAATCAATATCCATCTTCATTTGCTCACCCACTTGACTGAATTGTGCGGTATTAGACACATTCTCTATTGATTCTGACAATTATGGTATTCCTATCACCTTCCTCCATTATGAGCTATTGAAGGTGTAAGTACAGCTATGAGAACATATTTCTCGAAAGCTTTTTTTAATGGTATAAATTCTGAAAAACAGGAGGAAAGAGTTTTATTGGTCACTTGGATCACTGGTCTGCTAACATTCGCATTGGTAAGCTGTTATTTTGAACATCTGAGTACTCTGTGTACATGCTGAATCTGCCTGGTGAGCTTTTGGGTTTATTCTTTAAATGAGCAATGAGAAACATGAGACAGATCACACATCTCAGGAATCATTGTGCTTCATAGGGTAACATCTCTGACAAATACAAAGTAAAAAAATAACCTATTTTATGGAAGAGGCAGGAGAGAGCTTTAAAGCTTATGTTTTTAAGAAGTGTCTGGTGGTTTTTTTGGTTTTGTTGTTGTTGTTTTTTCTTCCACGGGAAAAAATAATAGTGACTGGGAAACCTCAAAAGGGTCAGATATTTAATGCGAAAATATATGCAGTACTCTCAAGTGACTTACATCTGAGAAACCTTATAAATCCCAAGTGGAGATTAGTGGCTAGAATTTTCTGCTAAGTCATAAAATAGTCCTTTGTTTTGAGCAGAGAAAAAGTAAAACAAAAGGTATATGGAGATGCACTACCAAGCTATATGTCCTGCCATTTTAACAAAAAGTGAATATCCAGATGTAAACATTTCTATCACAATGGCATTCATGGTAATCAGGAGTACTTTCCTTGTAGATGAAAGATCAAACAGAAGTAAAATGCAGTAAAAGTGTCCTCAGAATTATGGCCAAGAACAGGTAATCATATCTTTAGCTGGCAGGACCGTTTATTTACCAAAATAAGTACACCTTTTTTAAAATTAAAGGAGGTACTGGAGAGTATTGTACAAGTCTGTGAGAGACTGTCTGCTGACTGGCTCACAGAAGTTAATCCAAAGCATGCAAAATTCTCCGTCTCCTCTTGTGGCTCAGCACTGATTGTCCATTGTTGATATTTTAGGGTGCTACATAGCTATTTTGTGTATCTGTAAAACTGCGTTTCAACATTCAGATATTCAGCTCAGAAATACTTAAGCCAGGAGAGAAGGAAAGATCACTAAAATACGTAGAAATTAGACCTTGTATTGCAAAATAAGCAAATGAAAATTACTGAGACTATGTTTCTGAAATAAGGAAGGCTAGAAGTAGCTTGTTATTCCAGAAGAATATTTTTTTACCTATGTAAAAGCTTGCTGTTAGTTAAATCCTGGACAGGTTTTCAATTAGCTTCTTTACCTGCTGTTGGAGTCAAGCTAAGGACAATACTCAACTTTATTGGTTTTAAAAGCCCAGCAAAACCTTTCCACTTCCTTAGAAATCCAGTTCCTTAGCAACAAGGAGTGCTTGCGTACACAAGGCATTTGGACGGTGTTTGAGCAAAAAGATTTCTTTCAATTAGGAATTTTTTCAAAAACCACGTCAGTTTTCATTTGCATGGGATAAGCTTTAATTTACATCTCATATTCCAAAACTTCTTTTTCAGATTTTAAATTGCTTTGGTTTATATACCCGTATTTTCTTCATATGATTCTTTAAATAAAAATTTATCATCTCTGTGTTAGTGTCTAATGATAACATGATTTTTTTTCGCTTAAATGAAACTTGACCTCATGTTTTGAATAAACCATAAGGAGAGAATGTTCCTTAAAATACTCAGGGAAATATTAAAAGCTACTGAACAACAGTTTCAAAGGAAGATTGTTGCAGAGACATAATCTGTTCTAGCCTTACAACTTCTGTGAATTTTGAATAAAACACTATCAGATGTTGTATCTTGTTCTTTCCATTGCCTTGAGATTGCAAGTAGCAGTGGCATGTTTTGTCAGTTCTTGACTTTTTTTTTTTTTTTTAATACAAAATATGCTTAATATTCTGTATCTAAAAGAAACAGTGTATTAGATCTTGCCAAAATAATCAGGGAGGCTCATGTGGAAAGGGCTACATGCTAGCCACTAGATGGTGTCTTTATTTAATTTCATTTAAAATATATAATTTGAGATGTAGAATGTTTAGTAAAAGATATGCAGAATGAATCAAAGAAATGCATTTGCAAGTAATTTTTATCTTGTCTTCAAGCAACTCTCTAACATCTGTACTTTAAAACATAGTTATGTTTTATAGCTAGAGAACACTGTATGCCAGGGAAGGTGCAGGGGGGTTTCCCGAGTGGATTACCACCTACGTTTTATAGATAGAACAGTGTTTTGAGCAGTTGATACAGCACCAGAAAGAGAACCTCGGGAATAAATATCTTTCTTTTTAAGACAATGCAGTTTTTATCAGAACTGCTACAATAGGAGTTTCATTGGTTTTTAAGGATTTCCTGCCCCCAAAATAAGAGAAAAGAACACAGCATTCATAGCAGAAAAGGTACTGTAGGCTTTCTTAGCAATGGGGAGAAATTCATTAATAGGGAAAGAAGAAATTTACATAAACATATATTAAGAGGCAGGCAAGATCCCTCCCCAGCCCACATTGAAATCCAATAATTGGAAAAAAAAAAAAAAAAAGTCAAATCAAAAATGCTGAGGGCTTCATGGGGAGAGGACACATTGTGCCGTTACAAATGTTTATGCCAGAGTTTTGTGTGAATTTTTGAGCTTAGGTCAGTTCTCTGGGTTTGAAAAAGAGAATTCATGCTGGTGTGTCCATGAGAAACAAAAACTAGGAAGAGAAACCTAGATAGAAACGGATGTGAATCAAAGGCAGAATCCATTGTAGCAAGCCATCACCATTTGCTTTGTATAACAAGCCAGACCAGTGACAGTCTGGTCAGACCAGCAATCACACAAACCAGGACCCAAGGAAAAAAATCATGAACAACCTTGTTTCTAATATGATTTATCTCATGATGCTTGTCTAAGTGGTGTTCATGTTGCAACACTTATGCCAAATCATAATTAGAGTCTAATCTTGTAATGTGGAAATGTTGCGTCTCTTGTTTACAGTGGGATAATCTGTATTTCTGTTATCTCAGTGGAGATATGATTACCATTCTGAGCCTTTGCCATTGCATGTAATGCCTGGTTTATTATTCTATAATTCTTTTTTTAAACATATTTCTGAACACTTAAAAGTCAAACCCTAAGTGAGACTACGAAATACTAAAAATTCTTAGAATAATTTAGTCTTACAGCAAACATAGAAGCTGGCCACTCAAAATGGCACTCAGCATTCCAGACTGCTTTTGAAAATTTATCCCTGTTACTGAACAAGTGAGAAGAGTTTCAGAGGATGAGATGAGGAGGAGCTGTAAGCGGACAACCACTAATAATTTTTTTCATGCTTTAGAGGTGTCTCATTTTGTTTTGCTTCTGAAGTCAAAACATAATTTGATAACTTGTGTGTGCGTATCTGCAGTAAACAGCTTTTCTTCCTTATCAATGCCTATCTTCAAAAGATTGCCCAGAATGTAAGCATAGATCCCTAGAAACTTAATATTACTGGACTTGATTACTGAACTTCTAGCTTTCCAGTACGAACTTTACTTCTTCAAAAGTAGTACATTGCATATAGAGTTCCTGCAGGGAACATTGACCTTTTGTAGTCCTGGAGATGGTAAGTTGTAGACTTGTGCTCCACAAAGCCCTAGTTCAGGGGTATGTTGTGGTGTTTTTGTTACATTGTAGGATGCCCAAGTAGCAGACATTGAATGCAGTGTTGTTGTCTATATAATAAATTAGATTCATCATACACCTTTTACACTTCATTGCCACTCTGCCAAATAATCTATTCCTAACTGAGGATATAATGGCTTCCTTGAGCAATTAATTTAATTTCCTTTTGCCCTTTTTTAGAAAAGCAAAGTTTGACTTTCATCACCCACCAGAAAATATGTGTTGTGTTGCATAATGAAACAGACTAACTTTAAGGTAAGCTTTAATGTCCACAGTATCATGACCATAAGTGAGTGTAAATTTGGGATGTATAGAGAATGCAAAAGAAAAGTACCTAGGTTTTAATGGGCCACACAACATTTCTTCAAGTATTGGGGTTCTGGAGAGATGAAGTACTTCCCAGCAGTGCTTTAAGCAGAAGATTCCTCACTGGTTACTGCTAGAGAATTAAACAGATTAATTTTTTATTTTTTTAAAAGTTTTTTCTAATTTATCTTTCATTATAATTAAGTATACCTAGCTATACCTATGCAGAAATGGGGAGGAAAAGTAAATGCACATTAAAAAAAAATAATGCTTAAAACTAGAGTAATGCCTTAGATGCTAAATTCCAAAAGGAATGCTGTTGTATATGAAGATTTTATTGGCATTCACTTAGAGCGACCTGAATAATTTATTGATGCCTTTCTGCTTGTCTGCAATGCATTCTGATACATCCATAATAAAGCATTAATGTCCTCGTTAGAAATGGTAGGAGGAGTAAAAGTGTCTCTCTCATATTAAATATATCTTGTATTATAAAAAACTGAGAGTTTCATAGAGGAGGTTATAAATTATAAGTTATGAAATGCAGAGAGTTGATGACAAATGAAAATCAATGGTAAATTCTACAGCAAATAAGGATAAGGACAAGAAGGAGCATTTTAGTATCTCTAGGTAAAAAAGAGCTCAGCTTTGATTTAGATAAGTTGCTAAGAAGGGAAAGCAACGATTCAGAAGGCAGATATGTTTGAATAAATACTAATTTAGTGTTTGCAGAAAGGCTCTTGATGGTGTTTTCACATCTCAAAGTTGAGTGTATATTCTAGTTCAAGAGTATCTAGAGTTGGTATCAAAGACTCAAGATGTGTATTTGAGGTATTTGATAAAAAGAACTTAAATACAAAGGGAGGAATTACTGGGATTCAGGAGTCCCAAGATGTAAAACATCAGGGGTGGAGGTGAATTTGTGCAGATGCCACCTTGTGTCTGTTCTGGCCCCATCCCCTCTTAATGGTCCGCTTTTTTGGCTGTGATCCACATTCCTTAAAACATCATTTCCTGCATAACACACCTGAGTATGGTTGCATGAGCAGCCTGTAGCAACGAACTGGTTGTGAACTTGCATTTCAGGTGAGAGTCTGTGCCACACAAGCGGCACCCGTCCATTGCCTTTCAGCTCTGCAGTGTTTCTTCAGTGCCCTGCTCAGTGTGCTCCCTCGCTTTCTGACCTCCATCCACTGTTTAAGGAGATTAGGACCAGGCTTCAAACCTGACAGTGGGGGATGAATTCAAAAAAAGATGCTACATGGTTAGTTGGTTTCCCTTCAGATCTCAGGCCTGTAGCTTCTTATTTAGCTATGAAAATAAAAAATAATAATTCTGAAGGAATTTTACAGTCACAGACCTAGAAAGAATTAACAAGGTAATTCTATGAGTTAGTGTTGCCAGTGTATAAGATGTTTTACAATACTGATGATGTTCCAGATAACGAGAAAACAGGTCAAGCAAACTGAAGAGCTGATGTCCCAAGACACCTCTATGACACTTTCTGCCTGTTGCTGAAGTGTTTTGATGCAACAATAATCAATGTAGAAACAGAAGTTACAAAGTAATATTTATATAATTTGTCTCTGACTTTTTGTGTTTTCTGAGGGCCTAGTTTTATCAAAACTACATATTACCTATTTTTGTGTTTTATTAGATAGAAATTATCTTTGAAACAATTAGATGGCCACAGATAGATTAGGGACTACAGCAAGTGATATTTCACAACCCCTAAGGCAAGTGAAACTGTAAGGTCAAGGGGAGGAGCTGGTAGACATTGTGGAATGACTAAATAAAATTGTAGCCATTATCCAGTGTGTTTTCGTTACATATGCCTCAAAATCTTAAAAAATACAAACAAACAAACAAAACCCCAGCAACAACAAAACGCACTAATCTTTTAAAATATGTTAGGAGACGACATCAGTTGTGATCACTTTCAGTATTCAATTTAATTATCTTATAATGCAGTCTGTGAAGGTGCTGAGGTCTGACTTGACAGGCACCATTGGGAAAATTAAGTGTCCTAAGAGTATTCAACTGTAAAAAAATGTATAGCGGTTTGTCAAATCCTAAAAGTAGCAGATAAGAAAAGACTTTTTGCTATTGTAATATGGCAGGAAGTCATGTTCAACTTAAAATTACCATTCTTACTTCAATTATGGAAAAAAAAAACCCTTGAGAAATGTATTCAAAATATCTTCTAAATAAAGGATATATGATAAAGGAATTATAGTAGAAGTCAGTTCTGCAAAATAAAGTTAATTAAAAACAATTAACCACTGGCTATATTTCAATGTAGTTTAAAAAAAGAAAAAAACAAACAATCAAACAAAAAAAAGTAAAACAAACAAACAAAAACCCAACCACAACTGAATAAATAACAGCTTATTAGAGAGTCAAAAATGTGCAGTTTGTACAGTTTTGTTTTTTGTTGCTTCAGCATCCTGGGACATATTGGAAGACAAGTAGATCACTACATGAGAGAAGAACTGAGTGAGTTTTAGGTCAGTGGGGTTGTGTAGACCTAAAACATTTTTGGTTTGTGTACATGAAATAAAAATGGCAATAATTTTACAGAGCTGAAGCAGAATCCACAGATAAATCATGAAAGCAATTTTTGACATTTTGAAGGCATTCTAACCAAAATTATCACCATTTCCAGGATCTTAGTAGTTCAAAGCGGATGACATCAAAAAATAGTGGTTTGCTGTGAAATTTAGGAAAAAAACAGTGTCGTTCTTTTTATCTACCACAGCCATGAAGAAGGGTAACAATGTAATTTAATGGAAAAATGAGAAAACACAATTGCAAGAACAAGGTTTAGCTGAGAATGTTGCACTCTGTAATTGAAACCATCCTTGCTATACAAGGAAGGATAGACAGTAAAGGGTCTGGCAGACAGTAAAGGATCTGGCAGACAGTAAAGGAAAAATATTTTTTTCGTTATTAAAAGCCTTATGTATTTATTCTTTCCCCAAAAGCAGCTGTAAAAGAACACTGAGAAATGCTAGAAGACATTTTACCTCTCTGAGGAGCATGATGTGCATTGACACCGATAGTAAATTCTACATCAAGTAACAAATAAAGAAAGAGTTACACTTTGGTGAGTTTGAAAAAGTTTAGATAGCAGTGTCAGAGTTAGGACTGACATACACAACACAGTTTCAACACTTGGCATCATGTCTGTCCTCCTTTCTAATGCAAAGTGAGATACGTTCACTGTCTAGATCAAATATGGCTGAAAATTTATTAAAAACTGTGGTGTTGCTGGGAATTCTAGGATATTATTTTGTACAAATGTGTAGGGTGGTGATTTTATTCCTTTTGTATACTTATGGCCTAAACTTGTAAAGGATGTTGCATATTATAACCTTAATATAAATTAAATTGCCTTCTACAGTTATGTAGAGACGAAGCCTTAATGAAAAAAAAAAAACCAGAATGACATGTTTTCCTTTCTTCTCATGCTACTGGAAGTGTTGGCTTTCTGATTTCTGGAAACATCATTATAATTCCAGTGGTATCTACTATTGGTGAAGGTACTAGGAGCTGTTGTAACTGGGGCATCCAAAAATCAATTTAGGCAGGCGACAAGCTCTATTCTAGCCAGAAGTGTTTATCAAAGAAACCACCTAGAAATGGATTTTATCCAAAATTATTCAGCACTCCAGCAGCATTATAAACCACAGGTTTGGGTACCAGTTGAAGATATTGTTACTGTCTGACCCCATAAGAATAATGAGGATCCACAGCATGCATGGATGCACTCACAAGAACAAGAGGCCTCTTTCACTCAAGGGTACCCAGAAGAAATAATCGCTTGCCCAGGATGGGCAAGGCCTCGTTTAAGAAAATATCCAGAAGAAAATCATTCACCAAGGAGAAGGCAAGGGCACTCAGTCCTGGGAAGTCTCCTTAAATCGTGTCTCTGATCTAAGGAAAGGGCTCGCTTCACAGACCCACTGCTCCAAGAAGACCACTCAAAGGGGGTCTTCAGCAAGGGCCCTGTTTTATAGCCTGGTTGAATATGGTTGTGGTCATTACGACCACAGTCTAGTAGCTTCTCAGCTTCTCTGGGCCTGAGCACCTACGTTGCTGAGGACTCTGTCTATTGACTGAAGGTCCCATCCTCCTCCTCCCCCATTCAGGGGTAGGTGAACGTGAGGAGTCACCATGCCCCGAGGAGGGATGTGACTGTAGTCACCTTGGCACCAACGAAGGTGCAGAGGTGAGGACAGGCACAGTGTGGCACAAAAGGTCCTAAAAAGCCATCAACTGTCCTATTGAAAGCTACAGATCTTAGTGGGAGTGGGTAGAGGGAGTGCAACTGCCACAGCTGTCTTCAGTTGTACTGGTGATGAATCAAACCGGATTCCATTGGATCTGACATAATAGGGAATTAATTTAACAAAACTGATAACAAAGTTGATTTTCAAAGAAAAACAAAACAAAAAACCACCACCACCACCACCAAAAACACATAAACAGCCCACCCGTCTCCCCCAGACCCCACACTCCAGAACAGTAATTTTACTGCTAATTTTGAATTTTAAATAGCTAATTTCAGAGTATCATCTCCACTTTAATGTATGAACATAACATTGGAAAAGCAAACATGGGGGCGGGGGGAGCAGTTGTTAGTGTATTTGTCCAGCAACGGATGAGGTGGATTTTTTTAATGGAATTGCAATCCACCCAACTTGTCTATTACCTTATGCTTTCTTAAGGTGGCTGTTTCTTCCCATTATCTGGAAACTCCCAGTTTCCAACTGGTTGTTCTGCTGTTTCGACTGAAGAGCTTAACTAACTTCAGTTGCCTTCCTCTGCTCCGTGCGGTGTTACACTGCCAGAATAGAATAATTCAAAGAACTGGTATTTTCCCTGTAAATTTAGCTTAATGTATTACTGTAAACTGAACTTTTTATAGAGCTGAAATAAATACCCTGGTCTATGAACTGCAGCAGCTCAGTCTGATTGGAATTCTGCTCTGAAACCATAAATTATTCAAAACCTAGTTGTGATTAATGTTTTTTAAAACACATGGATGACCAAGTCAGAATGCCAGTGGTTGATTATATACTGTAGACAAAATGTTATGGGTATTGTGAACCCCTAAGTGTTCAGATATAAAATAGAAGTATCAGATATTCTGTGAATCTTATTATTTTACTTTCAATTACCTACAGCATATAATAGTCTGCTTGGAGAGCTGGCAAATAGGTCTTTTTGGAATTGAAATGTTTTCTAGTAATGTTTCCTCAATGCCCTTTACATGCAAACATTAATCATCTCTCTGACTTGCTCTTTTGGGAGATAAAAGAAATTTTGCTGTGCACACCCTGGTTTCATCTCTATGCTTTAAATAGCTTTTGTTTTTCTTTTCTGAACGTTGCTTCAAAATACACTGAAGATCTATGTGATCATGCTGTTTCTCATATGTATGCAAGCTGAATTCTCAGGAGCATTTTCTGTGTAGTTATAGAAGAACCTATTGACAAAAAATTCTTTCATTAAAAAAAACCCAAAACCCAAATCTTGCTGTTTGTAAAAGCCTCTCATTCTGTGTGTCATGGATTCTGTTTGGGTTTAATTGACAAATCATTAGCAAGAAGTCTTATTTCTATTGGAAGAGATCTAATACTACTTGTCAAGACACTTTTCCAACTAGTGACTTTAAATAATGAGCTACTGCTGTGCTTTGGCCTCATTGTATGAGGGAAGGGAAACAAACAAAAAAAAAGTCTCTATTTGATGCATAGGAGTCATTCAAAACATAATTTTAAAATTAATGTATACAAACTGACAAACTGCGAAAGTACCCCAGTTTGTCTAATGTTAGATCTCTTCAATTAATGTCAGGGACCAATCGTGTACTAAACTACCAGGCTGTGAAACTTGTCATTTGAATTTGTGAAGTGTGAATCCTAAAGGTGTCAAATTCAGAAAAGAAGAAATCCTCTTCACAGTACAAAAAATTATTATTTTTTATATAGAACAAATTCACTGTCCTTCCTTAAGCAATGAGTTCTCAGTCATTAAAGACTTTCTAGTATTTAAAGACACAGTGAGAACATATCAGTTTTAAAAGAGAGGAAAGTATGCTTTTACCCATTGTCAAAGATACTTAAGAATAGAAAATATACTGAAGCAAATTGATTAATTTTACACTACTTAGGAGAAGAATTATTTTGAATTTCATACAATATTTTCAAACCTCACATAGTCAAGCTTCTTTCAAATGTCTTATAGGAAAAGATGAAAAGAAGCAGTAGTGGCATTTTGAAAGCCACCCACATGTCAAGCTCCAGTGGAAATGGACTTTAAACATGGAAACAGAGAAGATAAAATAATCTATCCAATCACCACATATCTTTTTGAAGATTGTTATTCAATTTTGCCTAAATAATACTGTAGTACTTTTAACCAGAATAATGAAAATTATGGGAAGTCTTCCCTAAAAAGAAACAAGTGTTTTTTTCCAAACCTTTCTGTTTGGTTACATATGACAATCTTATTCACATCAACAAGATTCCTGTGCAAGCTCCTGTGATAGCTTTTTGGCTATACTGGACCAAATTTAATTTTGCAGCAAATTTGTTGACATCTGAAGGTGGAAACTTCTTTTTCTCTGTCTTCTGTTGGTTTTTCACTAGAAACAGATTTTGTATATTATATAAAGTTCACTTGAACATGACAGAACCTGGAAAAAAAATTATAATGATCAAGCTAAGATAAACTTCTCAGCAGCAAAAATTTGTGCGCATCTATTGCCTATGTTTCTCCTATCACAGAGAAATGCCTGGGCTACAGTTACTCCTGAAAGAGATAATAAGAAATGCTTCTGATTTTTTTTGACCTTGTAGGAAACAAACCAGCCATAACTTTCAAGTGTTGCATAAACTAGGTCAGCATAAGAAACAATAAACCAGTGAGAAAGCTGCCCAGGGTGACTGCATTTGTTGCAGAGGTCTTATTTATTTATTTGTAATTGATTTACTTCAGTTTGTTTATGAAATTTTAGGTTTTCAGACTGCTGTAGCAACCGTCTTTTCACCATCTTTTCTATGCTGAGCACTTGGCTCTCTGCTCTTAACTCATGTATGTGTGTGTGAAGTGTAAGACTCACTGCGGTCTTTAGAGGTGTGGGTTTTCAGTGAAGCGCTGGCTGTATAGTCTCTGCTTGTATAAATAATTCTATCTAACACTTTATTGCTTAAAATATACACATTTTACATTAAAATTCATTGTACTTTTGGGGATGGTGAGGGAGACTAAGGTACTGTTTCTTGTTTCTTTAAGGTGGGATATATATTCCTATTCTTTCCAACAACTCTTATTCTAAATGTTTTTAGGGTTCAGATTATTTTTCTAGTGTAGCAGTGTTTTTAAGCATAAAAACTGGTATATATTTAATATTTATAATGTTTAAAGTTTATATCAACAGTGGGCTTCACTGCTGAACTAAAGAATTAACAGTCAAGTAGGCATTTTCCTCTTCCAGCACAGAGAATTCTTGCAGACACTCGTGTCTAATGCACTCTAAATAGATGGGGGAATAGTAGGTAAATGACATACAACTTTTTATTTTTTTTCCTTCTTTCCAGTTGATTTGAATAGCAGATGGAAAAAATATTATGGAACTATATATGCTTAGGTTTTCATTGCTACTTACTTTTGACTATTGCAGATGCTATTAGGAATAAAAAAAGATATATAAATAGATTTCATGAAAGTTGCAAGAAGGTATAGTGTTGGCAATATTCATTTTAGATAAAAGAAACTGAACTATGTTTTAACTAAGGTGAAAGGAACTATGCTTTTGAGAACAGTGAAAGCCTTCGTTCTCACAGGCTCCTGTATTCCCAGATTAACTGTGCTGTTTCACCACTAGAAACAATCTCTCATAAATTTGGAAAGGACCACAATGTTCCTGGGTAAAGCTATACTTGATTCATTCTTTACAGATGAACTGCATTCTTACGGTGCGGGCAGCTCTGACCCATCAGTGATCTGGAGCAAATATGTGTCTGACTCACGTCTGCCTCTTTCTTCCCAAGAGTGTACAGGTGCATTAAGATAATTTTCTGATTCAGTGCAGTGCTCCCCCAGTTTTGTTCTCTCTTGACCAGGTCTGATGGAGCCTCTACCACCTCTGGAATGGCAGTCTGCACACTCTTACATAATGCTTCCAACTGCTTTTTTTCAGCAGAAACCAGGCTATCCAAAGCCTGTACCAAGCCTGAAATATTTCTGTGTGCATATTTTCCTTCATGACAATGTTTTGTTTTTTTTTTTTTTTCTCTTCGCATGATACTAATCTGTTTAGATTTGGTTTGCAATGAGAGCTCTGTCTAACTCCATGTTGGACAATAGCCTGCAGATGGGTTGTGCTTTTTTATTGTTTTTTTTTGTGAATTCAAGTAGGGAACATTCTGCTGGAAACATTAAAATAGGGCATGCACACACATGGGAAGTATACCATCTTATATGTAGAGTGAAAATTAATTTTTTTTTAAAGGTTGTCATGAATTCACATTGAGGCTGACACAAATATTTCATTTTCTCGTTTGGTTAGTTAGATCAGATTCTGTGTGGCAGCTGTTTTCAAAAATTTATTTTTATCTTGCATCACACTTAATAATAATGGAGTGTATCTTTCTAGATATACTATATCTTACTCATTGAAAGTTGCTTTTATATCATGTTTCTAGAAAAATGGAAAAGGTGACACGGCTTTACGGTTTAAACTATAGTGGTATCCATCCCATTGCAAACACCAGTGTATCCAAATCAGATCGTCTTTGCTAATTCTCAGTCACAAACAGTGCGTCCTCTCTGTGCTGACAGCTTTTATCGGGAATGTAAGGAGAAAAGAGTTCATGAGGCTGATGTTGTTCCTAGAAACTTATTCGCATACAATCTGTTCACTTATGTGCAACTTGCAGAGAAACTGCACTAATCTATCAGTGTTGATGCAGATGTTCAGAATGATCACAGTGGGTCTTTAGCTCAAGATGTTTGTAGAGATCATTTATGTGACCAGTCATTAAGATATAAGTGTTGATTATTAAAGTGGGAGGGGGGGAAAAGCAGCCCCTTACTGTAAAGCTTATTATAAAGAGCTCTTTGGCCTCTAGATGACGCTGTGTACCTAATACTATACTCAGTCTTTAAGCCAGAAATTCCCATCCATCTATCCCTTCCCTTCTCATTGTAATTAAGAGCAGTTGCTGGCTGTTTTGAATAAGCATTCACAACCCTGAAAGAAGTAAATGGAAAAATGTTGTTATTCAAAACAATTTTTAAAAATACAAAAAGGGTAAGACTGAAAGGTAAAAGGACTGTTATGATCATGGCTATTGGAATGCTTATTTACAGCTCTATCACCAAATTTTGGATTGCAGTAATTCTTGCTTGGGTTGACATTTCTTCCAATGTCTGGGATGACGTGAGGCTGGAGAGAAGGTTCTCCACTCCAACATTTCTCTGATTGAATGCGTGTTTACAGCCTGGCTTTAAAAAAATCACTTTGAGCCAAAACCTGGCATTCAGGAGCAAAGCATATGTGTAAATATTCAAAAATCTTATTGAAAACAGATGGGTTTGGGGGGATTTTGCTTTTGGGTTTAGTTAGAAAGTGAAAACAAAATTAAAAAAAAAAACAAGAAAAAATCTCAACGTGAACTTTTTTTTTTTTTTTGGTGACATTAGTGTGTCTAGTTCACAATAACTGGTATTCTTCCTTATTACATTAAAGAGACAGTCTCATGCAATACTAGGATTTCTGCTTTGTACTGTACTTGACAGTTATATCTGACAGAGATGAATTGCAGAGGGCAGCATTTAGGACTATCATTCAAGTGTAGTAGAAATGGGATAAATCCTTACACCAGTACACTTAAATAATATCACAAGAAGAGATGCAAGTGGTATTCCTCACTGACACCTTCTGTGAAGAGTGAAACAATAAACAGAAGAGTAAGGACTCCAAACTTGAAAACAAAACAAAACAAAACAAAACGGAACAGTGGGCTAGTGAATAATATGGATTTGGCTCACGCAGAGTAAAGTTACAGCATCACTTTTGGGATAGTGACCATAAGTTTTCGTAGAAAATGAAAGCTTAGGCATTAGTTTACTCTAAGTACACCAGCTGTAGTTTTATCAGGGGAACTAGCAAGTCGTGCACCTCTCGCCCTCTTTAAAGCTAGCTGGTACAGTAGACAAGCTTCTGGATATATGATACTGGAAAAATCATAAGAGTCAGAGCCACTTTTAGAGTTTGCACGTACCCTGAAGTTGTGTAATAATGAACTTCATAGCTGATTTCAACTTTTTTGTGTGTGTGAGAAAATATATTCTGTCAGGAATTTCAATCCCTAGTTTGTGCATGTTGGGAAATGTAAATCTAAGCATCTTATCACAGACCATTTGGGCTTCTGCAGGTTTGCATGAGATGGGCTTCATAGCATCTGGCTTGGATCTAGGTTCAAATTTAACACCTAGCAGTTTTGCTATAGCGGAAAGTAGTAATTTTTCCCTGAGAGGAGATAAGGGAAGCATTGAGTTTTCATACTACGTTAATGAATACAGTATGTATATAAACGGCTGGGATATGATTTTAGTTATTTTGTCTGAAATCCCTCCTCCCAATTTTCTTCCCTGTGGTCATGGAAGACTAAAAGAATGTTTTAATATTGTAAGACAAATAAAAGGAAATAATGTACTTTGAGATGGTTTATATATTTTTCATCTGTTACGTGAAAAATACAATTTAGATAAGACTATCTCAGTTTTCTTAATGAGCACCAACCATTGCAGAAATGATTTGGTGACTGATTAGTCAAAAACTCTGACCTTAAAATGACTGAAGTTCTGATTTTTTTTTTAATTCATCTTTACTACTGAGGATAGGGGAGGGAGTCAAAAGGGTTTTAGACAGCTAAGATGACATATGAAGAACTACTGTGAAACAGTGGTTAACAACAACTAAGAAAAGACCTGAAGGTATTGAATATTTGAGCACATGCAAATCAGCACATCTGGATGACATAGATTTTTTTATGATACTCATAGAACCAGATACTGAGTACACAGAATTACTGTGAAGCACATTCAACAAGTATCAGCGAGCAAGAATACTAAGGTAGACTTGAAAGGGTGAAATATGAATTTAGAAATTGAAATGCTGGGTTATTCAAATAATAATAATAATAATAATAAAAGATACTGAGATGTATGAACAATATTTTCCCTTCCTTCCTTAAGAAGAGGATGGAAAAATATGAAAACAAAAAGTGGTAATTATCTCTGGGGTAAAAAGGCCTTATAGCAAAGGGTTAATATAGTTTCATGAAACCTAAATTATCCTTAATAAGCCTATGGTGCAGGTTCACTGCATATTTAGCTTTTTGCATAAGAACAACATTTTTTTAATTAAAGAGAAAATACCTCGATTTTTTTCTTGGAATACTTTACAAAACTTTACTATTTGTTTTCATGGACATCACTATTTATATGGTATTTCTGTTTCAAATGACCTTTACATAATGATGAAGAATGTTCTTGTATTCGCGTACCAATAACAAAAGACAAAGGCAACAGAAAGACTGTTGGAAAGGATATCTAACTGCTACAAAATCTCATATTAATAAGTCTTATATAATATAATTTTGAATGTTTGGGAAAAGACAGCAGACTTTGAATGTAAGGCCTGAATGGTACTACATCAAGAACCATTAAAAATATTGTTGAGAACAAAACATAATCAGATCATAAATATGGGCAGGAAAACAACAAAATGAGAATAATCTCTTGAAAATGCAGACTCTGGGAAAGTGACACAATCTCAGTGGAAGGCAGGAACCTGGGAAACTATGATGACAAATGAGATCTGTGACCGTTAAGAGGCAGTAAATTAAATACAACTTCACAATAAATTAGGTAGATCTTCCTAGGAGGTGCTGCTTTATTTTGCAGTAGCATAGTGTAGTACAGTTATAACTCTACAGGTCTTCACTGCATTTCAAGTGTGGCTGATAATCTGAATGCATTTAAATTGAGCCCTGAATAAGAAGGGTCACAGCACTGCCAGGTTTTCTTATATCACATGATATATCCCAGTAAAAATATCTTATAACTCTTATCAAGTGTTTTTTTTTCCTCTTTACTTGATCTTTTTGAGTGATGGAAAGTAAGGAAGAGGAGAGTAACCTCATCACATATCACATTTTTGTCCTCTCATGTCATCCTAAATTTCCCACTCTTCCTTTAGTTATATTTTCAGTTTTACTAGAGAGTCACTGCTTGTTGTCACTTCTAGTGATAGCCCTGTCAGACCTGTGTACAGATTTATGGTTCCTTCTTACAGCATATTGTTTTACCTGATTGCCTGGGTCATATTCCCTGTGGCTCTG
The DNA here is from genome assembly GCA_013399365.1 of Pampusana beccarii. Taxonomy (NCBI): domain Eukaryota; kingdom Metazoa; phylum Chordata; class Aves; order Columbiformes; family Columbidae; genus Pampusana; species Pampusana beccarii. The sequence goes on from VWYH01005634.1 coordinate 78,538, forward strand.
CAGCACCTGGGGCTTGAATGCCAAGGTCAGTTCATTGGTGCCCTCTAAGCTTGCACCAAGGAAGGCCCTGACCTCCCAAAAGACAGCCTCGACATGTCCCTTTCTACAGTGCTGCACCATACAGAGGGACTGCAACTTTGAAGATGGGATCAATATGCACAGGTGTGATGGAGAGGAGCTGTTGGATGCGAGAAAAAGGAGTCCTGGCTTTTTCTTCCAGTAATCGCAGAATCACAGAATGGTTGGGGTTGGAAGTGACTTCTGGAGATCATCTAGTCCAACCCACCTGCTAAAGCAGGTTCACCCAGAAAAGATTGCACAGGAATGCATTCAGGTGTGTTTTGAATGTCTCCAGAGAAGGAGACTCCACAACCTCTCTGGGCAGCCTGTTCTAGTGCTCTGCCACCCTCAAAGTAAAGAAGTTTGCCTCATATTCAGATGGATGCTCCTGTCTTTCAGTCTGTGCCCATTGCCCCTCATCCTGTCATTGGGCACCACTGAAAAGAGTCTGGTCCCACCCTCTTGACATCCACCCTTGAAATATTTATAAACATTAATGAGATCCCCTCTCAGCCTTCTCTTCTCCAGGATGAACAGACCCAGCTTGGTCAGTCTCTCCTCATAAGAAAGACGCTCCAGACCCTTAATCATCTTTGTAGCTCTCCACTGGACTTGTTAATATGCTTTAGAGGTTATGTATATTTCTTGTTGTCTTTTTGTTGCTGTTGTTGTTTTTGCAGTTTACTACTTATTCAGGATTAGTCACTTTATAAAACTTTATAAATGGAAGTATTTTTTATGTTGAGCTTGCCTGACTCCTTTTCTTGGCTGTTATCAGGAAAGCCTTATACTTTTGAGGAAAACCTGTTTCCAAGTTCCCATTCTCACAAATTGTAAGTTGTGTCCTAAATAAATTTATATACATACAGAGGAAAAAAAGGGAAAGGAGAGGAGAGGAG
>VWYH01005654.1:0-89731 GCA_013399365.1 Pampusana beccarii
GGCCTCTGGAGGTCATCTGGTCCTGCATGCTCAAGCAGGGTCACCTGCAGCAGGTTGCCCAGGANTACATTGATGTGATCCCCTTGAGCTTCAGGCTGAACAGTCCCAACTCACTCAGTCTTTCCTCATAGCAGAGGTCCTCCAGTCCCTGAATCATCTTAATGGCCCTTTAATGGAGCCTCTCCAGCATGTCCATGTCTCTGCTGTACTGAGGAGCCCAGAACTGGACACAGCACGTGCAACCTTACCAGCTCTGAGGGGATCACCTCTGTGAACCAGCTTGCAACACTCCTCCTAACGCAGCCCAGGGTTTTATCTGCCTTTGCCACAAGGGCACACTGCTGGCTCATGTTAAACTTATCTCCACCAGGACCTATTGGTCCTATTCTGCCAAGCTACTTTCCAGCTGGGCAGCCCGCAGCATATATTGGTGTCTGGGATTGTACCTCCCCAGGTGCCGGACTTTGCACTTCCCCTTGTTGAAATTCATCAGGTTCCTATCAGCCCGTTTCTCCAGTTTGTCAAGGTCCCTCTGCTATCAGCCGCTCCTCCCAGTTCTGTTTCACCTGCCATATTCCTGAGGGTGTGCTCTGCCTTATCATCCAGATCATTAATGCAGATGTTGAAGGACCCAGTATTGGTGCCTGGGGTACACTGCTAGTCACTGGCATTCAACTAGATATTGTGCCACTGATCATCACCCTTTGGGTCTGACCACTCAGACAGTTTTCAATCCACCTCACTGTCTGCTCATTCAACCCATACATCAACAGCTTGTCTTTGAGGATCTTGTGGCAGACAAAGTCCTTACCGAAGACCAGGTAGACGGTATCCACTGCTTTCCCCTAATCTACCAGGCCAGTCATTTCATTGCAGAAGGTTATCAGGTTGGTCAAGCATGACTTCCCTTTCATGAATCCATGTTGACTGCTCCTTATTATTTTCTTGACATTCATATGCCTGGAAATGCTTTCCAGGATTAGCTTCTTTATCTTGTCAAACATGCGGACGTGGCACAAGCAACCAGAGGGCAGGCAATCAAGACTGTTATGACAAAGATTTCACTGCTTCTTTCACATCCACCCCATGGGATGATTTTTTAAAAAGAAATATTTGCATTGATTAAATGAGCTCTAGAATAGGGATTTGAGGTTATCCATCCTCATTTTCTTTCACTCCAACTTTAGTTGGCTTGGGAAGTTCTAGTCTTTAAGAGCCTGCAAGTAACAGGAATTGCTGGTACTCTTTTGATCAGTTCCCTTAGTCTTTTACAAACTTTTCATAAACAGACAGGAAGGGTGTCAGCAAGTTTCCAGAGAGAATTAGTCATTCAGGTGCCCTAATATGTGGCCATCTCTATGTGATTATGCTTAAAACTGTTTTAAAGGTGTTGCAGCACATCTGAAATCACCAGCTACTTCTGTAGAGCTAGGTCAAGACAACCTGACATGGGTTATTTTCCCTCCCTCTCTCCACAAATGAGAGACTCCAATTAGACACCACTTGTGTAAGAAGTGTGGGTTTCAGTTTTCTGTGTTCTTTGGGACAAAGCAAGGTATCTGTTACTTGGCATTATGCGTAAGACACGGTACTTGTGGGTGACTCTCCTGAGATTATTGCATCTTCTTCCTGAGTACTTCCAGATAGAAGAAATAAAATATATTTCATCAGAAGTATCCTAAAGGGAAAAAGCACACCAGGCAGAACAATGAAGACAGCCAAAATTCCCACTGAATTATATGGGCAGAGTTTTCTCCATTGGTGCCAATTTACTGTATGATGCTGTGACTCATACAACAGCCTATACCTGCTCCACAGCAACCCTGCTGAGGTTCCCAGGTCACCTCAAGACTGACATATGACTCACTGCCAGGGTTTCTGAATTCTGCTCCTGTTGCAATGTCTCAGTGGCAAAGCATAAGCCCTTCAGGCATCTGATACTTCTTATTTGCCACTTGTTTCTTGATCGAAGCCTCTCATCAGCAGAGTCCTTCCACATCTGACCTGCAGCCAATCACTCAGCGAGCAGCAGTCAAGCACAAATGATTGCCCACAAAGATCAAGACCCAGGGGCGTTATTGAACAGTCAGGGTCCAAAAATCCTTCTTCAGTTGAATTTCTTATGCTTGCAGACATGAAGAGATAGAGAACTGCCTGGGGCTTTGAGAGTGGTTAGGGGGGATGGAAGACCCATTGACTCTGGCTAGACAGACCCTCTAACAATATAAATAAGGTTATTTTGGTATGCGGAGCTGCGTGAGTGACAATCTTTCTCAAATGGAAAAAAATTTGTAAAGTGAGGCGTATAAGGATCACAGCACACATTTGCACAGTACAAAGACATTGGCAGGTATTTTCTTTTGTGGATGTGGCCAAAAAACCACAATGTTAAAGAAGGCTTGGAGATGGATGTGGCATTCAGCACCCACCTTCAGCAAAGAGTACTTGCCAGAGATAGCAAACTGGAAGGACTTTGTGAAGCAGCTTTTGAGCAGGTTTGAAGGGCCAGTGACCTTAGCAGAATGACAGTAGTCTACTCAAGCTAATGGGGTGGCTCAAATGCGTGCACAAGAGCGTCACTGTAAAAGCTTGAAACTTGAGCATCTCAACCCACACAGAACTTGTCAGCAAAACAAGTCCTGTGTTTCATATCCAATTATAGGTAGGACTTATATGATCCCACATTCAGAAGCAGTATCAAGTTTCTTCAACTTTTAGCATTGCTGTAGAGCTTTGAAGATGGAAAGGAGAGCCAAATTTTACCTGTGATGTTACTAAAGGACTTGTGGAGTCTTGGTATGGTATGGCTGAGATATTATAGATAGGCCAGCTGTCAGTTGTGACATACTAATTTGAAACTCCAGCTCCCAGATCTGTCTCCCTTTAGGATGATAAAAAAAAATATGCTACACACACTTTCCCATGGGTTTTACAGTACTGCCTGGTCAGAGAAAGGCTTTGCTTTTACACAAAGCCACTGATTGAACTGGACAGTCAGATCTGCAAAACAAAAGATTCAAAGAAGGGTTTAAGAAAGAGGTGCCAGAAAAATTAACCTAAATGTCACTCAGTTGGTACCCTTTTCACCACATCCATCTCGGTCCAATCTTTTCTGATCTGTACCATCAAACCCACATAAAACCAGAAATGATGTAACATTTCTAAATTTGTTTATCTAGATAGCTGTTTTGGTTGCTTCACAATATTTAAGAAATAGCCTGTGATTGAGCCAAACATTATTTCAAGTTGAAACAGTAACAACCCAAACTGGCTGATTCTTGATATTTTAGCATCAATACCACTGGTTATTTGCTGGAAGACATTTGCCTTGTTGAAGTGGCAAGTGCTAGAAGTAGTAGAGATTAATAGAAGATGGGATCATCCCTATCTGAGCAATTTGGCCCTTTTGGAAGGACAAGTCATCCCTACATAGATGCACTGGGATCAGACCACTGCATGAGACCAGGGCTGCTGAAGACTCTCAGATCTTTGACATGTTAAAGTTCCCAGTTCCCTAGCAAACACTCAACAGTGTTTTACTCTTTTGGGACCATTCCAATTTATACATTTCACGTTTGATGGATCAAGATGATAAAGAAGGGGGTTGAGCACCTTGGGACACCCACAATATTTAACGTGATTAACAGTGCAATAGTCATTCTACTTCAAATTAGCCCTTTATTTTAAAACTTTATTTTCAATTTGAAGTCAGCTCTAATTCGCAGTTTTCCAGCTTCCACACCACAGCCTCGTACTGGAGGAGAGCTGGAGGGGGCGACATCTCTGTAGCAGCTTTCAGCCTGAGTAATCCTTACATCCAATAGTGGCCACTACCCTCAGTTATGACTTTCAAACAGTGAGAGGATGACATACACATGCATGGTGAGCAAGCTTAAATTATAGTGTTCAAGCCCAGAACATACCAGTTTAATACCATTTAATATCCTTATTTGCACGTGGCATATGACCTGTGTCCGTTCATAGTCTTCTCTTAATGAATCCTGGATTGTCCCAATTGCCTCTTCCAGAGATTGATCCAATTAGACCAGTTCTAAAAGAGCTGATAAAAACCACAGTGTGGAATAAGAACACAGTTTTTTCATAAATGCAGCTCCAATTTTGCTTTGAGTGAATAGTCTAAGTTATGGGCAATAGCAATAAAAGATTGTTAATCACCATCATCATCTATTCAATTAACACTTTAGATTTTCAGTCATTGTGCTAGCTAATCCAAACCTTTTGTGTAAGGCACAAGAACAGAAGCATGCTTCTCCTCAAAGGAGTAATTTTCTTTCTCTAGTTATGGACAGAATAGAAAATTCAACCATTTGCATTGTTGCTCAGTTGTGTAAGTGAATACTTGCCAGTCTCTTGATTTCTAGCTTAGAAGGGCAATTTTGACAGCTGTAGCGTGCCTTCCTGTAATGGGGTGGTTCGTTTCCCTGTTCTCCCAGGAAGCATACAATCTTCCTACTGTTACTCTTGGAAACCACTGACAAAGGGACAAATTGCAGGCATTTAGTTCTACCTTTGCCTTGACATTTTCTGTATGTATTTTTCTGTCCACTAACAGCTTTCTGTTCCAAAGTAGATGTTCTCTTTTCCATCTCAGTAAGCCTGTCGTTTAAATTTGAGGGGCCATTTTTATTCCTGTTAGATCTTCTGACATGTACTGCAGTTCTTACAGTATTTTCCCCTCCACTGGTATTTACATTTCTGTGTAATCTACTGATGCAGTTTTCCGTTTTCTGAAAGACTGTTGATGAATACAGCTACAGCTAATTGCTATACCTAAACAACATAGTCTGTTTTTCAGCAAAAGGCCGATTTCCAACCCAATAGAAAATCTTAGTATGTACAAGGGGAGGTGAAGGAAGGTCAGGGAGCAGGAACAGTGAGTTTCACGGCATTATTTACCAACATAACCCTGCTCATAAGATAACCTTTAAAACATTTTCAATATGTGGGACAGGCTGGTTGACGATTAATCACTTCCCTTTATCCAGAATTTGGCAGAGAGGTAAAAAAGGCGTTATCCATTCTAATGTGAGGACATAAAAGCTGTGTATCTGAATAACAGCAGATGGAAACGAGCAGCAAATTCTCACTCCAGAAAATATGAGCCGAGAAGCTATAGTCATTGCTCACCCTGCTAAATCCAGCACAGTGACAAAAGTAGAAGTTAACTTGTGCCGAAATCTGACTGGCTGAGTTTGATTTTTAAGTTTTTCAGTCAAGGTGGAGGGTATGCCTAACAAGAGTCCAAATTATTCCTGTTTCAGCCCACTCAGCAACAGGTGAGAGGCTCAGTGTGGAATTTACCGGGCAACTTTCGAGAAAACAAGCTCAAATGATTATGATGGTCCATTACAAACATTTAGTCTCAAAAACAGGCCACTGCCACCGATTTAACTCCTCTCCCCCGTATGTGTGCTTCTGCCTCCACAGTAACCCCTCAAATTAAGACAGCAAAGGTATTGCTTTGTCAAGCAAAGTATTGCTTGACACCTCAAAGTATTGCTTGACACCTCATTTATGTAGAAAGTGTCCTGTAAGGCAGGAGTTGTGCCCATTAAAGAAAGGATCTTCTCAGGCTTGCTCTTTGCAAGACAGCTTGGAAATCTACAACATAGAGGTACTCTGTTCATGTTGTACTGTAGGGTGGATGAATAAAAACTAGACCTTTTCATAGCTGAAAGATGAGGGATGTTTGGGTGTTTTCAAAAATGGCTTCTCAGAGCTTTCAACTTTTCTAGTATGAGGAAAATGAATCATGTTAATGGGAAAATTTACAAAAAACCACAGTTTCACAATTTAGTTCAGAATATCCTTTTTTATTCTCTGAATTCTCTTGGACACTTTCCGGTATAACTGCTTTTTTTCATCTCCCAGTATCTGTGCCCCAAGTCAAAGCATTTACTCCTTTGTGTCGCTGGCACATTCAATGTAGAAGCAACCTGCCTGAAAATGCTGCTGCTCATAAAGCTCCTCCTGCCTTTCCACATTCCCATACATTTCAGATCCTTTCCTGTATTCATTCAGGTGGTGGGGCTTACTTCAAATTACCATCACTCGTGTGCATCAAAACACAAACACTGAACATCAGCATCACAGCCGATTTATGGCAGAATTTAGACACTGGGGGAAACACTGCGACGTGCATCTCAGCAGCTGGATTCATTCCTTGGTTAGGGGATAACTCCGAGAGAGGCTTTATCTCTAAGGGCTTCGCCCGTGATGAAATTCAGCGGCAGCACGGCATCTCCGGAAGCCTTGTTCTGCACTTGCACCTAACTCGGTAAAGGAGCGTTTGAGGCAGGACTACTCTGTCCGGAGGAGGATTTACTCAACAAATCCCAGCTTCACAAAGGGCTTTGAGGGCAGAGGGTGCGCTGCAGAGGGAGCGCAGACCCCGCGTTTCGGCGGACCCCAGGGAAGAACGCCTGTCGGAAGCTCCGGCGTGGGCTTCCCAGGCTCGGTCCCCTCCTCCCGGGAGGTGAAGCCGCCCCGGGGCGGCAGCAGCCGCCAGCGACGTCGCGCTGGCCATCAGGTGGGGGGAACCCCCCCGAGACTCCCTGGCCCGCCCTCCTAAAAGCTCCCCCCGTGCCGACCCCACAGCCCCCCGCGCCGCGGCACCCGTGGGCGGTGCACGTACTCACGGCTGCTGAGGGGCTCCGGCGGGGCTGGGCGAGGAGGAGGAGGAGGAAGGGCAGGTGTCCCTTGCGGCCGCTTACTCCCCGCCCGCCGGCTGCTAGGAACCGCCTGGGTCTCCCTCCTTCCCCTCCGCCCCCTTTTTGCAGGGTTTGAGCCCCACACGTCCGTGCACACGCGTGGGAGGGCGCGGCGGGGCTGCCGGCGCGGGGGCCGCTCCCGCCTTAGCGGAGCGGTCTGCGGAGCGCAGCTCAGAGCGGCTCCGGGCTGGGAGGAGGCAGGACGGCTCCCGCCCGCCGCCCGGCCCCTGACCCGACCCCGGCCGCGTCCCTGTCCCGCCCTCCGGCTGCGGCTCCGTCCAAGGAAACCCGAGCGGTCCCGGACGTCGGGGGCCTCAGCGCTTCACCGTCCGGGAAACTTCAGCCTCTTCCGGGGGAGCATCCGTCCCCTGCCCCGAGGGGCCGCTTTGGTGAAGGAAAGTGGTCCCTTGCACATCAGCAGGATGGCGCGGACCATGAGACCCGACGACATCAACCCCCGGACGGGGCTGGTGGTGGCTCTAGTCAGTGTCTTCCTGGTGTTCGGCTTCATGTTCACCGTGTCTGGCATCAAGGGAGAGACCCTAGGGGATATCCCGCTGCTGGCCATCGGGCCAGCCATCTGCCTGCCGGGCATTGCTGCCATCGCTCTCACCAGAAAGACCGATGGCTGCACCAAATGGCCCAAGAACAAGTGTCCATGCTGTAAGCAAGTCAAGGACCGGGATGTCATGGAGCTGCTGAGGACACCCTCGGACCTGGAGTCTGGCAAGGGGAGTTGCGATGAGCTGGCCAAGAAAGCATACCAGAAGGACAGGAGAGAGCTGCGAGGTGAGGACTCCGTGTCCATCTGCACCACCACCACCACCACCACCATGGGTGAGTGCAAGAGCCTCATCAGAAAGGTGGAGCAGGAGGAGATGCTGAGATACCTGGAGACCTGTTACCCAGAGATGCCAGGAAATGTGTTTGTGGGAGATGGCTCCGTGTACAGTGCCTTGGAGAAGAAGAGCTCTTCTCCCACCAGGGACAGCACTGATTGCCCTGACATTGAAGACAACATTTTTGTCGCTCCTAAAGACAGTATCATTGTCTGCTCTTACAAGGACAACAGCCCTTATGACAGATACTGTTGTTACATAAACCCTACTGGAGTCAACTCAGACCAGGAGACCATAGTGTGAAGGATGCATACTTTATATATGTGTATGTATACAAAAACTGCAACTTCAACTTCTTGATAGGGGATAATATAGCTGACTGCACTGCATGGGACAATCCTGATACTATTACAATTTAACCTGGTATGTGACTGATACTCAAACCTTTTGTGCCTGAAATACTCTTTCTGTAAGTAAACAAGCATGTTTAAAAGCTAAAGAATTCAATTCTTTATTTTGCAAAAAAAAAAAAAAAAAAAAAAAAAAAAAAAAAATTACATTTTAATTTTATTTTCATTTTCTCCTTTTCTGTCTCTTATATTTTCCTGCTGCCTATTGTACCCAAGCCCATAGACACATTGGCAGGATGGCAGCAGTGGCTGTCAGCTGAGATCGGGAGCTGAATCAAAACTCTGGAGCTTGTCTGCAGGAAAGAATGTGGTGCTCTATGGCTGAACGGGTCTTAGCAAGTGTCACTTCATTTTAAGAGGGATTGAGAGAGAGCTGTCAGCATGCACTCCAGTAGCTGACTGACATTAGGGAGTGTAGAAGTGTTTTGTTTCTTTTCCTTTTTCTTCCTGTCAGGTTTTTATTTTCCTTCGCTTCAAGGAATTGATGTGCTGACCCTGTGGGCTCTTCTCAAAGTCTCCTAGAAGCCACATAGGCTCAGGAAAGTGTTCAAAGGCTGATTAATCCATCATCAATAGCATGCAAAGTACATGTTTTAGCTTCCTTCCCCACTTGTATTGAGTTCACTGGAATGTTTCTAACACTTTTGGATTTTGTAGGCATACTTGACAAGGAGATTACATCATGACCATGACACAGTTCTTGCAGGGACTAGGAGCAGATGTCGCTGGACTCAGGTCTTAAAAATATATTTCAGTATCTCTAAAGTTGCTCAGATAATAGACTTCTATGGGTTGTGTTCAGAGCTGGATTTGACCTTTCCAAAAATGTAATTTTCATGTGCCTTTTCTAAAATGCCAGTTGCTTCTCTATGGGTTATGAATGGTCATGGTCTGCTCAGGGGTCTCAAAGCCGTGCTTTGCTGGGGGGGAGGGAACAGAGGACCTGGCTGGCAGATGTTTTTTTGTTCACAGCTTATGGATACATAGCAAGAGAAACACGAAGTGAATAACGAGGATTAATGATTCAAAATCTGAGCCTGCATCTTACATACAGAAACAGAAATCCTGGCTACTCTGTCCAACAGTAAATTGCATGTTCCGTGATGCATATAAGCGTCTGATCTTGTCTCTATATGTAGGTAACAGAGATGTGGTATTATATGATGTGCATGCCAAGCAGCTGTTCTCAGGGTTAAGCTCTTAGGGGAATGGTTACTAAAGCATAGAGTAGTTTGCTAGCATCTCACAAAGTCCCAGTTTCTATAACTAAACTCTCATGAGTCCAGAAAACACCTCTGTGATGGAAGTCTTAATAACTGTTCTTAGCTGGTTTTTTTGTCAACCATAAGTTGTACTAGACAAACGTATTGAATTACCAGGGTAGGAAAGAAGCAAAATTCCCTTTCTTTTGTAGCAACCTGAGATGTTGTGTAGAAAGTGGCAAGGAATTTTCCACTGAAAGGAAATATTCTTTCCTGCCCACAGAATTGTTTGGAAAGTGAATGGAAACTTTATGCATCCACTAGTTTGTTTGTTTGGAAACTTACATCAAATTGTTACAGACAACCAGCCTCTGAAAAGGTTTCCAGAAGGAGGAAATACAATTTTTTACATGAGATAGTTTGGTTTCATTCAGACCAAGCAAGATGTTAATGTTTTGTCCAGGCTTTGGTTGGGCATCAGGGTGCTATTAGGACAAATTAAAAAAATACGAGCTAGTTCAAGTTAGGCAAGGCCTCTCAATAGTTAGTTACAGGCAGCTCTGCTGCTCTGGCATCCAGCAACAGTACTGTGGGAATAAATAGACATTTATACTCTTTACAGCCCAAGTTTTATCCACTGAGCAAAGGAATTCCACAAATCAGACCCTCTCCTGACATGTTCAGCTTCCATTTCCACAAAAAAGCACAGTGTTGTTGTCAGGCGGATTGTCTCCTGCAGGCTTAGTCACTGCAGGACCTTATTCTGCAATGTACAGAGCAGCAATTTGATGGCACTGGGAAGTCTTATTCCACGACCTCTGAAGCAAACAGCTACAATACTGCTGATGAGGAGGAGGGTCTTTCATCACTTTCTGTTCCCAAGGGAATCAGGTGAGGGTCTCAGCATGTGCCCACGGGTGCTCAGCATCCCTGAAGATCAGACCCACCATAAGAAAACATCTGCCAGGTGTCTGCGTCCTGCCTTTGCTGGGGTTGTGAGCAATTGCTCGCCTTGCATAAGAGAGCAAAGCATCAGCCCGCTGGGAACCTAGGTTTGTACAGTTCTGCAAATATATATAGGAAGAGGTCAAGTTTTTCCATTTTGTCTAGGATTAGATGTTCTCTGTCAAAAGTTATATGGGGTTTTACAAGGCAAGACAACAAACTCCAGTGACAAATGGAATGGTAAATATGTAACTGGAGATGCAGCCATGCAGATTCTGGTCATGTGCTTTATTCCATTCTTCATGTAGAAACAAGAGGATGCCTGTATTAAGCAAAGTTTAATGGAAGAGAAAATTTCCCACACTATGGAAAGAGATATACAAAAATTATGTTTAAGACATTTACAGACATGATATTTCCTTTGTTGATTTAGCTGAGGTAAGATTTCATACAAAATACGAGTTTAAGCAATATTTCTAGGCTAATCCACCATAACCCACTAAAATTTTTTAGCGAATATCTGGGAATTTGATATTAATACTGCTTCTGAAATCTCTTTCTCTGAGTTTTTTGTCCTTTATTTTCTGATAGTTAAGCAGAGAATGAAATGGAAATGGATTAATTTGGCCATTTTAAAAATAAGAATCTGCCCATTTAAAAATGAAGTGGTTGGTGGTGGTGGTTTGGTTGGTTTGTTGTTGTTGTTGGTTGTTTGTGGTTTTGTTTGTTTGTGTTTGTTCTGTTGTTATTTATTTTGTTTTGTTTTAAATAAAGAGAGCTTTTTTCATACACTATGGTTTTGCCAGTAGAAATCTGCTGCTTATTTGATGAAAGATGGCATGGCAGCAGCTTCAAGCTTTTTATGCAGATACCGTGCCTAGGCCAGAGAATTACTGGGGTTCTATTTTCATTCAGCTCATGTGCTCTCTTCTGATGGTCACTGGAATGTGTAGGACCAGTGCTGATTTTGGAACAAGCAGCAATAATCACATCGCTTTTCAGAGGCAGCTTCTAGTTGTGGATCTGAATTTGGCTTCAGGCTGCCGCAGCTTGGGCTGTGATTCCAAGCCAGGACCCAGAGGTGAGACCTTCTTTCTGTCCTTGCTACCTTCAAAACACCTCTGGGTCAAAATCCCACTTTCTCCTCAGTGCTGTCCTCCACACAAAGCATGCAGTTGTAGTGGAGCTCTGTTTGTGGGGTTAATGCCTGATCTTGTTGAAGCCAATGGCCACATATTGCTTGCTCCTACAGCACGAGTGGCATGGCATACATTAGAGCTTGAAGAAAACCAGTGGTTTGGACATTCAGAGAAGGCTCCTGATATATATAGAACTAATTTTTAGAATAGCATTTGTCATAGCGCTACAGCTAAGTTTACCTTCTTTTAAGAAACAATGTGATATACAGATAAACTCAACGCATGGTAATTGTGTGTTGCTGTGATTAGATTTCTGTTGTCATAAATAGCATTTTTACGGTCATACAAGCTGATCATTGCAAAGCCTTTAACAGAAAATTGGGAGTTTTAATCAGTGTGCAGTTTGTCCCCTTGGAGCGCTAAGCAATAGCTGGTCCTTTCTGCCTGGAACCAAATGAGTGGGAGGTGAGCATGCTCAGGACTGTGTCCCTGGGGATCTGCACTGTATTCTTGATCTGCATTCTGCAGGAATGTGCTGCTCTTCCACAGGCAGTTCTTCACCATCCAAACCAATGTCTCTGCAGTCTTGACTCCAGCAACTATTTATTATGTTGTAATTAGCAGATTAACAGCCGCTGTGACTGCCTCTCAGCATTTCTCCTGGTACGTACCAGGCTGCTTGCAGAATGAGCTACTGCTCTTGGCTGGGCTGGTAGAATCTGACCCTACATCATCCATCCTATGTAAGCTGTTATGTTGAGACGTCCAACTAAATCATCAGTTCTTGCAGCACAGGCCTGGGATTTTGCATCTCTGTGTAATACCTTTCACACTAAAGGTGCTGTGGAGATGGGTTAGAGGGGAGTGACTGTCAGGCCTCAAAGGCACTTCCAGCCTCATTTTCACGAGCATTTAGTGACTGATCTATTTATATGCAGAGCACAGTCTGCACTCAGAAACTTGAATCTGAACACGTTGCCAGTACAGCCATATTGCTGGCGAATGCAGTTCTGACATGGGAGATTTTCTGGGTCTTGGAAGGTTTCTCTGTAAGTTTCTAATATCAATCATATTAAAACTTGCAGAGGAGTTTCCTAATATGTAGAGTAGAGGAGTTTTCCTGATGCATTCTGAACACACAGCATGGGGCATCGTCTGCAAAGCAGCTCATGCTGAGCCCATTTGTGCTCTGCAGCCAGTCTGAACACGCAGTCCCTACTGGGACAACTATTGGCAGGTTTGCTACTTCTCTGGTACTATGGGTTCTTTTATGTCTGGTCTTTAGAAACAGCACAGAGAACAGATCTAGAATTCACTTTTAATGCACTCTGGCAAACTTTCGTCAGTAAACATTACCTTTAATTTATCGGTCCTGACAGTGGAGGAATTCCAGGCCGAGTATGTCTTTACTAGACAAGGAGATCCAGCTTTCATTCATTTTTAAATCACAGCTTATTTTCTGTTCAGAACAATTGCAAGGTTTAGCCCTGGCTATCCTGTCATCAGATACATGCAGAAGTGTTTATGCTTAATCTTTTTACTTGCAAACACTGCAGCATGCATAGGTGTATATACATTTTGCATTCGTCTGCAAGAGCAGGTTACAGAATACACAAGCACAGCAATATATTGAGTTCTGCTCAGAGGACCCCTCAGCTTTTCTGACATCTGACACAAATTTTCTGCATGAGGCTTATTGTTGCACTTTTAAATTCCTTTTGTCCTTTAGGAGAAGACAATTTTTCTAGAGAAGAACTCTGTTGTGGTTCCTTAAGGACACACAGTTCTTTTAGCAGGATACATAGAGTTTAAAGGCCCCGGGACTGTGTTTTGTTACAACCCATGAGAAATCCTGGCTCCATTATGAGTTGCAAACTGAAATTTTCCAGTGCTTTGCATTCAGCATTTCTCCAAACTGCTGGTAAAAGCCTTGAACCCTTGGTCAATTCTGACAGATACAGTGCTAGTATTTTTTAAACCTAAAGTTTCATTACTCTAGGGATAGGAAAAGACTTAAATACTTTGAAAATCTGTCTCTGTACTTTGCTCCAGTGGGCCAAGAACAGAAGAAGAGGTATTCATGAAAGCAAGAGAGACGAAAAAGCAGAGAGACCAAAAAGGCTCACAGACAGTATTTCATTACTTTGTTAGATTGTGTTATATTCTGGTCACATAGGCAATATGTTTAGTGCATTCTTCCGTTTGTGTAGCTTCTCTTTGGTAGCTTACCCTGAACAGACTCTTCAGATAGGAACAGAGAGTGTTTTTCTGACTGGAGGCAGGATGCAAGAGTTACAGAAAAAAATTGATATGTAGTAGGAACCTGTTGCCAGCAATGCTGATTCATTTTCAGACCTCATCAAGATGCTTATTTGCACCCCATCGTATTCTACTAGGAAATGAAGTGATAATCATTAGCAGTTACATGCGCTCATGAACACAAGGGTGCTCTACAGTAGCTTCACATTTGGCATTCACTGGCTAGGAAGCACCTATTCTATTTCAACTAAAATCCAAGGCAAAATTCACAAAAGATGTAACAGTAATAATTTAATGCAGAGCTTCAGGGTCAAATTTAGTACTGTGTGAAAATTGTTAAAACCAGCACTAGAAGTTAGTTCCAAAAATGTTGCATTTGCACATAAGGTATAGTGGAGTAGAGAGCTGAGGTACAAATACAGAATATGGGGTAGGTTTGTTCCCTGTGTGAACCAGAGGACCGTGGTTAGTGTACTATGGAACATTAAATAACACCATGTAGACTCATGCACGCTCATTGCAAGGTTACAGTCATTGGGTTCCCACACAATCAAGTTCTACAAAACCCACTCTCTCACATTTCAGACTGGTTGGTTTATATCTCTGCTTCAGAAAGCACATTTTAGCAAATTTTAAATTGGTAAGAGGGGCAATTTTCCCCTGTTTTCTTTGGAGATGGCATTGGATTGCAAATTATTTTGTCTTTGAATTCCAATTTAGAATGTAATAATGTACAATCCAATGTTTTACACTGACTGGTGTGAAGTAGGGGAAAATTCAGACAGGAATTAGGAGGACAAAGTATTCGTTAGCTGAAAAGCAGATGGGAGCCAGCTGGAGAATTATCTGAATAATCTTGCATAGCCTCGTCTTTTCACTGGTCTGAAAGGACAGCCCCAGAAATACTCTTAACAAACCAAAGACTCCTACTATTGAGATAATTTCAGATGGAAGGGCTATTAATAACTTTTGGGGGTCTGAGTGGGGTGGGAAAGAGTGATATTCTATGTGCTGGGGAAGCTCTTACCAATCTTTTCTTCATATATAGATCTTCAAGAGACTCTGCACCCTCCGACTGCATGGTCAGGCTCAGTGCTCATACTATGCCCTTGCACTGTTTGCAAAGAACACCTGATTTTGTTCCACTTCACTTTCAATAAACTTTTGTTTGTTTGTTTGTTTGAGTAATTAGCTGTAGGAAGAAGCAGATAACTTTTCTGTTTACACAAAAGGAACCATGGAACTGGACATCCTCTGCACATATTGATGACAACCTAAATATAAGATGTTTGCTGCCTAATCTAGGGGATAAAGACTAACTTTCTGGTGGCAAAGCACAGTCTTTTTCCAACGCCAATGGTTTGAACAAAATGTAGAAAGTTTTACACCTGGAAACATGTTAACCTTTTTTTTTTACTTGTTGGGCTTTTTTTAAAGTATTGTGGTTATTCAATCTATTCCTCAACATTCTAACTGAAAAAAATATCGTGAAGGTTTCTTGAGCTAATTAAAGACTTTCATAAGTCAGTTTTTGCGTTGTGTGATTCATTCAATGTACCTGCCTGCATCCTCACCTGTATGTAGATAGAGCTGCAATAAGCAATAATCAAAATGCTCAATCTTTCCATAAAGTCACCACATGATGAATACAATATTAGTATCCTCTGCATTATTTTGCATGACCATGGACAATGAGTGGCCACTGAGTGAAGAACTGATGTGATCTATAAAGCACGTATCACCTTCAGTTCTTCAGCTCTATTATTACAATTGCTTTCCTACTTTCTGGTAGGGATATAATCTCTTAGGAGAAGAGGAACACATCATATATTTATCTGTATAAAGCGCCATTTTAGAAAAGAATACTTGCTAGATTAGCTGACTAAATCCACATCTGGGATGTGAACCTCTGCAGTTTCAAAGCATCCCACAGATGAGCACTGTGCTGGTTATGATACTTCAGTTTACCACCTGGTAAGTGCTTTTCTGTATTGCCAAGGTCATCAGGACTTCAGTCAGCAGCCACAGCGTTAGCTACAACACGTTTCCTTACTACATTTCCTGGGCAATGAGAGGTACAAGGAGCTCTCTGAAAATATCTGAATTTGCAGTTACATGAGCCACGAATGCCACCCCACACAAGGATATAGATATGGATATAGAGTGGTGAAATGGAGCGGCATTTTGGTTTGCAGGTGCTATGAAGATGACCCACCCTTGTATATGAAGTTCTGTGCGAAGCACCACTCTGTGTTACCTGGGTGGGTCCAAAACCTGGGATGCTTCCAGAGTTCAAACCTGAGACTACAATTGTCAACAATTTTGTGTCCTTATACTGGGTATTGATTTGCACTAACATCTCCCTATAAAGTTATATTTATAGCCGAACATCTTTTACACATATATTAATATATAAATCGCTTTGTGTTTTATATATGTATATTCTTATACATACGTATGCCTCTGTGGACACAACAATACAGAAAAAAAATATCTCTGCAGCTATGCCATCCCCAGGAGGTAAAAGTAATACACATTTCACAAGGTTTATGCTGCAACCACCTCTGCTGAATTTGCTCTATCGTACATTCTCTAACGATTGCTGCGTTGTATCTAATTTCTAGTAAAAATCTGTGTAAACACATAGAGCTCATGTTCCTGAAATTTGCCATTGCTTTCGTTGCTGGCAACAGAATATGGCTGTAGCCAATTACTACATCTGTCAAAATACCTGAGATAAATCTTAAATACTTGCTGGTTGACTGAAGACACTTCAGGTTGCATCTATAACATTCATTTTGTACTTCTGTCTTCTGGAGGAAGAACACTCATATCATCACAGTCGTTGGACAAACTGACATTAATAAGGACTACTACTTGAAGTCTCAGGAGGGATACAGCAGATTCAACGGTCCTTAGAAAATAATTTAGTTCTCATTCTGGAGATGCTCTGTTTGAGAAGAGGATCAAGAAATAACAAAAAAATTGAGAGGTAGGCTGGCACTGGTGTTCTTCAAGCTGTACCTCTTCTGTAGATAACCACCAGACTCTAAGTTTCCTGAACTCAGCAAGAATCTCTACTACCTTCAGCAGAATTTTAATCTGACCAAGGACACATCAATGGTGAAGGATGTCAATCCAACAAGCTTGCTAACAGTCATTCATCACTAATTTCTCTTTAGAAGACTTTAAACTCAGAAGACACTCATTTTAAAGCTTTTAATTCTAAAAAAATACTAAAATAAAGCAGAAAAGTTAAAACAGAAGTACTGCTACAGATGAACATATAACAAAACTCATGATTTCGCATTGGCATTTGATAAGATCCTATGATACGCACCTTTCTAATAGAAATGTAAAAAATGCTAACTCATTAAAAGAATAATGTAAACTATATTACACATCATGCAGCAATATAATAGAGCAGAGAGTTTCAGAATATCTAGGTAGCATTTTGATAAAATAAATGTTTGTACTAAAGGCTATCTCTGGGTTCTGGATAACTGAAAGGTTTATTTTGATGAGATTACAAATAAGATAACTGTACCATACCATGTACTAAAATGAAATTAAAAAATAGGGAAATGAATCTTTTAAGTTTGGAAAAAAATGTGAGGCCAATTAAAAATTTTAATTTTAAAAAATTTGGCTGGATTCTATGTTGGGACCTCATGTGACAAGATCAGCTATGTGTATGTCCCTTTCTGAGATTCCGGTCCCATTCAAGTGGTAACATTCCAACAGACTTCTGAGACAGCATTTCCCTCAGAATGTTCTATAGTTTTCTGTGCATTTCAAACAACTCTTCCATAATCCAGAAGGATTTAGCCTTCTATCTCTATTAAGCATCTCTGAAAAATCTAACATTACCACTGCATTTGCTTTCCATAGAAGCTGAAGGACTGTAGCATGACTCTTCTATTACTATCACACATGCTAACTCCATGGAAGCATGGGCAACTAGTCAGCTGCTTGTTTAAGCTACACAAATTTGTACTTTATACCAGAAAAATTTCATCTACATATGTGTTTTTGTACTTGTACCTAGGATTTGGGACAGACAGGAAGGTACAGGAGCAGGATAAGAAGGGGTAAATGGTGCTATGCCACTCATGGTCCTTCCTTTTCACCTCGTCACAGTTAGCTTTGGCCAGTCCAGTTCACATTGTGGTGAAACTGTAGTGACTCTTGGTATCCTTTCCTCTGTTTCACATATCTAATTCTGATCAGTTCAACTGGAGCTGGCTAAACTCTTCTGAATAGAGATTAGCCCTGAAAGGTAGTTTATTGCCATAAATAAAACCCTAAAAAGTATAAACAGTGCCCACCATACATATGCTTTATCTTTAAAGAAAGCCAACACCAGCAATGCTTACGGAACCATGTTCATCAACAGATGACTCCACTTGTAGTGACGGGTCTCTCTTTACAGGAAATGCTTGCTCAGGAATGACCGTTTCTAGACTGTGTCCTAAATTACACAGTGACTCAGAGGGCTGCCTGATTCCACAGTCAGAAAGCTAACCAGCTTCCACCACCACCACTTTAATCAAAGCAACTCTATACTATAAGCCAATATTATGAGTAGTTTTTCAGAGAAATCCCAGGACAGCCAAAGACAAGAGTAGCTGTAATGGACTCTCTTCTGTTTAACAACAGCGTGCAATGTCTTTCATTTGTCTCCAAAGATTTTTAGATCTCTGTATGAAGATGGCAGGTATCACTAACCCTGGACTTTGTTCTTAATTCTTCATTCTATGCTCCATTCAACAGAGATGAAACAGAAGCAGGAGCACAAATGCTCATTTTGATTTTTATCCACTACAATTGCACTGTTTCATCTTTCTCTTTCAGTGGGTGTTGCTTTCTAACACAATACACATCTCACTTTTGCCTTTCAGGGCACAATCACACCAACAAGGTTTATCATGGTGCTGAATGGCAACACTACACTGTCTCCTTCTTCCCTTTGGGAGCAGCTTACAGGCTGGAATGTCCAGCCACCTGGTTTTGAAGTAACAGAGGCTGCTGGCAGGGAATTACCCAGCAAAACCAAATCAACAAGTGACACCGGGACCTACCTTCTGCCCTGGTGGGCCAGTCTTACATGTCATTTCTCAATATTATTTTTTTGCTTTCTTGTATTTTTCCTGTCACATGTGAATAAAGTCTGAGCTAACACATCCACAAGGCCGAAGTGGCATACTATCTATATTTTCTTATTTTCTAGTTCAGCAGGATGACCTAGCAGAATGAAAGCAGGATGCATGCTGAAGTCAGTGAGTGGCTAGTAGGCAGAACTTGAGAGAGGATCACTGGGCAGGACACCTGGTATCATACTAAATGAAGCTCTGTTGGGGTCCTGAAGAGTCGTAGAAATGCTGGTGACTGTCTTCTGGGTGGCAGAGGCTTTCTTACCTTCAAGCCAGTATGTTACCATTTCTCCTTTCCCCTAAAGAAGAAGAGTTATGGGGTTATAATACTACCCATCGTTTGTGAAATAATCTTCTTATCACAACTCAAAGCAAGTTCCCATAGGAGACTGATGTGCCCATTAGCCATTTTACATACAGGAAAACTGAGGCATAAAACTTTTCTTTAAAAAGAAGCAGCAGCACTATTGATTAAAACAATTGTTTGAAGTCCCATCCAAATCTGGGCCCAGAAGTATGTTAGCCCACTTATGGAACTCTTATTATGATTTATGATGTCTCTGAATGATGTTTTTTTATTTCAAGAAGTTATGACAAATTGACATGCCAGACAGCACTTCCAGATTTGTCTAAGTC
This sequence comes from Pampusana beccarii, assembly GCA_013399365.1. Lineage (NCBI taxonomy): Eukaryota > Metazoa > Chordata > Aves > Columbiformes > Columbidae > Pampusana > Pampusana beccarii. Next base: position 19,315 of record VWYH01005654.1, read on the forward strand.
CTTCGTCTCTGAATTATCAGGGTTGTCCCACGAACAAACCCATGAAAGTGGTCCTGGTTTAAAACTTGAGCCTGTTCTCTTCAGGGACAGGAAACAGTTTAACCCAAGGACTCTGAGGCATAGAGGACTGCATGGGTTAAAATTCAGGGATTGCGGAGTATTTTCACACTCTCATCTCTGAAAAGCTGAGTATAAATGTTGCATACACACCTTGACTTGTAAATTCCCACGGCATACTAACACATACTCTCCAATCTGCTCCAACAGCTGGTATGCGCTTGAGCTGCACTGTATTTTAAGAGCTGGAAAGAGAGACAATCGTCACATTATCATAACGATTTAAACATCTAAGACAGACCCATCCCCCTCTGTGTGCCAAAGACTTCAAGACTCATTAATGAAGTTCTCCTTGGTTTTTTTGTGTCTTTGCCATCATTCTTGTGTTATTTGAAGTGTTTGCACACAAGCTCCAGTATTCTGGCCTCTTTGTGAGAGCATCTCAGGACAAATACATGGCTGTCAACAAACACTACTCTTCACATCCTGCATCTAACATCAGTTGTCTACCCTTCATAGCTGCCTGGCTAGAGTTACTGACAACCATCCTTTTCATCTTGTGAAGAAAAGTGTACGTAGTTCTACCTCCTGGTCGATAAAGAGCCAGCACTTTATTTGCACATAACAGTTTTCAGCAAAGTCTAAACATGAGAGAAAGTGCCATCTTTGCTCTGCCTCCAAACCTGTAAATAAAAACAGGAGGAAGAGAAAATATTGCCATAATTCCACTATTTTTTTTAACAATGTGATTTTTCCGTAGTTGAGAATTTATCTTCATGTAAACCCTGGCTAACTTGCCTTTTGCAAATGATGGAGGAACAAACAAGGAGGAGGACAGATAGAACAAATTCTCAACACTCCTACTTTTGTCAGAAAACAAAATGTTGCCAAAATTTTGAAAGTTAACAAAAAACTTCTGTGGTCTTTTTGCCTTTAACATTCTGCAACACAGAGTAATTATGCTTCTTCGTTCGAAAAAAAATCCCAGATTATAGTAGGACAGGCTGAGACTGTCTTACTGATTTTTCTTTTTTTCCTTTGGTTGTTGTTTAAATGTTTTTATTGAAAGTCTCAGAACACTCCCTGTAGACCAGCAAATATATGTTTTAACATATCCAGATACATATATCTGAAAAATTCTTTCCAGTAGATATGTGATATTTTAACTGGTCATTCTGTTCGGGAAACAGACACTAGCACTCCAATTCCAGCTGACAGCAATTTTAATTTATATTTCTAGTGACTAATTATGCAATCTATTTTAAAGTGATCATCCTAGGGTTAAAACACATTAATGTAATTTGAAATCCTCACATGTACGTGACCAGAGAAATAGGGAGATAAAAGAAAGTTTTAGACGATAAGAAGCTCTGTCTTTATACTTTAGTTTATAGTGTTGATGCACCACGTGAGAAGTAGACTGACATACAGAATGAAAGATGACATGTGAAGAATGATGGCAGCAGATTTTGAAGGCATTAGTTTTAAAGCAGTCAGATGAGAAATACAAGGAGCCTGAAAGGAGGAGGAGGAGGAGAAGGAAAGAAGTTATCTGGGAGATTGACAGAGGAAAATGCAGTTATATGTGTTCCACTCAGGCCAGCATTTGCTTTGGAAAAATATATAAAATGATGAAAGGAAAGGATCCTGGCTGATTCTCAAATCCCCAGGCTAGACCTTCAAAGCTATCATGTAGGATCAGTCCTCTGACTTTCTTGTTTTCAGTGGATCATGATAGCTGTTGAAAGCATCAATTTTTAAAACAAAATTAAACTTGAAAATACCTTGGATTTTGCCTAATTCAAATCAATTTACAAAGCATTGCAGTGTGAGCCATTTAATGAATGAAACAAGCATATGTAAGTCATCAAGATTGTTTGCCCTTCGACTCCCTTATTCTTTTGTTTGGTTATTTGTTTGGTTTTGGGTTTTGTTTGTTTGTTTGTTTTTCAGGCTAAAATATTTCCTAAATTGAGGTTCAAATGCTCATACTAGCTAAAGAATAAGGTTGTTAACTAAATGTGGAGCTCTGTTATCTCCTGGGAAGAAGTGAAAGTAAGGATATATCCATTACTTAACCTCTAGAGATTTCTGTTTAATCTCTTTCCTGGAGTGCACATATTATCCTCCATACTGCTTAAAGACACACACAGCTCTCCCATGGTGCCCTACGACCTCTTGTGTTTCCCATTAGAGGAAGTTATCAGAGAAATAGAGGAGTCATGAAAGTATTTCAACTATAGATTCAGCTAGGTGTCAGGAAGGATTAGAAACAGTTAACATACCCACTTACCTCTAATTTTGTCTGATTCTTACCCATTGTTATTGTAGAGAACTTCAAAGCCCTGCAAATCCCTCTCTGAGACTTGGGGAATGAGAGGATCTTGTTACAAAGGATGTAGAAAATATCACGGGCATAATTTGCCCATAGGCAGATTGGACCCAGAAGTCAATGCCCTCCTCACAGGATTTGCCGTCATTTAAACAGGACAGGACTCAAAACTCAGCATAACAATTTTTCAGAACTCATTAAGGGATGGTCAAAACTACATCTCCAGTTTGTTCCTTCTTACCTTCGCTGGTAGACTCCATCCTGGAAGCTGTGTTCACAGTATCTCCAAATAAACAGTACCGTGGCATTTTGGTCCCAACAACTCCAGCTACAACTGCTCCTGTTAAAAAACAAACAAACAAACCGGAAGGTATTTTGTGGTTTTAAATCACATAATCAGTCATATGGCCTCATGGCTGCTTTCTACACTACCTTACACCTCATTTATGAACAAGATAAAGACTGAGTGTCAGTATTGTCTTATATGGGTTATACATCTGAATTACCCATGGAGGGAATCGCAAAAGGGGCTCACAGAGGATTGATGGGGGAAGTGATGGTGGGATGGAGGCAACATCTGTGAATTAAGGCACCTGCAGAATTATGTTTCAACACGACAATTATATATTTTGAGTGGCAGTAAGACAGGAATGCTGCTAACAGGAGTTGGGCACACAACGGTCACTATTCACATGGAAAAGCAGGAACAGGAAGTAACCTGCTCCTGTTGAAGGCAGAAAATGAGCATTTTGATTCCTTTCTGTCATCCCCAGGAGATTCAAAATACAGAAAATATGATCTCTTGCTGAGACAACAAAAGTCACTTAGTTTGCTGATTCTGGGCTGCACAGCGTATGTCCAGCTCTGGCTGCCTCTCAGGAAGGAGCTGCAATCACATATCAGTTTAGATCAGGGAGCTGGGAGTCTGAGAGTGAAGGCTAGATCAAAAAGTCAACAAGCAACTCATTGTTTTGAGAAGAGAACAGCTGAAAAGGACAAGTGACAGACACATGGCATGGCATAGCAGTCCTCACTCACACCAGTGAAGGCACTGGAGCCATGTGGTGGTTCCAGTGTTTTATTCCATATTGTGTTCCAAATATTCCAGGTATCCAATAATTTATTCTGCTGGGATGACCTCTGTGAGTTGTTCTATCCCACAACAAGAAGTTGTATTCATTTCCAACTGAGAGGAAATTCCACTACCGAAACCTTTGCTAAACCAGAGGAAGACTCTTTTGGAGCCCTCTCAACGTACCTGAATGGATTCCTGCTCTTATCTTTAGGAGGGTGTTGGGCTTGTGTGGGATCTTAAAAGTCTTGCAGACATCCAGAAGGTCTAAAGCCATGCTTGCAATCTCACCGGCATGAAGGATCCCGTTCTCTTTGGGTACTCCTGACACCACCATATCTTAACACAACAATGCAATTGTGTTAACCTTTGACGTTACACACAGATTTAACAAAGGGTGCTGCCTAAATTAGAAAAAAATAAAGCCCCATTCCTTCCTATCCCACAGCAGAGTTGTGCATGTTGAACAGAGAAAGCCAGAAACAAACGAAGGAGAGGGCCCCAGCTCATGTGAGTAATTACCCTAGCTCTGAAAAATGTTAGATTTCCTTTTTACATTTCCATCAGATTTATTCCCTCTTACCCTTTCTTCCTCCCTCCCCGCACTGAGAATGCTTGAAGTAGGACAGGTAGTGAGAAAACGGCTGTTTAATATCTATTGTCTTTGGGCAGATATTATAAAGAGAGACAGTGATTCCCAGTAGGCATTGTCTTATGCCTCCTACACCGACTGTTACTGTGTAGGACAAGAGGCAGGTCTCTTCAGGGTCCCTCAAGTGCATTTCTTCAGGAATTTTATGCTCCAGAATGTGTTCAACCATGCCACAGGAAAAAAAAAAAAAGTGTTTTAAAAAGGTGGCTTTTTTCCACATCTCTTGCAGGATTTCCTTTCTGTCTCATCCAAATATCCTGCTAGACCATGATAGGTTTTTGATGGAACTCAGTTTTGAGAGTAGTCTATCCCCAGCAGATTCACATGGTAGCAAACAGAAAGCCATTTTCCTAAAAATCCAAAGAGACAAGGCAGCCAAGCCCCTACAGAGTATTAGGAGACATAAGGTTGTCATGGTCTTTGCAAAAAAGACAGAGATAGTAAAGCTTATAGAATGCCATCTGTGCTCCCATGCAGAAGGTAAATTTTTCAGCTGTGTTCCTGTGAAACAGAAATTGCCAACTGGGATTAATCTATTGCTGAGGTTTAAAGTCAGACTTTACAGGTCAGAGGGACCAAATAAACAGCAGTGGTAGGTAACTCAACTCATTTGTCCCACCCACAACATTCACAAATTATAGAAATGATGAAAGGTATGCAGGAAAATGTTTAAGTTTGCTAGGCCTCAGCAAGGACTTCTCCCCTAAATGTTCTGTGTGTTCTCCCCAGTGGTAAGAAGCTTTTGAAATCTCCTTCATATGTTCTTTCTTGTCATCAAATCAATCTCTGTCCTGATGAAATGCTCATACCCCATCATTGTCCACAGCTCGAGGAACTTACAGGCATCTCCTATTGTCTCCACCTTATAGACATCATAGTTATCTATGATTTCATCAAAAGTGGTATAAAGCTTGTTCAAGAGGTCTACCACTTGGTACGGTGTGCTGCTGCTGGACAGCTGAGTGAAGCCAACAATATCACTGTGAAAACACGACAAAAAGAACATACTCATCCACTCTCTTAACCATTACAGATTGGTAATCCTAAACACACAGTAATAATTTCTCAGTGGAACTACCTCAACCTTCTGGTTTTCGGTGTTTCTTTCACTAAGGATCTTACAGAATAGTTTTGTCATCAAACATTTACTTAAACTGAAAACAGACTCCCTCCATTTAAAAGGACTGGTTGACCTAAGTCTTTCTGCTTACCAATGCAGTAAGCCATTTTTTACAGCTAGACTTTAATCTGCGACAGCCTAAGTAGTCAATTTTGGCTTATGTACAAATGCAAAAAGGATACTTAATATCTGTCCATTTATGACAAGTGAAAAACATGCAATTTATATGTTGCTACATGCACACATAACAAATTGTATTCTGTAAATCTATGTGGACCCTAAGGACAGGCAAATTTCCTTTACACAACTAAACCCTTATGAAACATACATGCCTGTGTGTGTGGCACACACGAAGTGACATGCTGCTGTGTGTTAGAGCTCCACAGTAATCTTTTTTTTTTTATTTAAGTAATTACATGGAAAAAGGGAGACGTGAGAATTTTGAAAGACACTCATTTACGGAGACAAATGTTGCCAGCTGGTATGATAAATCAGTTTAGATAGAAATTCTGTACTTAGTCGGGAGATTCACCTCCGCCTAAAATTTCTGCAGTAGGATTCAGTTCCAGTCCTATCTTTCGTTTTTGTTTACCTGAAAAAGATGGTGGCACTTAAGTAACTTTGAGCTTGTGCATGTTTTCCCTGCCTGAGATCATCTGCTACTTGCTTTGGCAACATACCTGTTGTAAAAAGTAGAGCATTGTTACTCTTTCGACATGGGTAAGAACACACCATAAACAGAACAAGTTTGTTTAAAGGTATCAAAGCAATGTTTGTAAATGTGAAATATACTGAGGATGAAAGCACTCTTTAGCATCAGAATCTGCTCTGCTGTGAGTGAGAATTCACAGTAAATCTCACTGATAACAAGTCCAGATTTTTCAGACAACCCATAGCTTTTAGTTCAAACAAGCCAATATCCATACATTCCAAGTCAGAGAAATATTATATTCTAATAACATGGTGTTACTAACTCTTCTTTGTCAACTCTTTGCTAGCATTTTCTTCCTGTGTTAAGTTTGTTTACTATCTCCTCTCTGTTTTTTTTTTAATCTTCTTTATTTCTCATATCTTGCACTTTCACAGCTGTTTCCTTTTCTCTCTTACGTGTTATATCTGTTTCTTTATCACTTTTTTCTTGTGGAATTCTGGAAGACACACTGCCATCAAAAGTAACCTCAGCCTAAAACCAGTACCCCAATATGTATAACTGTACAGGACTTGCAAGCAAGATCAAAGTGAGAGCTCTATGGATTCCGCAGTCATAGCTCTCAGATGAGTACACCAGTTTTTAGGAGGAAAATACAAAAAGTAGCTAAATATCTTTCCAGCTTTGCAAGGAATAAGATATGTGTTAAATAATCACCTGTCAAATGGTTTCTGTTTGTAATTAGACAGTTAAAATAAAATTATTCTTGAGAAGAATATCCAGTATTTTTGCTATATAACTTACTATACAACAGACGATCAGTCTTCTGTTTTTCATGCATTAAATCCTGGGTTCTCTCAGAAACCAGTATCTCCAGATGTTTACTGTATTTCTCCATCTAAATAACATAGAAATTTATATAAAACATCCTTTTACTGAAACAGATTCATAGTTGGATAGGATTTAAGCATTTGAAAGATTCTGCTTTGAAAACATTTAGATAAGCAAAGGCTGAGATCCAAGATAGCTAACTTTTTTTTCCACAAAATCCAAAGGTCAGATTTCTCCCTAGGTAAATTTATTAATCTCGATTTGAGACTGTTGCTTATACGTAAGAGGGCAGAAGCCACTTCCAGGCTTCCCAAAATCTCATTAATGTTTATAAATATCTCAAGGGTAGGTGTCAAGAGGCTGGGACCAGACTCCTTTCAGTGGTGCCCAACAATAGGATGAGGGGCAACGGGCACAGGCTGAAGCAAAGGTGGTTCCATCTCAATATGAGAAAAAGCTACTTTGAGGGTGCCAGAGCCCTGGAACAGGCTGCCCAGAGAGGCTGTGGAGTCTCCTTCTCTGGAGACATTCAAAACCCTCCTGGACACCTTCCTGTGTGATCTGCTCTGTTGAACCTGCTTTAGCAGGTGAGTTGAACTAGATGATCTCCAGAGTGCCCTTCCAACCCCAACCATTCTGTGATCCTGTGATTAGGGGTCAAATCCAATTCAGAGACCAAGCTGCAGACATAGATTAAAATATACCACCAAAACTGAGGTATCTAAGTCTCAGTCTTGTACCAGAAGCTCACGAAGCTGTTTCATAAACTATCCTGTTGTGCTATGCTGTGCTTCATGCGTCCTTGCTCTGTGTGAGGAAACAGGCTGAAGAGGCAGGAGTCTCCTCCGCTGATGGGCTTGAGATACTCTGCTCAAAAGGCATTTGCAAACATGCCGTTTGTGGCATGTAGGGTTTCTGTACCTCCAGTACTGTAGGACCACCCATGAGCCACTGAAAAAGGAGAATACCATTTCCTGCGAGTGCATTAAAAAACAAACAACGTTTGACTGAAGAAACAAAGGTGTTCAGTCCCAAAGAAGTTGAGAAACTTGAGAAAAACTGACAGAGATGGAACGAGAAGGAAAACTGGGTCTCAAGCAGAACTGCAGCTACAATCAGACCACCAGAGATGAATGACTGGCTGTGGATCTTCTCATCAAATAATGGCATGAGATCAAAAAAGAAACCTGAAGGATAGAGGTGAAAGTTATTGCAAATGAGCACACTGACTTGGATTGAATTAAAAAAAATAAATTTACCAGAGTCATCATCATGTCAACAGGGCTAACTTTATTAGGATTCATCTTGTACAACATTTTCTTGACTTGTTCAAACGTGGGCCTTTGGGCTGGATTATTTTTTCTGCACCTTCTAATTAACTGTAGCAGGGAAAGAGAGTGAGAAAAGCACACAGCCTTTTGTCATTCCAAGCGCAGGCAACATTTCTAATTAATATTACTATTTTCTCAGTGCAAACTGTGCATGTGAAGACCTATATGCAGCTAGTGGAGAGTAGCAGAGCTATACTGAGGTCTCCGGAGTTCTACAGATTCATGCTCAACAGAAGATGTTAGTTCATGAAAACGCTACTGTGGGAAATCCTGAATTAGATGCTCACATTACTTCTGCCAAATACTGCTTAAGCTCTTGTGTTATGCTGTTGGAGTCACATACAGTTTTCAGAGGACTTGTCTGTACACAAAATTCACAAAAGATCAAAAACTCAACTACTTGTTAAGGGTGTTAATGCCTGACTAAAATCCAGTGCTGCTTATGAGAAGAGTGTTACACTCAGGTTACTAAAAAACACCGAAGATGAATTATATAGCTCTTTAGTTGAAACAGGGATACCACAATCCTGTTCTGATTTAATTGAACTGGAAGGGGGTATACTTTGTTTTATTAGGCAGTTCGAAGCTACTGAACTCTTAGAACTTTTGCAGGAGAATCAAACCAAACTCGTACTGAGCCTGAGACATATATGTCACTATTTATAAGCCCTTTGCCAGTAAGCTAAACAGATATCACTAATATAAAATATGCATGGAACTCAACAGTTTATAATAAAATGAAAATGCACAAAATTCAATGACTGACTATAAAAAACATAATTTATTACACTGACAAATTAAGGGGACAACTGAAACTTTCAATTTGTCAGAATGACTGGGTTTTTATTAAGAACAATAAATAATTTCATTGTGCTTTTTTTGAGATGTAATTCTTGACCTCTGGGTTGTTTACGCTCATCAAAGGCAATACTGCCGTAAAACTTCTGTGACATGTCTTAAATTGACTTCAATATAGAATTTTTGTGCACAATATTGTATCTTACTCACCTCTATATAATCCGTGGGACATGGGCAAGAATTCTCATCCTTTCCTGAAATTAATTCTGCCAAAGATGGACACCAAGAATACTCATCTGAATGCATATCATCTTTCTAGAGAAAAAGGGATTACACAATGTTGAAACAAGTGGTGTGTTTTTCGTACCACTCATTGAAAATATATTGCTATGATCGTCATTACTGTTATGACTTCTTCTCTATTGTTTCCAGATGAGCTCTTTTCCATATAAGTACAAGGAAAAAAAAAAAGAAAAAGAAAAAGAAAAAGCCCAGTCTAAATCGTGTGACCTTGTCTTAAAGCTTTTTCATAGCTGAAAGACCTTAATTTCAGTGTTTATATGAGGTAAACAACTTTCATAATAAACAAATACCTGGCAAGATACTGGGTAACTTTTGAGAAACCACAAAGCCTACATTGGTCTGTTATCACAAACTTTCAGAAATGGAAGAATAGCAATTTCAGGTCTTCATTGTTAGAGTTCTTGTTAAGCAAATTTCAGACAGGACAGGGTTACACATCCAGAACACCTAGCTTCAATTTCAAGGTGCATTTTTTTGTGTTTGCCATTCAGCACTGATCACAAGATGCGTGCAAGCAAGACGTTTTCCTTATCGAGAGCAGGTCATTTGGTCTTTTAGCATGTTCTCACTAGTGCAAGGCTCCACTGAAAGGGCCTGTGTACAGCAGGAAAGTGAAGGAACAGTGGGAGAAACAGGAAGATGTTAAGGCTTACCTATCCTCTCCCCGCCCCTGCCATTCAGCATTATGGGGCCAACCAAAAGGCAGTTTTGGAGCTACACTATTTTTGTCATATACTCGTCTTCAAAGTGCTGAAGGGAGGATTGGTAGATGCATGAATAAGCCCTGATTGCACGTTGCATTGAAACTGAACTTGCATTCACAAAATCGAGATAAAAATGCATGCTTAAAAAATAAATCAAATGTTCAGTTCCTGGAGTGTGGTTTGTATCTTAAGCTGAAACAGAATCGAAGTTGCCATGGAAACGTCAAAGTTTATCTCTACTTACTGGCATAGGGTCACTTCTTGTGGCAATTTCTAGTAAAATGATGGCATAACTGCAGAACGAAAGCAAACCAAAATCTTAATGAAATAACTGTTAATGACATCAATTATTTCTTCTCCCCCTGATTTCTTGTTCTCCCCCATGTTATGACTGAAAGACCAGTATCCCAAAAGTGAGGATGGCAACAGTGCTGCTGTCTGTGGCTACTCTGTGTTTTCAGAGGTCTGTCACTGATCACTTCGTAGCAGTCTGCTCTCACAGTTAACAGTCTCAGAGATAAAGCATTTGGGTTTGATGGGCAGCAAAGCAATTTTCTCTGGAAGAATTAATAGAACCCAGAGGGGATATGTGCATGGACTTACGTGATACTTACTAATTAAACATACAGGACAGGTTTGTGCTGTAATCAAGGGGAGGGTGAAGGTTCATCAGGATCATCAGCTGGAGGAGTGGCTTCTTTTCGGCATTGACAGCTGTTCTGGAAAATCTCTATAAAGTCAATGATGAAACAATGTATGTTCAGAGTAGGCCTTTTGCGGAGAGCATTTTTGGTTGTTTTTCTGAATCGTATTTTCGTCAAAATCGTCTTCTTCAGATGAATCAAGGTCAAACACAGTAGTTGGGGTGAAGAATGGAAAAGTGAGGTAAAAACTGAGTGTTCAGTCTCCTTATTGAACTCAATAGAGATCTTTTAGAGCAGTGGTCTCTAAGAAGCCAATATCTCCTCCAGCCAGCAATCCTGGTAAAGATGATCTTGCCTCTTTATGTGTTAAAACTGCATGATAATTAGTTCCCTGCATGTGTCTCTACTTGATAGCATTTATTTTTATGGGGAATATTGGTTTGCAATCTGTTGTATTACTAATAGTTGCTCTGTTCTGTAATGCATTCTAGATGTGTAATTGGGTATGTCTGTCCTTCAGTCCACTCATGGACCACCATCGGCAACGAAAGTAATTCATATAAACCATGCTGAATAATGTAGAAATTAATCTGATGAGATTTTTATGTTAATTTGGGGTATATTTAGTAGTAGAAAGGAATATCAACTGTGTTGAGATAGCAAAACTGAAACAGATTTCCAAGGATAGTAACCAGATGATGGTAACTCTGATAAAGCAGTATTGATTTCATTCAGCTTCAGCAGCACTGCTCAAAAAAGTCCTACCATAGTGGAGAGCGAAATTCACATAACAATTACAAATCAAGAGCAGCCAATCTAGGAGAAACTGTGACTGGAAACAGCCTCTTCAGCTCAAATAGGAGTTTCTTTCATACTCCTGTTCCCATTTCCATTTTAGCTTTCCCATCTGACCGACACATTCCCTGGAGAACTTCAAAAGTAAATGATTCAGCTGTAGGAGCACACAAAATTACAAGTCCCATTCCTACAGTTTCAACTATTTTTTTATTTGGGCCATACATTCAGGAATATTGATGGAATTTTTGCACAAATGAAAACTGAGGATTTCAAAACTGGGACACTGCTCCGTGGCCAGTGAGGCCCCATATGTATACCAGGAAGGCTTAGCACCTGCTCATATCATTAGACACAAACTGTGTCAAAACGCGGGTTCTGAAGTGTAGATTGATCAAAAAGAGAACCCTTTTAATGCTAGAGGGTACATCTCTATTTTTTTTTTCCCTTACTGCACAGTGTTCTGCTTCCTTTTCTGATTTCATCTCTTATTGGTTCTTCTTTTGTACTAAGAAAGGATTAACTGCAGTACAATAAAAGAAGACCTGGATTTTGCAGACATGGAGACTGACAGCGAGATAGATTCAGCCAGCATTCACTTAATCTGTCAAGAGTTCATTGTAGTCATCTATGATATGAGCAAACCAGCTTTTAGCACCATTTTAAGGGGAGTCCTTGGCAAGAAATGGCTTCAAGAGGCCAGGTTGCCTACAAAGTCAAGTGATGGTATCTAACTTGAAAGCAAACATTTCTGGAATGCATTTTGGCTGTGAGACAATTGTAAACAACAATGCATAAGATAGTCCTAAAATCATGGCCTAGTTGAAACACAGTACTTTCTGAAGCCAGTTCATGTTGAAAAGGTAAAGACTGACACAGGACAAATGACAATAGACAGAAATATCAACAGAATGACAAACTGCCTTTAGCTGAGCTGTTTTGAAGCAAATTCTAGGGGCATGTTTGAGCCTATAGATATAAATGCTATTGAGAACTTGAATTCTTACTTACGTAATCTGATAGAATGGATTAACAATTAATAATGTTCTAGCACGTTGTATATGCATACATTTTTTTAAAAGGGAATAATGTGCATTAATCCAGTAAACCTTATGTAGAAAGTCATGTCTTTAGTCCATACAATTTTTAATGAGTCCTAATTTAAAAAAGGAGAAGACTTAAACAACATTCTCTGCTTCTGCAACTAATTTTTCAATGAGAGCCCTGTGATAGTCACTTAAGGCAGTAAACACTTCTTGTGGCCTAGTGTAGGCCACAGCAAAACTCAGAGCTTTTAATAAAAGGCAGTAATAGCTACTCCTCGGTAAATGTTGTTAATAAACAGTGCTAATGACCATGCCACCTTCTGCTCAACTGTGTTGCACTATCAGCATTTAAATGTCTAATTGGATTCCAGTTCTTTACATTCTGCTAGCTACCAAAGTCACCAGGAAATAGAAGACTTCTGCTGGGCTGGGAATGTGGCAAGAAAAAGTGAAAGAATAGGGCCACAAAACATTCTGTAGCACCTTTCTGCACTTTTTCCTTTCAAATGCTTTCAGCAAACTACTGTAAGTAATCAGACAGAGGAAGTATCATTGTTATGTCACAGAATACACCAAAAACACAGGGATTTCCCTATTTAATACAGAAAATTCATGCGAGAACCAAGAATACAGGTAATTTTTTGAAAAGCCTGCTTCAATGACTCTTTCATGGGATTACTTTTCTCTAAAAATTCGGTTGTAAGCCCTCTTATCTGAAAAGTGGCTGGATAGAAGCTGTCCATCACTGGCAAGGCTGAATCTGATAGCCAAATAAGCTATTGCACAACAGTCTCCTATAAACACTTTTGACAGGAAAGGGATGGTGGTATTAACTAGTGCATCCATTTCCTTTTCCTACCTCTATATTTTTCTCTGGAAAGCAAATATTGTCACTGTGTGTATGCAGAAAAGTAATGTATTGACACTAATTATAGAATTACAGGGTGAATATGTGCATTATGACATCCTGGAAGACTGGTGTTATTAAGGTATTGCTGTTATTGAAAATAATGTACTTTTTCATAAGAAACAGCAACAAAAAGAGAATACTAGATAATAGCTGATCTTTATAGTTTTTTATCTACCAGTTCAGAGCAATTCCTTGTAAATCATTGGATCAACTCTGCATTTATATAAAGTCAGCGAATTCAGTATTTGGCTATCTACCTTGAAAGAGAAGATCCTGTGTCATCTATGCTCTTCTGTATTCCAGAATCAATCCTTTCTAAAATACAATCAAACTTATATGCAGGGTAACCACAGAATTACACTCAGCCTAATTGTTATTAAAGAATACTCAACTCAAGATGAGACTATTAAGTGTGAGGAAAAGGAAAATTTCGCTACCTGTATACGTCTGTCATAGGATTGGGTTCAAAGTCTGAAAGGGAATGGATTTCAGGAGCTGTGTAAACCTGTATCAAATGCTGCCGGTGTGAGCTTGTCCCCTCAGGAGAATCTTCTTTTCTGTATGACTGCAAACCATAATCTAACATGAAAGAAAACAGGAATCAAATTATTATGAAACACATGCACTAGTAGACGGTAACACAACTAGTCTAAAGGAAATAATTTTCTTTATTTGAAATACACCCCTGAGTCTAAAAATAGTGTGTGCGTAGTGGTCATGTCACTCTAAAACAACTGCAAATATAGCATCTGGAAGCCAAATATTTAGGTGAGACTTCATGACAGCAGGGAAGTGGAACTACATGGCCCCTTCCAATCAGAATTATTTCTATCATTTAATAAAACTATATCCAGAGAATAGGCTCACTTCAGTGCAAGGTTTCTGTTCTACCTGTCCCCTGATCTTATCCGCAGTGGCAGGTTCCTGGAGTAATTACAAGTTAGACAGACTAGAACTACTGAAAATCAGATGGTGGGCTTTACTTACACACCACTAGCTTCAGAATAAAGGCAGTATAAATGGGAAACATCTCTGCAGTTATACTTTTAGCCTAACATAAAAGACACTCTCAGCATGTGACTCAGCATCAGAGAGGAATAACTGACTTCAGTTTTCTTGGAATATGAAGTCTATATGCATTAGTGGGTTATCTGGACAATTTTGAAAATTGTTTCTTCTCTTTACCTGCAATTTTACAAACCCATCGATCATCTATCACGCAGTTACGAGACTTCAACCGTCCATGATACATTTTGTGGTGGTGAAGATAGGCCATTCCTTGTGCAATATCGGTAGCAAAAGAAAACCTGAATGACAAAAATCAATGAGCTACTATTTCCACTAAGCATTCATTCAACAGTGGCTCCAAAGCCTACTGAAGATGACAGAAATTATCACTCTGACTGAAATAACTTTCAATTTGTGTTCCCATGCTCATTTTTCCAAAACACTTAAGGTGGGTTGCTGAAAGCCCTTAGCTCCCACTCTGTTGTCACAGTCCACAGACCTCTACTCTCTTTTAAAAAGACAGCTGAGTTTCTTCTAGAAATTCCCAATACCTTTGTATCTTTGAAAGTGTTTTCAAATGTTTGCAAGAGAAGCCTTTTTAAATTAACTTTCTCACTTTATTTGGATGTTTTCCTCCCTTACAATCTTCTTTGCTGAAGGCAAACATACACAGAAGTAGAGGGAGCGTGCCAAGTAGATTATTCTCGAAAAACAATGTAATTGCTTTTATGGAAGTTTCATTGACAATGTGAGCTCATTTTTTGTATGGGTAAATATAATAAAGCATTTGTAGGTATGCTAATCGTTTCACCAGTATGTCTTCACAGACAGAGATGAAGTAATTTTTAACTGAATGGGGATGTCCAAGATATTTGAGAACAAACTGAAGCTACATGGGACAAAAGTTTTAAAAAAAGTTTTGCAGCATAACTAGAGATGGTTTGAAAAGTCGTTGGCTTAGCATGACCAGTGGTACACATACGATTGCTCAAAAATCCAGATGACAAGTTGTTCTGGATATTTGGATTAGCTTGCTTTCTTTCTTCTTCATTCTCTACATATCATAGTGCACGCCTGTCTATTCAAGGACTTCATCTAAAATTAATATCTCGTCCTAAACAGCACATAGCACAGTTTGTATAATTTATCTTTTCAAAAGCTTTTTTCTACCTGAAGCCCCAGTTCAAAGGAATGTCTTCATTGAGCAGAACATCACTCAGACTGCCTTTGGGGCAGTACTCTGTAACGATGGCAACGTTTGGCACTTCTATACAACCTCCAATGAATTTGCAGAGATTGGGATGGTCAAGTTCCCTGTGAAAATCAAGAGAAATCACATCACCTCAACAATTTTCATGTATGTCTCTCCTGCTTTTTGTAGGGTAACTAGAGAACTAAGTGCCTTGTCTCACAATGTAGAGAGAAAAGTAAAACAAGCATGAGGAGGTTTTGATCTCATGTCAAAGCTGAGTTTGAAAGAAAGAGGAATATGAATTTACAGTCACATTTGGGTAGATTGTAACCCCTAAACAGCCAGTGTAAAAATGGAAAAACATACACTCCTCAGGTTTCACTTCTTACCTCACTTGCTTTACTTCTTTACGGATGGATTTGGACAGTGTGAATGCCTTCTTCATTATTTTCTTTATGGCCACTGTTCTACCATCACTGAAACAGAATGAAATGCTGCTCACAGAGTTTTAGGCCAACTTCATAAACCGGTCAGACTACAAAAATGGACTGGATATTTTTTCTATAGTGGTCAGCTTCATATCTCTAGAGATGAGGCACAGAATTTAAACATGACGATATATGGGTGTAAGTCTGAACCTGAGTACATGACAGGTGACAGGGCCCTGTTTCTACGATAAGGGAATCATTCGTGATTACATTCATAAAACACATATAGCGACATCCTTCCTATCCATTGCGTCTGTCTACTGTTTTGGAGATCCACCACAGATATTTAACACCCTTTCGTTCTTACGGGATGAAGCATTCTCAGGGATGAAGCAGCTGAGTTCGATAGACAGCTGTAAGAGTTGGTTCAAAGAACAGTATTTGCCTGAACACCGTTATCAGGGACTCAAAGAACAAAATGCTCTGGTAGAAAGAAACGGACAATGGCTTGGGGAGAGGCCTGAAGAAAGTAATTGCGTTGCACAGGACTTTCTGATCTGGGGGCTGCGAGAAACAATAGCTGCAGGTGGATTTTGCTACTGCCTCAGCCAAACTCGTAGCCCACATCCTAAAAGCAATTGTGCTATAAGGGCTCTCTGACCTGGGGGCAACAACTGCTGTCCAGAAGATGGATTTTCACCTGTTGCCTGAGCCAGATTGCCCCCCAACCTCTTCCCTACAACAAAAGCCTATGAAGAAGAGCATGCACAGAGGCTCGCCAAGGGTCTTGAGGTCACCCAATGGACCGGCAAGAGACCCCTGAAAAGTGGCGGCACAGGCACAGATGGGTTCTGGCAAGCAAAGCAGGACTTGGGCCTGTGCAGTTAAGCCTGGATAGCGCAACATAGGCAGAGATTGGCCTCGATCTGTGGGAGTGAGGGGGGGTGAAGAAGCATAAAAGACAAACCCTAACTGGACATCATGGAGATCTCCCCACCAAAGGATGCTGAATTACGACAGAGGACCGGCAGGACTCTT
The DNA here is from genome assembly GCA_013399365.1 of Pampusana beccarii. NCBI lineage: Eukaryota > Metazoa > Chordata > Aves > Columbiformes > Columbidae > Pampusana > Pampusana beccarii. Next base: position 36,225 of record VWYH01005654.1, read on the forward strand.
GACACAGGACCGGAGACCAGAGGGACGCCTTTGGGACTCGTTCTGTGGTAAACAACCCTCTTTCCCCCTTTTTCTTTTATCTTTCCATTTTTCCTCCACTTTCTCTTTTCTGCGTGCCACTTTACGGGCAAATTAATAAAGTAACACCATTTGATCGAATTATAACCCCTTGGCAGTTTGTTGCCTTAATTTTGCGCCTCGAGATCAAGGTAAAACAAACTATCATGGGTTCATCACCAAATGGACCGTGACAACAGCAAACCAAATTTCTTGGAAGAATAAAGGAATCCAGTGGAGCTACATGCAGGAATTCAAGTGATACCCACCAAATAAATACAGAGTATGGGGTTTTGCAGATGTAGGTGCTTTGCCAATGAGACTTAATGCCCCATTCTTACATGTTTCACACTTGATGAATGTGTTTGACCTTCATTCATCTAAGGAAGATGATGAATGTGGTGAAGATATCATTCAGAAAGGAGCAGCAAAAATGTTCACTGTACAAGATCTATGCTGGACACGGTTTCTTATCAATGGAGTGGCTGTGATTTTCCAGAACAGTGATTTATGCTGAAAAGGCAGCTGTTCCCTCAGCCGATGATCCTAAGTAAGCTCCTCAATCCTGCAAAGCACAGATCCTGCCCTGTGCATTCAAATGGTAGGTACTACACCCATCTTTGCACACGTGCTGCCCCTACCCTCTAATTGTATTATCTTTTATGGGAAAAAAAATGCTTTCTGGGTAGCGGGATATGGTTATACTGTTCGCCTATATAGCTGTATGATGAGCATCTTTATAATGTGATCCAGAGGTGAAACACTCTGTATCTTCAGTCACATCAGCTGGTTTAAGGACAAGTTTTCTAACATACTTCTGTGTAGGGTGTCACTCTTTAGTACAAAGAACCTAGCTGTGCTCTGCCTGGATTTTAGAAAAAGGACTGCCTAAAAGCCTTGGTTCCAAATATTTGATCAGCAAGCACCATTCATTCAAGACACATGATGCAGCCACAACTTTTTAACAAGTCCTCAAGTGAAAAGGAGAAATTACAACCAAAACAGAAGGCTGGCCTATAAGATATTCCACATCCAGTATGTGGTACAGAAGTTAGATGACAATATTAGCTTACTGGATTTAGCCTCACAAGAAAAATGCAAGCTTTTGCACTACCTGTCATTAGTAAAGTGGCAAAAAAACAGAAGGCAAAGTGGAACTGTAGAATAGTAGGTACTGCAGTAAACGCAAAATCTATTGACTTACTATCTCCCAGTGTGGGTGAAGTGCTGTTTCCTGGACACATTTGCAGCTGCTGTACAGGAGCTCAGAGCAGTGATACAGCTGACAGTGGAGTCACTGGATACTGGGGGAGCGCTCATCATGCTTCCTGTTGCTGTCCATACTGTGCAATCTAAATGGGATGTGGGATAAGAAGAGGCACCTGAAGATGCATATTATTGCCAAGTGATATATGCCAGAGGCAGACAGATGTAAAGAATTCTGCAAATCTTTGAATCTTGGCTGGTCTTGCTAACACTTAAGACAGAAAACCATTGCTTGGAATGCAGTTGCTGCATAAGAAGTTAAAAGTTCCAGAGATGTTTCATTGCCAGAGATCTTTCCCCTAATTCACAGAGTTTGATGCAGGTTTCATTTTTCTGATCTTGGTACGATTAGCCCTTGCTGCTACTAAGATGCTGAGGACAGAACCCAGGGAATCAGAGCAAGCCCTGTGCTGTACTTTAACAAGTCTATTTGGAGCTCCTAAAAGACTGTAAAGTACAGGGATGTGGGAAGTGATTCTGACACCAGAGGGAAGTCAGAGAAGAGTAACAATACAGTCAGATGAAAAAAAATCAGTGATCTCAACATATGTTTGTTAATCTCTGTTGACCAGCTCAAAATAACAAAATGGGTTTCAAAACAAATTTCATGAATTCCATATAATTTCACTATATCCAATTAAAATCCAGATTTAGCCAATTAATCTCAGCATTGCTGAAACCTCTCAACTCTTCCTGGTACAAGTATCCAGCGAAGTATTGCTGAGGAAGTTCAGCATCTCACCTTGCATCAGGACTGCCATGTTCTCACACCACAGTATTATCCATATGTAGTCCAAAATTCCATTGGCATTTGGAGTCTTTCTACAGCATTCCACACAGAAATATACTAGAGATCCCTGGAAATAAGACTTCACATACATATATGGTGCAATGCACCAAAAAAAAGGGTTATCTTGAAAAAATAAAGTTCATTATTTTTCACAGCACAGGATACATACTGTTGGTACAACACTGCTGATGTGTTTCCATTTACATAACTGTACATTTCAAGTTGCTCTGGGTGTCTCTGAATGGCTCTGTCCAGGGAAGACAGACTGTCTGTTTTCAAATCTCATCATTTTATCTGTCCTCATTACTCTTAGATTGTTATTTATCACTCTTAGGTCTTAAACCATATTGTTGCTTTGCAGGGTTCTCTCCAAGGAAACATCCTCTTCCACTTTGTTGTTTTTTTTTTTTAATAATGCTTGTAATTTCCCTCAGTTCCTTTCTGTCATTTCTACTCCCACATGATGTTTATGGCTTCTTCTAATTCACTATCAGCTGAAAATTTGCTCATGTTCCTTTTCGCTCTTAATATATCGAAAGACACATTTCCTTGAGTGTGTTCCATTTCTGTTTTCACAAATCTGGATTGAAATCTGGTTTGGTTTATGTTCTCAAATTGATTTCTAAGTTAACATCTGTTCTTTACAGCAATGAGGATATCATATCAAAACTACACAGAAATTAATGTTGAGGTCCAAAGCTGAAAGTATCTCTACTACGTATTAACATAGGAATGTCTTGACACTTCTACTAGCAACACAATGATAACACAGATAAAGTAGACATTTTTCTAGCAACTCCTCACAGAGACAGAAAGTGAGGAAGCACAGATCTATTAACTTGAGCAGATTTCTGCAGATTTACCCTTTCTGAGAGTCTTGGCATTGTTTTCTTTCTGAATGCTAAAACAACAAACACCAAAGTAAATAAACTGTACATGTTTTAAGTGCAGCATAGTAAAGCGTACAATAACAACTGAATTTATTCTTAATATTTTTAATTAGAACCAGCTAAACCGTATTTTAGATCCAGAAGGTAGAAGGAAAAAAACTGGCCATAATAAATTACTTTTTGCAGGAAGTCTGTCATGGATAGCATACACTGAAATTAAGATCTCATTATATTCCTCATTATATTTAGGCAAATCCAGAACAACTTACTGTGAGCAATTGTACAGAATGATACATCCACTGAAACAACTGTAATTTATTTTGTCCAAGTCCAGAGGTTACCTGTTTATTTTGGTATATGCCTTTTTTAATTGACAAATCACCATAAAAAAGAAGGAAATTATTATTTAAAATAACTTCGACATCTAAAGTTTCAAAACTCAAAAATGTTAGTGATAAGATCACAGAGTTTACAGGCATGAAACTTTGGATACGTCTTTCAGAAATTGGTGCACCTTTTGTAAGACCTTTAAAACATGAAGATGCAGTTATGACTGAGATTGTTTCTTAAAATTATTAAAGAAACTGATCATAGTATCAAAAAGACAAGTTACTAACCTTGTTTGATGCAGGAGAAGTCTATAATCCAGCTTTCATCCCAAAACATCTTTTGTTTCTGATATTGAAACCACTACAAAAATAAATCAAATTAACTCCTGATGTATCCCTACTGACTGCAAATGAATTAAACCAGAGATGTTTGATTCAAATAAGAAATTTTTAAGTATCCAAACAAAACCTGATGTTTAAGATTATATCTTGTGAGTAGCATTAGAACCGAGAGCATTAATAACCAGCTTAGAAGAAAACAACATCTAATAAATATCTTTAAAACTGTATATTCTATGTTCTAGAATCTAATTACATGTTATATTTTGTATTGGCTACAAACTTTCCATTATTGTCAAAACTTTTTATGCAGTACATCAACATTTCAGCCTGGGCATCAGATGAGTGGTTTACATCTCCTCGTGTGATGGAAGTGTCCTATGCTATGTAAGTGCATGAGAACACACTGCATCCCAACCCCAAGATTAGGAGCAGTACATCTCACATCCTGTAATAGGATGAGCCTCCAATCCACGAAAGAAGTCTTATTATGTCAAATACTCCAGCACAAAGAATATTAGGTAGGGATTCTGTGGCTACTTAGTGAAGTGGCATTGATTTTCTGTAGAGCTGACATGCAAAACTAACATATAAAGTGTAAACACACGTTTCAAAAGAGGAGCAGCAGATCAGATTATACAGCAGTTATAGGTGCAGTCAATGCCAAAAAAAAAACAAAGCAGCATTTTGCCATCATTATATCATTTTCTATAGTTGGGAATTTAATATTAGGAATTATGCATTCAATGAAACAGGTAAAAAAATCCTATACTATATGCAAGGAGCATGGTGTGGAGATTGTGTCGATATTTTGGTAGAAATTTATGACAACTGCAGAGCTCACCACATCAAAATGAAGCCATTCCAGTTATTTGAAAAGGCTTCTGAGAAAAGACATCTACATTTTATCTCGCTAAGGTATGACTGAACAAATATATATCAGATAGAAGTGACCACCAGGCTTGCTACAGACGCTGATATCAAAGGAATCCTCTCCTCTACTTGAATGATTAAAGAAGGCATTATTTCCCAGATGGTTCCTTTACATGATATTAATTACTGCATTAGATAAAAGCATCTTTCCTATCTTGTTTACTTATCATCTAAATAAAACATAAAAAAGGAGAAGACACTACTACAGAAGATAACAGGAATAAGGACACAGAAATGCAAGACAGAAACAAACAAACAAACAATCAAAAACCAACCCTCAATACCTACAGAAAAATAGCAGAAATAATAGCTAAATTTTGCTACGAGATTTTTAGATATACCTGTGCAAGGCCAAGAAACTCCGTTTCTTTTGCTAAAATAACCATTTTTTAAAACTGTCTCAACTTCTCAGCTGTTCAATTACGCAATTTGTATCAGGTCATATGATTTTACAGGACAATTCCTATAAACACACTTTTTACAGCTGCCCTGTGGATTATAAATTCTCAAATAGTTTTCAACAGTGCTTCTGTTCCTAACTCGCAAAGACACACAAAGAGGCACAGAGGAGAGAAAAACCTGATTGTGATTCAGACCTCCTGTGGTCCCATACCCAGCGGGACATGAGCCTTCTCCTGCTCATTCCCTCTAAGCACACTCACCTGCCTCAGATACTCTCTGCAACTGTGGTGCAAGATGGGAAGAGAAGGAATCCCTGAGGAAAAAGGAGCCTTTTGATTTACAAGATCTATAGGCCAAACCCCAAATAGGTAATCTGTTACATGCACAGTCAAAATAATGACACTACAACTGCCATATTCACCTGCTGAATGTTTGTTATGAAATTCAGAAATGTATTTTTTTCAAGATGCAGACACGTAAGGAATGTAGGTCCTCTTTCTCAGAAGCACTGCGAAGTAATAAGCCATAATAGCATGCTATCTCCTCTTTATACAGACATTTTCTTTCAAAGGTATCCAAAACTACTTCTCCCACATTCATACACTCCTCTCTCCTCATTGCCGTTTTACTTTCCTTTGTGAGTCTAATAATCGATAACTAATAAGCAAAATTGATCACTTTGAACTGAACTGTTCAATTACACTAAGAAAATGAGCATACTAGAAAGAAACAACCAACCAACCACAACAAAACCAACCAACCAAACACACACAAAAAAATCCTCTCCTCATTATTTCTTTTGAGAATATCCCAAGTTGAATGTTTTCAATTATAACTTGTATTTGGACTCTGAGATTTAATGGCCTCTGGTGGAGCTAACCCCTTTATGGATTTACCTAGTTTGTTTTTGAATTCATTTATAATTCTGGCCTCCATAGGCCAGAAGCAGTTAATTTCGTAACAGAGTTTTATTCTGAGTGAAAAGTACTCTTACTTTACCAGCACCTCCTAGTTCACGTGTGAAAAACCTCTTCTTCCTTTAACATTATATATCCACCTCTCTGTTTCATTCCTCTTCAGTCTTTTCTCTTGCAGGATGAAAATTCCTAGCCCAATGAGACTCCCCTCATAAAGAAGCCAAAAACACTGTTTCCTCTCCTCCTGCTTTCTTCGGTAGCACACAGGTTCTGAATGCAGAAGAAAATCTATCCCTCCACTAAGAGAGAACTCGACTCCAGTTAGTAAAATTACGGATGTAAGAGAAAGGAAATAGAACAGCAGGGAAAGGATACTTACCATCACTGTCAAAAAGAAGCCAGCACAGACTAAACATATGGGTAAGGCAATTGCTATCCTAGCATCAGCAGACAGCGGGCATTCCCCACAATCTGCTGGACAGATAGAGCAGCCTTCTTCTTCCTCACAAATGCCATCTCCACAGACTGATTAGAGAAGGAAACATGTATCAGAATATTTTAAGGCAGTTTCATCCATCCCTGAGGTAGCATGCAGATTTAACCACACTGTTCTTGAGCAGGAAAACCTCAGAGTGCCAGAAAAAATTAATTTTGAAGAATCTAGAGATAGCACCCCAGCAGCTGAAAAATAATCTGAATTTTTAAAGGGTTACAGGATCTCTTCGATCGGGTTAAATTGTTAATTACATCAGAGCCTTGACATGTTTTGTGTGTAAATCACTTCATCACTACTCTGTTTCTCATTCCCCATCTGTTTTTCCTGAGACTTAGAGTTCCTCAAGGTCGACATTGTATTCTTTGTACTTAATCCAGCCCTTGAGACCCCCAGAAGCTGGTGACCCTTCCTCAGCAGAAGCAGAAGACACTGGGTACTGCAGAATGAAACTTTGCAATGCGTACTTGAAGGATTTCTTTTTCTTGAAGGTCTGATGAAAATTATCAGCAGTATCAGATTTGATTTACAACAAAAGCCCTAAAGGACAAAACTCTCTCATGTCCTGAATGGTGTTTCAATTTTGCCTCTATAACTAAAATAACATCACACTGTACTTCAGCCTTCTGAGACAAGCTGGAGGTATTGTTCTGCCACTGTGTAATAAAATTTTTTTTTTAAAGCCTCAACAAACCAAAACTCACTGCTCGATAATAATTCTGCCTCAGTCCATTTGATTCCACTAAAATACCAGGATAATCATGAAAACCACTTTCTGCCTCAGGGGCAGAGCTGCATTTTAAAAGTTATTTTCTGATAAATTGTAAGGTCTCTGGAAAACTCAGCTGCAGCTATCTTGAAATAAATAGCAGATTCTATAGCTAAACCCTTCTATCCACACAGGAGTTGCTTTGGTTATTTTTTTTTTTCATAATATTGGGAAATTCATTCTCAAATATATCCTAGAAGAATAGCTAACAAGAGTACTGTGAAGACATTCTTATTTTACCCAGTATTTTTCTTGGTTGTGTGTTTATTAAGTAAAACCCACTTTATAAATCTTTAATTGCTAAGGGAATTGCTATTTCTGCTTCCTTGCATATGGCTGTACTAAAGTGAATGAAAGACTGGTGTCTTTGAGAGCAATTGAATTTTACTGTGAACAAGGGAACTCAGACAAGTTTCTGCCTTTCCAATATGCTTAAGGCTAGTCTTCTCCCCTTTAGATGAAGTGTGCAAATCCTTACAACATACTAGCTGGAATAATATTTTCACCTCCCCATGAACTGCAGACAAGCCTTGTAGTACCTGAAGCTGTTGGTCATGGCATTTGACTTTACCTGTTTAACAAGAGTGGCTTCCTACTGTTCTAGATTCACACAAAGGTTAGAACTCACTTTTTCTGATGTTCAATGTTATGTGAAGAAGAATTTTATTAAGACTTTTGTGTATTTTCACTGTTAAGGCAGGGATAGGAATCAGTTTTCCTCTTAGTGACCATTTGCAAAAGATAAAAGGATTGAGATTTGCAGGCAATAAGCACTTCCTTCACATTGTCGTTTTATATCATACCTACTGCAGGAAGGACTGTGGTTTTTGCTTCCAGGGCAACTTGCATTCTCCCAACTCTGATGTGTGCGATGAGAGAAGTCACACCCACATGAACCAGAACAACCTGCCAAACAAGTGAACAAAGCAGCAAGCATCAAAACTTCACTTGCATACAATGGAATCATAGAATGTTCTGAGTTGGCTTTTACAACAACAATTGTCTAATCGTGGTGTCTTTTGAAATAATGTATGCATTTTTTTCTGAATCAGGAAGGACAGGTGTCCTCAACTGTGGGGACAAACAGAAGCTGGAGAGACAGCTCTTGTGGGACAGGCAGGTCTGATTCCTCTCCTGACATGTATTCTTTTCACCAAGCAGGGCTATCAGCACATTCTGCCACGTTTGCTTCCCTGTTCCTTCTGCTGGGTAGAAACCTCTAACAACCACATTAACCTGCAGCACAGTCCAGTCAGCAGTGCAATAAATTGTTAGTGTAGGTCTGGAATGGACAGGCTAGGCTACTCTTTTGCCTCCCGTCCCCATGACTTCTACTAAATACCTAAGGAGTTGTAGTGTGAAAAGCTGTTGGTTACAACTCAAGTCAGTTGGGAACTGATATTTCTCAGCCGTATGCATCATTTACACACGTAACACTGACAAATAAATGAGATGGGGAACACGTACATGAACCGCACTAAACTATTAGCAAGTAAGCTCTGAAAAGAGCAAACCAGGTAAAATCCTATATGCAACAAATATACCTTACCTTGGCAGTCCAGTTTCTTTGGCTCATTTTGCCAGCTGTAGACAAAGTGTGAGTAAATATCTGGCCATCATCTGGGATCCACGGACCACATATTCCTCCTCTACCCTTTATCAGACATATCAGTTACGTCAGTAAACCATGACACAATGAAAATTCTATGTCCTCCTCTTGTCCTTTATTATATTACTTGTGTTCTCTAACAACAAATAAAGTGATATTTTATAACCAAATCTATTAAAATCTCAAAGCAAAAGCAGCATTGTTCTGTGATAGAAGATAAGATAATAGAGAAGTAATTGTGCCTATGCTGACTTAAAGTCACACAAATATTGATATTTTTAAAAATACATGAGCCAAAATGTGGTTCTAAATTTTAACTGCAGCAATTCTATTAAGCTAGTATACTTTTTCACAATTTGTTTTATTAGAACCAGAAACAGAATAATATCTCAGGTTTTATAATTTTCTAACAGGATTTTATTGCAGTTTCACTTTTGATATGGCAGCTTTTTTTTTTTTTTTTAAAGAGGAAAGAGGGCATCTCTTCCATTCCTGTTTGTAGAATGTTTCTCAGTAAAACTGTTAAGATGTGAACATCCCAGCAATTGCAACCATGGGGGATTATTTTGTCTGTCCAACAATCTTACATTTCTGTGTGTGATTAAAAGGATTAAGTCTGTCTCTTAACTCCAGACATTTTTTTCAGGCACTTCTTGCAATGCAATGTAAGACACAGATCAAATAGAAAGAAGTGGAGTTCATGTTAATCAAGATAAAATATTTTTAGAGTCATGACACTGCAAAAAATACTCCAAGAAAGCCTCCTCTCAAATAATGGAAAAAGCTTGATTTGAGACAAAAAGTTTTTTTCTAGACAAAAGTTTTGATGGGGTGGTTCCAGCAGGGATTCCTCTTCTAAACCAAAGGCCTGGTATCAGCTAAGGTCCCCAGGGAGTCACTTATAAAAGAGATCCTTAAGAAGGGACTTCCAGGAAGTAGGCTAAAGGTCTTGTGGAGACATTAAACCTTCACACAGAAGGGTACCTGAAATAGCCACAGTCAGTGTAGACTAAGTTTTCTGTTACATCATCTTTGATCATGAAGAATGTGTCTGATTGCCAGAAAGGGAGATCAAATAAGAAGACTGTGCAACTGCGTGGTGGTTATTATGCAGGGTAAGGCTTACCTCACAAATTNAACTGTATTGTTAAGACTCAGAAATTTACATATTCATGCAAAGAGGGACAGGCTCTCATAATGAGCCAAGCAGGGAAGTTAAGAATGGATCTTGCTTACATTGCAGGATCAAATTTTATCTGCATTTGGATTCCTTTTATTGCTCTGATCTTGTACAGAAAAATAATTCCATCTTGGGACATCTTGACTTCAGTTATACAAGTCACAGCCAGTGCTACCTCACTCAACTTCAGTAATTCAAGCAAATAATTCATATTCCCTCTATTAGCTGCAGAGACAGAAATGCCTCCAACTCACAATTCACCCTGCTTCCTCTAGAATGAAATGATCTCTCTTTCTCTATCGACTGTACAGAGACTTGAGTCAAGCAAGCTCAAAGAGATGAAGCTGGCACCACTGAACATGAGTGATTCAGAATAGTACCTTGTACAAAAATCCAGCCATTTGCTTTGCAGCCTCAGCATCCAGTGCAAAAATTCCTAAAGCTGGCAGGGTGGTTTTAGTGAACAATACATTTGGTGTAATTATAATCACAGAAAGACTTCATAAACTTGAACCTGGTTATTACAATGATGTCTCATCCAGCAGCAAGAACAGAGCACATGGTACTGCATCTTTATACCAACCATGAATGCCAAAGGACAGGAGTGAATGTTGGCATGGTAAACACAGCAGTTGTCCACGTTTGCATCTTTCCAGCTGGCAGGGCACTCCTGCTCCTCACAGAATTCCTTCGCAGCAGTAGCATTGCTAGTCAAGCAGCAGAGAGAGAAAAAACTTTTATATTCATTCCTCATTCCCCAAAACTGCAGCAAACACATGAGAGGCTGTTCTTTATCCTGGACAGAAAAAGTAGCAGCAAAAACATATGCAGTGAAATAAACACTGCTACACCATTTCTTTCTCCTTGATTTTGCTTCTGGTTGACGCGTTCCTAGAGCAACGAAGATTGCTGCCGACCAGACCACTAGACCATGGTGTGTGGCAGGGATTTCTGGCAGATACTGTACTGCAAGCAGGTATCAACCTTCACTTCTCTCCCCGGAGTGACTTCACGACCAGATGAGGTTACCTGACATTGCTACATCTGGCACAGAAGAAGATACCATTACTCTACTTCCACTCTCAGAAATATGTGTCTCTGGCTACTTTCATTCCCAGCGTTTTCAACTATATACTATAATCTATGCATGTGATTCATACATGTCATTCAGCTCCAGTCTTTGCTCCACAACCCAAACAGCAGATTTAAGACGCAAGACTTTCTGATAAAAAATAAAAATAAACATAGGGAATCAGGTTGACATAGATTGTATTCATGGCCAGATTTGCAAAGACATATGCATACTGGAAACCTGAGATAAGCATATTTGTCAATACCCAAGACGCCTAAACATCTAAATAGATAAAATACTAAAATCTATTGGGCTTTGAGCCCGTGTTGGGAGTTAAAAAAAATACTTATGAAAGCTGGTGCCCAACTCCATCACATACTTGCCTTTATGGCTGCTTTTTAAAACGTACCGTGTATTCTGTATTTTTTTATTCGATGTTTTCGTCATGGCTTCACCCAATTTTTTTCATGCCCATACATTGGCTTGCCAGCCTCAGTCATATTTGGGTCAGCCACCGTAAGCTTAAGAGTCAACTGGACAGTCTTCTAGTTAAAATGAGGTGTAAATTTGATCCCTTTGAAAAACTGCAGCATGGACTTCTCTCTTTTTAAATATTTGCCATCTGTCTTTATGTGCAAGATATGTATTAATACACAAAGAAGAGAATTTTCCAAATTCCTTAGCAATTGAAGGGAGTGGGTCTCCCTGGAAAGACTGTCAAAAGAGTTCTTGGAACTACTGCTAGCCATAAATTCCAGAAAATGTGATAAACAAATTTTGCAAAATGGTAACCATAGTACACAGATGATCCAAATACACCATCGCAAGTGGATTATAGGCCATTATTCAATATGGAAAAAAATCTCTCTGGGTAACAGCTTTTACAATCTGAACTTTGAAATGTGAATACTCAGACTGGAAGAGAAAAATGTGAGGTTTTTCACAAACATCTCTTCCATTAATCAAGTACAGCACAGAAAGTGGGGAAATAAAGCTGCAGCCTCTGTCCCAGCCATTGCTGTATATGTATGGAGAACTACGTACAGACAAAAGCATAAAATCAGGGTCTGTTAGCTTTTTAGTGATCTGGAGTTGTACACATAAACATTCTGTATTTAACCTCGTTCGCCTACAGTTACCAATACAGTCTCTGAGCTGATATATAAGCTTTTGGACTGATTTCAGTCATCACTGAATTCAGCGGATTCAGGACTGGGCCAGCCTCTTTTTCATATCCATGTTGTGCACTTCAAACACACTTATGATTAACATGAGTGTAAGACACAGTTAGTCTGGGATTTGTGCTTAAACTTCACTTGTAAATTCCGTGTGTAGAGAAGGCAAGAAGTGATGCTCAGAGTTGCACTGAGACAGTAATGCAGACGCAGGATGACCTTGGCCATGGAGGCAAGTATGCCATGATGGCTGCTCTGAGAGCAACGCCATTGCAGAGAGGAAAATATCAGGGCAAACAGAGCTGTAGGAAACCTCAAGAGTTGCAAGGAACTGGCAAGGAGCTCCAGAGTAGCTTGTTCCAATTACATTACTGAAAATGCGCACACAGAATCCCCATAGATTCATGACCATTAAAACATTTTTACAGGAGGCAATACCTGTGAGAAAGGATTCCATTTTGCACTGCATATTGATAAAAGCTGTCTGCAGCAAAGACTGCATAGGTCACGTTGAAGAATTCCCCACTCACAGCCTTCTCCGGAGGCCTTTGCACCCATGACATCTCCAGGCCTGGAAATAACACAGTAATGGGCCAACATATTTACTCTACTTTTCTACTTTACAGATGCATACAAACATAAAACTTTCTCTGTGGCAATTTTAATCTATTGTTCCTATTGTTTTTTATGAGCCCCAAACACTAAATGATTATAGTGGCTATATAGGTAAACACAAATGCACATTAACTGAACAATTCTGGCACTCAGAAAAGATCAAGCAATTAGAGAAATATGACAAAAAATGTGGTCATCTTATCCAAAGTAACTTTGCTCCCATCATAATGCAGTGCTGCTTGTCCTGATATATTTGATTTCCTCTTTGATCAGGCAACAAGCACTGCTCTTCATTCTTGGCTGCTTTCAAGGGGACACGCCTTATTATTGAAGAAGGATGGCTCTAGCACACATGAAATTCAGCAAAAACCCTTAACTGCATGAAACATAAGTAATACATACTATTAATTGTATATTTAAGGAAGTGTTCTCATTTTATAAAACCATATCTTATCCAGAACAGAGGATAGTGAAAGGAGTGCCTCTGAGACATCTGTCATTTTCCATTTCCACACTCTTGCTAGGAAAAATGATTTATCCCAGTGACCTCTCTTGTCACTGGGACACTTTATTACCTGCTCTGAGCTTGGGGATGAAGTGAGATAAGAGGTGTGAGAAGTTTTAACCCGTATTCTTAAACAACATTATAAAAATCTTCACACTCCACTCACCTACCTCTTTCCATAGTGTTGGATGAAAGTTTTAGTTTGCACCACATCAAATTACTTACATTGTGCAAGCATGTAACTCTCTAGTTTGTCAGGAAGTTTTAAATCCCTTCTGCAGACGATAGATTAACCTGTTCTTCAATAGATCCTCACTTTTTGTTGTTATTGTTCAATTACAAACTATTTTATTATTCTGGAGTTGTTTTTACAAGTGTATTCTTCACTTGCATTGCTAGTGAAGCTGGAATATTCCCCCTAAACATAATTTCCTTTCAGATATAAAGAACCAAAGTGTAAAATAAGCTCTTGATTTCACATCCCCCTTGAAAAGTAAACATTCATTATAAATGCTAACACTATGAGAGAAACTACAACACAAAGATTTACAAAAAAACGACAGTCTGATTTGCACTAAAAGTTAAGAAAGTCCTGAGCTTCAGAGAACATGTGAGAATAAAGGCAAAAGGACAGCATAAATTCCAGTTAAATTACTTTCTACTTCACTTTAAAGGTCTCACAAAGATAAACAAAACTCTCCTTGGAACTATAGATACTCCCACATCTATACGCTTTGAAGATCTCGTGCTAAATCCAAAGCAATGAGGCTACAGTATATGCCTCTTGCTTTGGTTTTAGCAATGCCCAGAAGATTACAAGGAAAAACTACAGAAAAAGGCACGATAGACCTTGGAGTTAATTCTAAAACTGGTTGTAAAGGTTATGTGTTAATTAAGCAACCTACTCATAATAGTTTCCCACGTACTCAGTTCACAGAGACTCTTTAAATTTCCCTGTTCCAACAGAGCTCTTTGAAAAATATTTAATTGTAATATCGATCTCAGAGTGCAACCCAGCAGTCTATTTCCTGGGGTGTTTTATCAGTATTAGTTTCTCTTGTGTTCTTGTTTTTTTAAAAAAAACCTACTGAAACACATTTTCTCTGGTCTTGTATTTTACAACACAAAAAGTGTTCCTTTATGTCACTTATTTATCAGTTTCATAGTTACAAAATCAGAGAATAGTTGAATTTGGAAGCCATATATGGAAATCATTTGGTCCAATCCTGTGTTGCTCAAGGCAGGGTGACCTAAAGCAGGTTGCTCTAGATTTTGTTTAGTTGGGTTTTGAAAATCTGCAAGGATGGAAAAACCACAGCCTCTCTGGACAACCTGTTTTACTGTTTGATCACCCTTACAGTACGAAAGATTTTTCTTATATTTAAATTGAATTTCCCATATTTCAGTTGCTCTTTAATTATTTTTCAACCTCAAACAATCAATTTCCAACACACAAAATTATTATATTTTTTATTATTTCATCATGCAAATTCATTTTTGAAACTGACTGGAATAAGTGGTTAAATATCTCAAGGGGTTTTTTTAAGTACTCATGGACACAGTTTGAGCAAAGTGGAAAAGCATGATGTGTAGAATCAGTGATTTTTCTTACTGGCTGGAGCATTGAAACACAGTCCACTTTTGAAATGACATGACCAAATTTCAGCAATGACTCAATAGAATTTGCTGCAATGCAGAGCTCTGTGCCTGCTTTGCTTGGATTAAGTTGCATTTGGTTTTCTAATGAGAAATAAAATGTTTTCAGTTTCTTTCTGGGGGAAGGGATTCAGCTGTTGCTATTACTTTTTCTTTTGGAACCCATGAATATTGGACAAATAATTGCTCTGAAGTATCTTTTCATTGTTTTCTTTTACTTATTTCTCTAGAGAGGTTGTCACTGATTCAGATGCTTTCCACCAAACATAACCTTCATCATGAGAAAGGTATTATTCTGAATACAT
The DNA here is from genome assembly GCA_013399365.1 of Pampusana beccarii. Taxonomy (NCBI): domain Eukaryota; kingdom Metazoa; phylum Chordata; class Aves; order Columbiformes; family Columbidae; genus Pampusana; species Pampusana beccarii. The sequence continues at coordinate 51,527 of VWYH01005654.1, forward strand.
CAATTTTGGGTTTTTAACCGTTCTCCTACAAGAGATTATCTTTCTTGAGCAGCTTTAGGACTCACCCACCTCCACAGTCCAGCATGTTATACTCATCTGGTTTTTCCAGGGGCCAACAGTCATAGTCTTTGTTATCTAAATCATGCCACCCCTCCACTAATATCACCTGCCAGAAAAAAACAAAACAAAACAAAACAAAACCATATTAATAGACTCACAAAAAAGACAGTGTGGGAATAGTGGGAATAGGGGAAGCATGAGTTCCATCTCCAAAATTTATATTTCTCCTAAAGACACCAAGCAAAATGCAGAAACAAAGCCTGGCATATTTTGCTCTCTTCAACTTCCAGAGTGAAAAATGACAGATTCCTAAGCGTTTGAAAACTTGATCTTTATATTATTTGATCTGTCCAGATATTAGCCATGAAACAATGAGGGAACATAACTAACCATCCCCTTGAAACAGGCTTTCTCTACGAAGAGTGGCTGATTCTAGGACAATACGCAGAGAGGCATTTGATTTAAAGAGGGGTTTTTCTTGTTTGTTTTTAAAATGCCCATCCCCTCCCCTCCAAACTGCTCAATTTGTTTTAATCTTTTACACCTGAACTCTTTGAATGTGTTGTTTTCTGTTATATCTTTAATAACACAATGCAACTGCTAATTATATGTGTTAACATATATAATTATAGATAATATTAAGATTGCATAAGCCTATTAGAGGTAGAACACAGCACCATACTAGCATATGGATTGAATTGCAACAATAGGAGAATATACATTATACCTGTAGACATATCATACATTAGAATATGTATGCTCATCATATATTAAACTATACATTCTAGGGTATATATAAACAGAACAGAACATGTTAGGTTAATGCACACTGATCTTATTCCACTTGCAGTAAAAGACAGTAGTTTCTATTGGTATAATCTGCTATTATTTTTCTATATATTATTGGAGGATGATAATTTATGGGATTATACAATTACTTATCACACTATTAATGGAATAAGATAGAATTATACAACTGATTTTCTCAATATATTCTCCTATTACTCCTGTTTTCTACATTACAACTGCCCGGTATAACTAGCTGTCTCACTGCAATAAACTATATACAGTTCTTTCCATACAAACAGATAAGAAGAATAAGTTCCAGCAAGTGGATCTATGTAAGTTTACCTACCAATAAACTGAGGAGGCTTCGGAGCCCTAAGGCTGGTGTTTTGGCAGCTCTCATGCTCCCTGACACGCACCCAGCTCACCAAGTGTCTGGGCTGCTTCTGATGTTGCTGTTGCTACTGAATTACGTGCCCTTGCCTCAAAAGGGGGGTTGCCAGGTAGGCTGATCCTGGCAACTCCAGCTGCTGCAGCTGTTCTGTCTCCTCCTTCCCTCTACTCCCCCAACCCCGCTTCTTCTTGGTGAAGGGTGGAAACAACTGTCTTCACTTCTGCTGAACCTGAAAAATTGTCACTTGTCTTACAGGCAGCTCCGCTCTCAGACTACTAAAGTTTGTGCCCCTGTCATCTCAGGGCTGGAAAAGCAATGGGATGATTTTATTTCGCTGCCTGGTTGAACTTGGGCAGCATCTGATGCTTAGGCAGGTGAATCAACACTGTGGAAATGAACACAGAGACACAGCTGGACATGAGGAGGAGAGGCGCATAAACTCCAAGGCAAGAAAAAGCCACCTACACAAGATAAACTGTAATACTAGAGGTTGGACTAGGTGATCCCCTGGGATTCCTTCCAACATGAATTCTACTAGGCCCTATGAGTTCAATTCCTCAGTCCCTGGAGGTGTAGGACACCTTCTACTCAAGAAGTGTCCTGCTTCGTGCATAGATGAAATAGAACTCTGCCTGGCCACGCTGGTGTGGTAGAGACATAGATGTGTCCATGGCTATTTCTGTTTGCTGAAGTCACTGTCAACACAGAACTCCAGCTGTGATTCAGCTCTCCTGAATGGTTTTCTCTGGAATTCTGTCTCTCAGACCGAACTCACATTAATAAACTTAGTCAAAATGCTTGGCCTTCCCTATTTATTGCACCAAAATTCCGTGAAAAACTACAATGTGTGTCCAGTTAATCTTGAAAGGCGTTGTAGATAATAAAATAATCTGTTTGGATTCACTGATAAAAGAGGTATTTGTATAAACTAATACAAACATTTTAGGCTGAAATGTTATGTTTGTAGTGAAATCCTAAACCCCATTTGTTTTGTGTCTTCCTGTGCTTCATCATGATCATTTCACTCAAATCGTAGGTTCCAGTATATGGAAGTTTTTAGGGTATTTCAGTTTGGCTACATGTTAAAAAGATACGATAAACAGATACCTTTTTTTTTTTTTGCCTAGAATTACCTGCTTTAAAGAACTCTACATACATTCACGTCTTAGAGAGGTCTTAGTGGTGGTTTGTTTTAGGATATCTTGTGTTTAATGAGGAATTTGTCGGCAGAGAAGTTAAGGATTACAACTTGTTAGACCCTAGAGCAGCCAAAAGATTACCAGACAGATCCTATTTGCCTTAATAGGACTGTCAAATATTCACATGACATTAATATCATGATTCAAGTACGGTAAAGATCATACATCACCTTTATAGATACTTGTCTATCACCAAGTTCAGAATTCCTGGAGAGCGGCCAGTCTGGGAATCCTGAGTTAAAGATGGATGGATTGGAATGGTTGGTGATTATCTGATTTGATAATCTATCCCAGCTGTTTGAGATACACATTACCATCTCTGCATTTAAGCACTGGAAATTTTAAAAACAAAACCTGTGAGGAGAGTTTTGCAGCATAAATATATGAACCGTGGTAAAAAGAAGGGATTGACAGCTTAGAGGGTAATAGATTCTTTAGGTCCAACTACAACTCTCTGTATATAAAGGAAATCAGAAACAGATTTGAATAAGGTGAGGTGTCATCTCAAACCTAATAATCTTTGCTTTAAATTTGCTCCTTTTTCTGTCTGTAGGTTATATGCAGTCACATAATTTGCATTAACATCCTGATATTGCATCATACCACCAATGAGTTTATTAACACAGTCAGACTCAGTCTAGCACAGATTAACAAAATTCTGCCTACTGCCATTTAACTTAGTGCAATAACACAGTACTTTGGCTTCTTCTCTTAGAAGGATATCTTAATATAAAAAAAATAGGTAATTTCTACTGTTGAAATTAAGTTTATCAAATAACTTTATGTTTACAGATTTATTTCTGTTATGCTGGCTGTCTTCAGATGGACCCTTAAGTTATATCGTTTTCATTTTATTCATTAACTCATTAATAACTTCGGCTTTGAAACAGACAGAAAATAAAAATATTTCAAAGTTTTATGAAAAATATCATTGTAGATATTGGTAAAACATGTATTTTTATTATTTTTAGTAGTAATTTTATAAATAGGATATAAATAATTCATATTTGTAGGAAATAATAACAATAGTTAAAGTATTGATGGATAAAATTTGCTAATTATATGCTTCCAAATATTTTAGGAGAGCAATATCCATCAATATAGTGAAACAAAAATTACTGTAATGGAAGCTTCAAATATCCTTGAAAAAGTCATTTATTACAGCATTCAAACTTTCCAGATGGTTCTTGTCTTGATAACAAGCTGAAGTTCAAACAGAGATGTTTAAACTACTTCAGTTTTAATTAGATTAAATTTTCTAGTGTGACACTTATTTTCAACAGAAAACAATCTCAAAAAATCACCACCAGGGCTCATTTGAAGTTTAAAAAATTATTAAATTCCAAAGACACCGTTTATTGGAACTGGGTTGTCATCTGTGAAATCAGCAGCTAAAACTTAAGTTCTTGAAATGTAACACCCCACTACGCAGAGTATGTTCATCCTGCACATGGGCTGGCATCCTGCTCAGCCGCTCCAGGCTCCTGGCATCTGAGGGGATGTAAGATCATCTCTCTTATTCTGATTCTAGAGTGTAAGCTCTCATAAAAAGCATTTTAAATGTTATGGAGTCTGAATGTTTCTCTTAGAGGGATGATATCAGATCCCGTGTGAGCAGAGGGGGAGAGCAGCCACGGCCAGAGCACTCTGACACTTCCCTCTAGTGGTTTCCTCGCAGAACATCACCAGACAGACCCCCCCTCTAAGCGGTTTGGTTTAAGGATAGCCTCCTCTCCATGGACAACCCACCACAAACGGAGTCCTTAGGAGCAGCGGAGCAGAGGATCTGCCCCATCTCAGGTTCTCACCTGGGAGTTTGGTGGCAGCAGCTGGTGGCCTCCTACCCTTGCTCCCCCCCAGCAGCAGAGGGATGCGCTCTAGCGCCACGAGAAGCTCCCAGGGGTCTGGTATTTAGCCACATCACCACAGCACAGAAAGTGGTCACACCCACACCGGGATGCTGTGACTATTTGTTCACGTGTTTTTAGCCTGCAGAAAGTGCTTTGCTGTCCTACATAACACAGCCCCACAGATAAAGGGTGATGATGTTGTCCACATGGAAACGAACAAGCATGGTCAGAGGGCTGGAAAATCTCTCCTACAAGGGCAGGCAGAGAGTGTCTGGGTTCTTCAGCATGGAGAAGAGAAGGCTTCAGGGAGACCTTATTGTGGCCTTTCAGTACTTAAAAGGGGCCTATAAGAAAGATGGGGATAGAATTTTTAGCAAGGGCCTGTTACGACAGGACAAGGGGTGATGGTTTTAAACTAAAGGAGGGGAGATTCAGGCTGGCCATGAGGAAGAAATTTTTTACAGTGAGGGTGGTGAAGCACCGGCCCAGGTTGCCCAGAGAGGTGGGAGATCCCCCATCCCTGGAAACATTCAAGGCCAGGCTGAGCAACCTGATCTGGTTGAAGATGTCCCTGTTCATTGCAGGGGGTTGGACTAGGTGACCCTTGAAGGTCCCTTCCTACCCAAACTATTCTATGATTCTTTGATAAGTACGTGTGTCAAAAGAGGCCTTACCGTGTGGGTTTTTTGTATGCTCTCCCTCTGGTGCTGGCCCTCCAAGCTTTCTGCCACTTATGAGATGAACTGGACAATTGGATCAAAAGCCTGATTTGGCTATAACTGTTGTTTTTTTTTGTTTTGTTTTGTTTTGTTTTGTTTTAATTTTTTAAAAAAATTACTGTTATTAATCTACTGCATTAGTTTTAACTGGGCCAGTTTTTTTTTTCCTCCCACTCGTCATCTTTTCTCATGTCTTCTGGGTGCAAACTCTTATTCACGTAACATATGTGTGTGTTGAAGTGGTTCAGTGAGACTCAGACCTCAGCTGAGCAAGATCAGCAAGATTAGAAAGCAACATCTGATTTTCTCCAGAATTCCTGGTAATTTAAGTAAAAGATTAGACGTTTTCATAGGTTTTGTAGTAGATCAGCAGCTTTGGAAGTTCAGAGTGCCCTCAATTTGCTGGCAGTGTTGTACAGGCAACATGTGTGGGTCTGGTGAGATGCTGGAGAGCAGCAAGCAGGTTTCTGAGCCTTGCACACACACCATCCTTTAACTTCGTAGTACCTATCCATTTCTTTCTCACACTCTCCCAAAGAAAGAGGCCTTGGGCTAAAAGAATGATAATCATAAAATATAGAAGAAATACTGACATTTTTCTCTGATCTGAAAGGTTAATGTTAGATGATTAATCTTTGATGACAGCTTAACTCAATTGCAGCAGAAGGAGCGAACAGTTACACAGTTTACACAAAGGAACAGAGCTGGGAGGCAGTGAAAGCATGACAGATCAGAGAAGGAGCTTTGTAAAAGCATAATTCAGGACATTGAAAACTACAGCTGAGAAACTGCTCCTGACTACCACCTGCAATGTCACACGCAACTCACAAACCCACAAAAAGCTCAAAAATGCAAATGGTACTCATTGGTAAGGTGGCAGGTAGACCTCACCGGACCCTCAAATTAGTAGGAATTCTGAACAAATTTATGCTTCTATAGATACATTCTGCAGGTCCACACTAGTTCATGGGGCATCACAGAAATGCTTGTTCCATTGTTGTACTTTGGGTTTGATCTGCAGCACTAAACAAGCTTAAATATTTGATCCATTTCAATAGTGTTAGAAAATACTATACCACAACTTGAAACAAAAAGTATGTCGTATACTCCCTGCACGTTGTATGAAGACTGTCATCTGGGATATGTCACAAACTCGAAGAAGAATTATTTCTCTTTAAGAATATGCACTAATGTCTGTGTGGAGGACTGACCAGTACATGAGCTGTTACGGAAGGACAGCAACATTCCCGGATTTTCATCATGTAAAGCAGTCTGTAATTTTTCTTTTTCTGAAGAGAAGATGGAAAGAAAGGTGACATCTGGAATTTTGCAAGGAGAATACTCACAGCTAGAAAAATAAGTGGTAACCATTATTACCTCTGAAAATGCTGCTGGTCTTAATGATTAGATATAACACATGACTGAAAACCTCTGAAGAGACTGGATAAGAAAAATTGAACTCACAGTTCTCAGAGAAGCCAACAGGAACTTCACTTTGAAAGCGATCCAGGTTAACCTTTAGAAAATCCTAGCCTAGGTACATAACTTAAAAGAGATTTCTGCATCAAGGGACTTGCTTGAACAAATCATTGAACTTCTGTTACTATAATGCAGCATGTCAATGCTGTAGCTGTTTAAAGGGCATTCAGCAAGTCTAAGAATGTGAGAATGAATTTCAGTTTGATAGGATGACTGCCTGAAAGGCTTAAGAAGAGTAGGTCCCAGTTCAGCAGAGAATAATTTGGGTTTTCTGTTTGGGAAGAAACTGAGCAGAACATCATTGATGTTCTCAAATGCCTCCCATCTTTCAGTCCTCCCACACAGGCAGAAATATTACAGATGTCTGCAGTGCTTAAGAACAGTAAACTTGGCTGCTCTGAAGATCTGCTGTGGAGGATCTGGGTGTCAGTGACAGATGGCAGCTGAGGGACATTTCTGTTCTTACCTGCATCATACTCCTAAGATCCACTGGTTGCAGAGGCATTCAGCTGAAATCTGAATTTTGTCTTAATGGGTTTTTCTCCTCCTCCTCCCTTCTCACTGCATGACTCACTTCTGTTTTCAGAATTCTTGAATGATTTTCTGCCCATATTTTTTTATGCATGTTGACACTGCACATTTTTTGTCATTGCGCACACCCTTACTCCCCTTCAAAAAGACACCCTCATAAGCATAATTGCTTCCACATTTCTAGGGTCTAATGCAATCAGGAATCCCTGAGACACTGAGAGGTCACTGAGACAGGGGATCTCTTGGTCCTTCATAACTGAAGGATCGTTTAGTCTTTTGAATGATCTCTTTGGACCAGCTCCAAAATGAAACAGAGGTCCAAACTATTTCCTTTCCTCAAGTCGTGATCATTTCTGCTTATGTCAGGCTAGAGAGATGTCTGCCTAACCTGCTTTTAATGACTTTCAGTAGTGGAGCCTGTACCCCTCCCTTTGTAGCATACTCCAATGCTTCACTACCCTTCCTTGTTAGAAGGCTTCTCTATGGGCCCACCTGATTCTATCTTGCCACAACTTCAGCTCAGTACTTATCCTAGCTACACAGAGAACAGTCTGTATACTTTCTACATGCTGGAAATATTTACCATTCTGGCTTTTACCAGTTACTACGTATCAAGATGCCTTACACAAATGTATTCTCAAATTTCTTCACAGGGCAAAAAGAATTATTCTAGTTTCAGCAACATAATACAGGAATAAAGAGTGATTAAAGAAAATACATGTCTAAGCAGAACAGATATTTCAACAGTAGGAATTAAAACTTTCTCCTGGATCTTTGGATGTAAACAAGAGATCCCAAATACAGCCCAGGATCATAATCACAAGAGCACTCTCATATTATAATTAAAATTAATTAAAAATAAAATAAATTAAAAATTAATTAAAATAAACAACATTTTCAGAAATAAATAAAAAACCAGTCTTTGTTTAACATACCAGTCTTTATGCTGATGGAGGCTTTGTCTCAATGAGCTTTTTAAATCTGTGCCTCGAGTGGAGCAAACTTGGTAAAAGTCCAGTTTGGCATTATGCCATTTTGTAGGCTCTTTTGTGACTGACTAGCTGTCAGAACTAGTCTAGTGGGAGAAGCTGACGATTTTCACATGCTACTGAACCTGAAAAGATTTTTCTGCCATTCAGGGTTCTTTGGGCTCATTACTTTCGTTGCTGAAGTATGACACACCTTCCTTCTGTCAGTAAACACTGGGGATCCAGCAGCTTCTTTTCCTGTCACATTTAGCACCCAAACAGAGATCAATCTAACATTCACACTGTAGATTTGACACAAGCAACAGCAGCTCAAATGCTGTCAGAGATGAAGCGACAGAAAAGAAAAATATTTTAAATTTGAAGCCCAAACGTGTTTGGGTTTTGAAACCTGATGTGACTTACCTGTTGGGATAAAATAAGGTATCCTTCTGTAGCCACATGCAACTATCATCTGATTTAGGGCTCAGCCTCACTTTGACTGAAAGCTCTGGCACATATCTTTGCTTTTTCCAATGATATCCTCCAGAATGGAGAACCTGAGAACACACTTCGAGGAGAAATGCAGGCATAGTAACTCAGTATTTATAAAGAGGATTTTTATTTTCCATTATTTCACTTCCGTATTGCCTAGGGCTACTAGCTAATTAGCTTTTTCTTCTGTCTTTTGATATCTCTCTCCCTTCAGAGAGCTCACTCCAGAGTGCTAGACTTAATGGTTTCTAGAGCAGTCTGGTTAACAAAAAGCACGAGGTGTCAGTATGATTCTGCCATGAAGTATTTCATTGCTCTGCTCTGACAAATATTAGTTAGTAGTTGAGCCATTTCTTCTCATCTTGCACTTCCCTCCAGACCCCTCACTTCTCCAGATTGAGAGCAGCCCTGCTGAGAAGGACATGCGTGTGTTGATTGATAAGAAGCTCAACATGACCTGGCAATGTGCACTCACAGGCCAGAAAGCCAACCATAATCTGGGCAGCATCAAAAGCAGCGTGGCCAGCAGGTGGAGGGAGGTGATTCTGCCCCTCTGCTCCGCTCTGGTGAGACCCCACCTGGAGTCCTGTGTCCAGCTCTGGAGCCCTCAGCACAGGACAGACATGGACCTGTTGGAGAGGGGCCAGAGGAGCCACCAAGGTGATCAGAGGGCTGGAACAGCTCTGCTGTGAGGACAGGCTGAGAGAGTTGGGATTATTCAGCCTTGAGAAAAGAAGGTTCTGGGAGACTTTATGTCAGCCTTCCTGTACCTAAAGGGGACCTACAAGAAAGCTGGAGAGGGACTTTTTACAAAGGTGTGTAGTGGTAGGACAAGGGGTAATGGCTTTAAACTGGAAGAGGGTAGATTTAGATTAGATATGAGGAAGAAATTCTTCACTATGAGAGTTCTTAGGCCCTGGAACAGGCTGCCCAGAGAAGCTGTGGGTGTCCCATCCTTGGCAGTGTTCAAGGCCAGGTTGGGTGGGGCTTTGACCAGCCTGATCTAGTGGAAGATGTCCCTGACCATGGCAGTGGGTTGGAACTAGATGCTCATTAAGGTCCCTTCCAACCCAAATAATTCTATGATTCTCCGATAATTTAATTCCTATATAATAATTCTTTGGTTTTTAAACCTCCAAAAGCAGGAGATTCCCAAGGGCACAAATATTATAGCAGCCAGAGGCCTAATGCCTACCAAATATCCCCATAGTTTACTGCCACTTACTTATTGGAAAATTCTCCTGTATGTAAGTATGTGTACAGTGAGTAGTAAAGGGAAGGACTCACAGTTCTGACACAGGCTATCAGGGTTCTGCGCATACCCCTCTCCCCTGGAAGCTATGCTGCCTGGTCCCAGGGCAAACACAGTGCAGCTCTCCAGCCTTGAAGCTATGTGAGGTTGAGCTACATGAGAAGCCCTCAAAGGGGCTTTCCACCCTTCTCTAGGAGCTGCTTTTAGCCTGGGCTCTCACGTTTGTTTTCTGCCAGAGCTACATTGCACCTATGCCCACACCTGGCCAGGTACCCTGTTGATCTGAATTCTGACCCTGATACGTGGATTTTACTTCATGGCTTGACCTCAAACTTGTCTCATCACCACGGACTTGTCCGTCAATCTCCACTTTTGGCTGACTCTGCTTAATAGCTCCAGACCTGCCATGTTTGCTGTCTTCAGGCACTGTAGACTTGGGCCCTTTTTCCGATGACACTACTCTGCCTGCTTTGCTGTCACCCTGGATCTCCCTCCATTGTGGAGGACTCTGCCTGTGCTGCTTTGCTTGAAACCTCAGAGAGATACCTCTCTACAGCAGCTTTTGCTAAACTGTTTCTAATTGCAAGGATGGGTTATTGTAAAGGACTTACTTTTTACAAACAAACAAGAAATTGCTTTCATAGTAAGTAGGTAATTAGCAGGACAGAATTCTATGTATTCCATTCTAAATTCAAACACAGACATTATCAATATCTTGGCATTTTCTGGAGTTTCTGCCATGTTTTAAAGTGGACAGTTTTATCACTGATTTAGTCAGGTTTCCAGGCACACTCTTGCTTCGAAGTATCTGCTTCAGATTGGCTGTTGTTCCAGAGATTTTTACAAAATTTATATGGGCACTTCAGTTTCTTAACAATTATAGTTTTTATTAATGCTTGGCCACTACAAATCGTTGCATTGCTTCATAACATCACCCCTTAGCCATCAAAAAGACTAGGTGTGTCCTCTGCTCTTGCCCCAGGTGCTTATCCAATTAATAGGAGGTGACTTTTAAATTGCATAGATTTCATTCTTTGTACTTCAGTTGGAACTAAAACCCCACCTTATTAGTGCCTTCTTTACATCACATGGAAGCTTGATAAGCAGCTCCATACTTGATGGGAAAGTTTAGAGATAAAAGTAGTTCATTTGGAAGAATGATACACAAAACCTTTAGCCCTTCAGGCATGAAGTAGGACAGAACTACCATTGTTCAACAACAGTGGATGAAGACCCAGGCTACCTGCAGCAACCGGAGGGAAACTAGATATGCTGCATAGGCAAAAACAGCAGAGAAATTTCTCTTCTCCCAACTCCTGGAGAAAGTGCTGCTTCTCAGGGACCATGAAGATTATTCAGTTTTCTTTTTGCTAAAGACTGGGCTGCAAGGACCGATTTCTAGGGACCCTGAAGTGAAACTCATGTTAGTATATCCCACATTTAAGGAGAGAAGGGCTGTATGAAAACCTGAATGTCCATTGAACTGGTGTGATTCTGTGTTGCTGAGAAAGGGATACCATTTTAAATGGTGGTTTGTGATGAACTCATTAGCACACTGGAGTGACTCATGAGGACTACTATAGAATATTCCATTTTCTTTTCCCTTTACATTAGAGCAGAAGGATGCTTTTCATCTCTGGCTCGGCTATTTCTGATACCAGCTAGGGCATGTTTCAAGGCATTCTCCGTGCTTCATGCTGGGCTTATGAAAAGACTATTTTTACCACATGACTATTAGCAAGTCTCTCCAGTCCTCCTGCCTCCCTCAGGGTCAAATTCTCCCCTGAAAGTGTGCTCTGATTACGTAAGAGATATAAATTGAAATTCCATTGGGGAACTGTGGCTAGCTTAAAGCTGAAGAGAAGATTGCTTGTGAGGCTTTGGCTAAACACAAGTGGATAATTTTCTTAGATAACTCAACTATTTTTGTTCCCTCAGATGTACCAGCGGTTCAATAAATACCCAGGGCACAAGTTTGGTTCTTAAACCAACCTATACCTTGTTCTGTTTCAAAAAAAAACCCCATAAATCTGAGTTAGTGAGCTTTTGTGAAACAGCTACATCTCTGTGCATTATAACTAGGATACATTTAAAATCTGATCTTTCTGGTCCCACAAAGAGGATTCTCTTCTCTCTTAAAAACAACCTGAGATCACTTTCACTTCCAACCATAGAATTAACATGACCTATCATTAGCAGCACCATTTCACTGCATTGCTCTGTGTTTACAGCATGTAGCCAGTGGGCCTGACTCAGAATTTCTTGAGAAGAAACGCTTCTCACTCCATTCTTGTGTGCTTAGGAGGCACTTTAGTTTAAAATAGAAGATATAATATGTAAGAGAATCATACAATATACTCACTCAACACATAGTGTATTGCAATGTATATATTGTAACTGTGCACAGAAAGCTGCGTTAACAAGATTTGGTAAGTCTGCTCAAGCAAAAGTGTTGAGGTATAAGTGTTAAAGCCTGGGAAGAAGAAAGAGGGGAAGAATATTTACTTCATATTTGCCTGGACTTGTATGATTCCAATAGGACTGTGTGGAGTCCTACAGGCTATACGCATTCTAAAATAGTTTAAATAGCCAAAATGTTTGTGGTTAAAGGAGCAAGAAGCAGAGCAAGCAGTATCCAGGACAGCAAACAAAGTAAACGGTAGCAGACAGGACCAAAGACATGGACGAAGGTTTACATGTGCCTGACATCACACAGTGAGGATGTACTTGTGTTGAACAAATGTGTTTTCACCAGATTTCTGGGCTGAAGGTGTCCTTGGTGGGATATAGACATACTCCAACTGCTCTGTTATGCTGTCCTCTTTTTCATGACTGGAAACCCTGTTTTCTAGGTGAAGCTAGCTGAGAGGCAACAGATTTGCTGAATGCTGACTACTGGCACAGCAGAGACTGCAAGATGGCCCGGCGATTTCATAAGTACAGGGAGACGGCAGTGAGAATTTGTGCAGAATGACACTTGACATGCAAGCAAGGAAGTACGTAAAGGTGCAGGGCTTACTGGCCCTGCCGGATGAAGAGTGTCAATACCAGTTTGATGTGATTTAGTTGAGAGGAACAAAAGGACATTAAAGGAAGAATGAATCTCAGTTGCTAGGAGGAATGGGGAAGTGATACACAAAATTGTGAGAAATGTATTTACTATCTATTCGATGTATAAAATGAACAATGACAAGAGCCAAGCACATCTGGACTTACCTTGTGATGCCCCTGAGGGCATCTTCTCTGTCTCACATGAAAACTGCCATCTCTACTTGTTTTTGCTGCCTTCTGTGGTGAATGTAGGGTCTCCATTTGTCTTTAGTGTGTGCAGAAAGAATTAGTCTGTGTGAGATCTACAAGAAATAGTGAAAAAGACGCTTGTTGATACAACAGAAGTCTCAGCCCTCAGGGCAAGCTGCCAGAATCCAAGCAAGTAGCTTGTATTATTTAAACATGTTTTAAACAATGCTATACAAATTGTATTTTCTTATGGGTGAAAGAAATTCTGGTCACATACTTAACACAGATTTTTCACCTGTATTTACAGATTCCTGTCTCTGTCTGTGCCTTGTACTCTTATTATGGGATTTAGTTTAGAATGTAGGAGGAAGATCCAGATTTACATCAGGGACATTTAGACACAACAGCAAAAGGAGAATGCAGGTTGCTACCTGATCTGTAAAGAAAAATCAAAACCGTAAATAAAGATGATAATGACCATGCATGATTAATATGTCATAGTGAGGAACTCTGGTAATGCAATATTTTTACAGATATATCTTCATCAATTCTCTGTAATAATTTTTTGAAAGCCCACTAACTTGGATTTAGCCAGGGTAAATGCTTCAATTCTTAACATATTCATTGTTTTGATGATGTTTTCATTAGCCAAGTTATTGTTCTTCTACAAATACTTACTTTTGGCTAGTCCAAGGATACACTCATTTAACCCTTTTAGTCCTAGGACAGGAGGAATCACAAACATAATTCTGTATATGTGATATTAATGTACTGTTACTGAAAAGTCTCACTTCTGCCTCCGTGGTGAATCACGTCTCCCTTGTTAGAGGCAACAATACTGATGGTTAGGAACATACAAGAAACAAAAACAAGAAAGTGAATTCTTTAGAAACAAATTTTATATGCTGGCTTTGTCGCAGTGTTGAATGAAAGAAAATACATATAAGTAACAAATTTGTATTACAGCACTAGATTTTTAAGATGTGGATAAATCAGAATAGAGAAACTTCTAAGCTCTTCTATCTTTCTATTGGCTTCACAAGCCTTGAGTTAGTGTTGGCTGCAGAACTGCAACTTGAACTCCTCCCTCTCTAGACTGCATTAGGCATTCAGCACACCAAAAAAATACTTCAAGTAATTTCCTTCAGAATTGTTTCCCATAAGCTAATCAGTTTTGTCAAAGCTGTCCCAGTATGCAACATAGTGCCACTATCATTATTTCTGGACTTTTCTAAATTTAAAAAAAAAATATTATTAGCAGTTGGACTTCATTATTCTTCTAAATTACGGGGAAAATATAGCCTATCTCAATTGCCAGGAATATCTGAATTTTCTTCTCAGCATTTTTTCACCTTAATTTAAAATTTGGTAAAAAACTACCTATAAAATTTATTTGCTGTTATTTTTCTAACTCTAGCTTAAATGCCTTTTCTTCGGAACATGTCATATATTTTTGAAAGGCATCTGTTTTCATCAGCTTATTCATCAGACTTATTAATTTAACTTACATCTTGTTTTTACCTGTTTTATTTAAAGCTGAGAGAGGTGGTGGGGTTAGGAGCAGGCAGGGAGAGAAAGAAAGATTTAAGCTACTTAGAAGACTGTCAGCAGCACTTACTCTAAGAGCTATTTTCTGCAGAAAAAAAAGGAAAATGACTTCTAGGAGATGAGGACTAGTGGAGAGGACGTAATTGTCTGATTTTCTCTTTTATGAACAGTTGTTTATAGAGGTCCTAGGAACCACTGGGGTGCCTCAAAAAACCGAGGGCATTGCCAGTAAGTAGAAGAGGCAGGAAGGGGGTGATCTTGTATTACCAGCTTTGAAGCTTCTAGGGCATGAGAGTGAAAACAAACAAACAGACAAAACCCTTTGTCCCAGAGGAAAAAAAAAAACAAAACAAACTGAGGCTTATCACATTTAATTACAGAAAACAAGAGTACTTGGAAGGGTTAATAATTTGCCTACTACTGAAGCTGTATTACGGTATGTGCTACCTCTCTCTAAGCACAGCGGAGTGATTGCAGCACGGTTTTACCGAATCCCTCCTGCAACAATGCCAAGGAGGCAGTTCACAGTACTCATGCAGACATTCAACATAAACTTATGACAGTTGCTTAACACAGGACTCTCAAATGCCTCATTATTAACGGATCTTAATTTACAAGTAGGAAACCTACTCAATGCCCTTGCAAAGCAAGCTTTTTCTTTCTAACTAAACAAGGTAGATGTTTCAATCCATAAAGGTGCCACTTCAAAACTTTGAGTCTTAAAAATTTCAAATCCTAGTCTCAGTTGAGGGTTCTGTCAGAGTTTATAACTAAGGGAAGCCTTTAACAGTGGACAGACCAAAACTCCTTAGAGGAAAGAAACAGAGGTAGGGAATGGCGAATCAGTCCACAGGCTGTTACCATGGATGCAGGTGATTGAAATTAAAATGCTCCAAGGATGCCATTGCCAGTGAAAACCTAAAGGACACTGATATCTTTATATGATCAGATTCTGAACGGTCTGGTGGGATACTTCTGTGACTGTGTCTAGCTCAAAAATATAGATGGCCTTGTGCTAATATAACATTTTGGGCCAGTAGACATGAAGAACAGTTCCAACTCTGCTGTAGACCTGCTCTGTGTTAGTGTGATCTGTTGAACTTTGAGCATCTTCAGCTTTCCTATTTTTGAAACAAGGCTGCAAGTAACTGACTAAATAACAACTTAGAGATTAGAAAAAATGCTTTATAAAGGTGAAAGGTTGATTGTTGCTGAGCTGTACTGGCTCCTCAGTTCCAAACTAAGGTGAGGTATGGCATGTAACTATAACATGTATTTACACACTGAAATTTTTTAAATTCGTATAAAGACTGTAGTGTTCAACATAAGTCCTGCAGGAAAATGTTCAGGTAAAAATCTTTATTAATTGTAAAAAATGGCTATGTGTTTGACTCTTCATGGTTCTCTAGAACCTATTTGCAACAATACATTATGAACTAGTAATGCTCTAGAACAAAAGTAAGAATAAATAGGACTCCTTAAAAGTGTGTGTATGTGTATATATAGACTGATATTGAAAACTGTCATTAAATAAAATTCAGTATCCAATATAAACTCTTGACTCCTTTCCTAAAAATGAGCTCAGATGCCAGAGATTCTGAACACAATCTTAAACTTCTGGTATCCAATATTGTTTTTAATTCAGCTGCCTGCTTCCAACTAGTTTATGATTAACATAGATAGCAAGTGTTTATTCTCATCTCTTTTCACTCCTTCTTAGAAGCCAATTTTTAGTGCCTAGGTAACACCCTTTTTTTTTCCCCACAAGAAGTCAAACTGTAGCCCCAGACATTTTCCAAGAACCCCATTCAAAAACCTGCTTTCTTCAGGATGTTTCATTATTTCAGTAATTTCCTATTGGGTCTGGTTCTTTTTAAGAGAAATGATGCATTGTGAGAAGTGCTGAATTGAGAAAAACAAACAAACAAACAAACAAATCCTTTCCTCCTTGCACTGTATGGGGTTTTACCCGTAACCTTTTTTGGCCTTTTGAAAATGCTTTTCATGTCACTGCCTCCTGTAAAGACATGAAATAGCAAGGTCATAGTTATCTATTTTGGTAGAAAGCAGAAGTTCTTTCATAAACAATTGACAGTTAAGGGCAACCGATCCTGCCTTTCAGATTCTTGGTTGGTGTGTCTGCTTTGATAATCATTTCTATTTTAAATGAGGTGGCTTCAGATCATAACTCTGTAGAGTATGCAGTTGCCTTAGTAGTGCACAACATAGGAGTTTGTCCTTCAAGGAAGATACTTTCTGCTTTATAAGGCAATATCATTACATTAAGCTATACCTGCTAACCACTGCTCAGCTACTGTAGTAGCTGGATGATATTTGTGTCTATCCTAAGAGGTTCATTAGTGCTCTGTGTGTCTACACAGGAGGTAACATTTTGAGACCACCTTCTTGAAAACTGGCTCTGTGATATGATTCAAAATAGTCTAACATGTATTAAAGGACAATGCTTAAGAAAATGTGACCTTTTTAGTGTCTATGCTAAAAGAAAATGGCATGGAAATACTCAGTGGCTTGCTAGAGACCATAGTGCAGGCTGAGGGTACATGATGAGTGCTATATTTCAGTCCTTGGTGAGAAAGCCACTTGCTTGTATTGAAACTGACTGGAATTCTGCACAGCTTGAGCACTTGAAAACCAGAAAACTTGGAAATTTAGTGTTTTCATCTAGTCAACAGAAGTACACTGGCTTTCATGGCACTCCATGATTTACTATCTACTGAAGCTTCAGTTTCTGTTTTGCCATTTTATTTTTCAATAGTAACTGACACTACGGGGAATTACAGGAAAAAGGTAAATAGTATTCTGAATCAACAGCACACTTCCAGCTCTCACTGATACGTTTAACATTTGAATACCTTATTCTAGTCCCTTGATGCTTTGATTTACTCACTGGGAAGAGTGGAAGGAATTAAAATTCATACACGAGCCCTGGTTTCAGCTGTGATAGCTAATTTTCTTCCTAGTAGCTGATACAGTGTTATGTTTTGGATTTAAAATGAGAATAATATTGATACACTGATGTTTTAATTGTTGCCAAGTAGTCAAGGAATTTTCAGCCTCTCACCTGTGCCAGGTGCACAAGAAGCTGGGAGGGGGCACAACCAGGACAGCTGACTCAAACTGGCCAAGGAGATATTACACACCATACGACATCATGTTCAGTATATATTTGGGGGAAGCTGGCCAGGGGGACCGCTACTTGGGACGTGGCTGGGTATTGGCTGACAGGTGGCAGGCAATTGCTTTGTGTATCACTTGTTTTATACAGTATCACAGTATGTCAGGGATTGCAAGGGACCTCAAAAGATCATCCAGTCCAATCCCCCTGCCGGAGCAAGAACACCCAGATGAGGTTACACAGGAAGGCGTCCAGGTGGGTTTCGAATGTCTCCAGAGGAGACTCCACAACCTCCCTGGGCAGCCTGTTCCAGTGTTCTGTTACCCTCACTGAGAAGTTTCTTCTCAACTTTAAGTGGAACCTCTTGTGTTCCAGTTTGAACCCATTACCCCTTGTCCTACCATTGGTTGCCACTGAGAAGAGCCTGGNTACCTTTTTTCCAGATTCTCTTTCCTACCCCACTGCACAGGGGGGGCAGTGAACAGCTGTGTGGTGTTTAGCCACTTGCTGGGTTAAACCACAACAACATGGGGGCTAGTACGAGCAGCCATCAACTTAGCTGTTGTGTATTGTCAAATAAAAATAGTTTAATTAAAAAAATGTAAACATGGAGTCATAAAATAAATTTTATGTGGTTCTATTGGACATGTGTAAAAGTTGATACAGAAGCAAATCCATTGGGTTTTTTTTACACGTAAGCAGAGCATACCACTAAGAAATAAACACCATCCTCTGCATGAACTGTGAAACAGAAAATACTGAAGAAGCAAGAGCAAGGATAAGGAACATATTTTGGTGACACCAAACATCTCAGGGTTCCACACAGTCATTAAAACTGGAGAAACAATGTCATCCTATCACAAACACAAATAAATATGCAGTTCTTTCCATGAAATGTAGCTTTTGTGAACCATCATGAGAAAAAAAATCTAACAAATTACATACATTGGCTTTGCAGTTCATCAGAAATGCAATTTCTATAATTCACTGCTTCTTTAATTTTCGTGACGTCTATGAGATTGGCAGTAGGAACACCTTAAAGTACTTGTGATGAAAATATCTCATTCATACAATGTCCATAAATTCTTAGGAACACTGAGCTTCTTAGAGATGTGCTAGCATATTGAATTAAATGACTGTGAAGGGAATGCCTGAATTCTGCCTTTCAGTTACATTGTGGCTTGAAGGAAATATCACATCCTAAAAAAATTAGGAGATGTGCCAAAAATTAGATACTAAAGAATGAAGAAAGCAAATAATGTGTCTAAAGAAAACAAAGCCAAACCAACCAGACCAATTTCCAAAATGCTGCAGGAAGTCACTGGCAAACTTGTTCATTGCAAACTAGTTCAAAGCTTCTTATTTCTTTACTTCTTAGAGGACCAACAACAGCAAAGAAAAATATTCAAAAATATGTAAGACATTGAGCTAGTTACTTGGCACTGGTCAGACTTCCCAGGGAATGACTAACGACTGCATTTGAAGATCCAGAAACACCTGTCAAGAATTTACCAGTCATCCAGCAACCAAATGATTTCCAGGACTGGTTTCTTGGTTTCCTTAGCAGCATTTTTTGCTGACAGAATGATAGCTAAAATATGCAGCTGTAAACAACGGAACATACACCTGATATGACAGCCGGAACCTGGAGTTACTACCAGAAGTAAACGTTCATTAGAATCTGCAACGGCCATCTGCTGGTTACAAACTAAAATCCACTGCTTGACATAAAACATTTAATTTAAAGCCATCTATACTCACAGGTGAAGTTCCCTTGTTCAGCTATAGGATTTAGTTCAGTACAACTTAATATGCAATCACTTGAAATAAAGAGACTGTATTTATTACTGATTGAGTCAGTTTTGCTTCTAGTGGAGAAATGTCAGCATCTCCAACAACCAGCACACCTTGAGCTAAAGGTCTGCAGAGAGGAGCTTCAGCACAAAAGCTGAGATGTGATCAGTATGGTATCTTTCCTTTTCACAGCTACAGCACTTCTTCAGGTTAAAAACGAAAATAGCTTGTGAAAAATGCTTCCATTAAGCTGAGGAGCTAGGATCTCAACTTTGCAACCTCTCGCAAAAAAGAGAGTATCAGTTAGTCAGGACTTTTCAGCTTGTTTTGCTGAGCCTGAAAATGATTTTGCATCCACTTTTAAGCTGCCCTGTGATCAAGGGACACGATCTTGCCCCGATTTCCAGTGCTCGCTCTTGGCCTTCACATTTCTCACACTGACATCATGGTGGCAGCCAGTGGAGAACACAACACAGGTGGTGGAAGCCCCAGCACCCAGGGGGGAGTCTTTAAGGATGCAGAGACCTCCAAGCAGCACCAGGGCTGTGAGACCCCAATCCCTGCAGGGTGCCAGGGATTTTACACTTCCCACATGCCATGGCCAGGTCCTTAGTCCTGCCCCACACCACAGACACTGCTGCGGAGTTTGCTGCTGCAGGGTTTGCTGCTGCAGGGTTGTTCCCAATGACAGCCCCTGGAGTTGGGAAACCACAGGGTCCGGTGCTGCCAAAGGGGACCCTGCAGCTGCGGCATACTACTTTTGCCGAAAAATGCCAGATCCTGTGGATTTGTGAGAAGCAGTCTGCATGTAGGAGAAATTGTGGTGTGCAAAATGTAAAAGTCAAAACAACAACAGAAAGTTCTTATTTACTACTGTTTCAGGGTTTGCTCAGGCAGCGCAGCTTTATCAAGCATCTCTCTTGCCATATTCACCAGAAGATGGCAGATTTGCACAACATATTGGCTGCTCGCCGCTCCCCGCTGCCTGAAGGAAGATGGTGGCCTGCGGTGATCCGGGAAGATGGTGGTGGCGGCGGCCTGAGAGGAAGCTCAGGCAGGGTGTGCGGCGTGGTCTGCCCCCAGCCCACAGGACGGCTGGTGGTCGCGGGCACACCGGGTTGAGGACAGCTGCCCGCAGCAGGCGGGGGAGGAAGATATGTGGGGCTGCAGCACTGGTCCTGGGCTGTCCCTCGGCAATGTGGTTGCTGTGGGCCCTCCAAAACAGGCTCTCCCCCTTTGCCCTCCTGATGGCCTCCTTGCCAGGGCAGCACTTGCCTTTCTGGGGAGTTTCAGCTGTCAGGCAGCCTCTCATGCAGCTGTCCTCCACCCAGCCCTCCCCTTCCACCCTTATCTGCAGCGTCCTGTCAGCTGCTCCCACCTCTTCCCTACCAACCATCTACAGCAGAGAAGTGGTAATTGCCTCTGTTTATAAAACGCTGGATGAGCAGCAGAGAAGAAAAACAGTAGCGAAGCAAACCTGGGCATTGTGGATGCTCAGTGCTCACCAGTTTCTCCTTCTGTTGAAGACAGAGCACAGCGACATGCCTGGGGTTGCCCATCCTGCGCTTGCTGTGGAAACCACCAGACCAAAGTTGTTCAAGGTCTGAGTAGGAGGTCAAGGTTAGCTGCAGAAAACCCAGACCTCTGACTTGATTTCCTCAGTTTTTTTTGGTGTTCCGCGTAATAATGAGCATGAGAAGTCGGTTTATGTTCAGATTAGGTAGCTCCACAGGCTACATGGCCATATCTGATAGAAAAGTGGAAAACACATCTTTGTTTTCTTTGTTTACTCTCTCTATTGATACAGCTTACGTGAGCCAAATGCCTACTGCTTATTAATATGCAGTAAAATTTCCTTATACAAAAAATGAATACTGTGTGGTATGGTCTGATTTGCAAGAGCTTTCTCAGAAACAAAAACAAAGGCCATAGGTTCAGAGGTTCTCTTTTTCCGGGAATTTCTGGAGTGTTAGCAGCTGTGGCAGTTTCAGTAGACTAAAGCAAACAGAAAAAGCCACTGAATTGGCAACATGCACTTCACAGGAGACAGATATAGGTCCAGTACCAAACATACAGTAACTTATCCCAAATGGCATTACTGAACTAAAGTAACGTGACATGACAAAAACATCAGTGTCTTCTATCCGGTTGCTTTATAAACACATTTATTTTACTAGCACGCACATTAGTGAGTCCATTGGCTCCCTATTTTCTGGACTCTTTCCAGGGAAACATCCCAAAGAAGAGGAAGAATTGCTCAGTAAAGCAAGTATCTCAATGCTGTGCCATGCTTTGGTGTCCCACAGCTGTTCAGTGAGACAGGCTGCTCTGGGGACGTGGCTTCCTTAAAATAGGGCTGGTGTTTCCCTCTGTTGGTGTTGTGAGGATAAATTGCTAAGCTGGGTTTCACATGTAAAAAAAACCTTACTACCATGAAGCGATGTGATTATATTGCTCTGGGAAACTCAGAAAAATGTTATTAAAAGGAATGGTCTTTAATCAGCAACAGTGGTCTCTCTGACATGTTACTAGTCAGTAACGATTGCTCACCATTGATAAAGGCAACAGTCATCTAACAGTCTTTAGATGCTTCTACTCACTTTAATTTCTGTTCCAGAGTGGCTTTGACATTATCAAGGCAGGGCTGTAGTCTGCGGTATGCAGTGAACATCAGTGCATATGGTAAATTGGAGTTTCACAGCTGTGCAGAGCTACTGGGAGCCTGTAAATCTGGGCTGCATGTCCCCTGCTTATTGTGTGATACAAGCAATATCCACAGAAAGCAACTGCATGAAGGTCCTGGGGGCCAACATGAAACTGCAGAGCTTTCCTGGCAACTGGAGAATACTTAACTAGGCCTAACTTTAATATCCTTTTTGAATGTACAATCTTCACATTCATATACTCTGTGTTTTCAATACTATATACATAACATACTTCTTAAACTGGTAGGAATTTCTAAGTTACATGATGGTTATATGTGCACTGAAAAGTATAGATTAATGGTTAGAGAAGTGCCAAGAAAACAGTCTTTTGCTTATTTGCACGTAGCTGCTATAAAGTCCCTATACATATTTTGGAGAAGCAGAAGGTTATTGAAGAAGGAGAGACCTAAGCAGCTATGGAAACACAGCTGCCATATTGACATTTATGTTAGCCATCCACACAACAAATGGTTTCTGACTTTACAGTCCTTCAGCATTGCTTGAATTTTATTGTAACACAGTCTCCGTTGTTATGTATCTTCAGAGATGTGACTAATACAGAGGCATGTAGTCTTCCTTGTGTTGCGCTTTCAAGATTAACAGTATGATCTCAGGAGAAAAAAGTTAAGAAATTTTCTATGCCAGCTTAAAGCAAAGATTTAATTGTCTTATAACTCATTTTCTCTTTTGCCAAACTGTGATCACTGGAGATGTAAGAAGACTGTAAAATATAAAGAACTGCGTACTGCATAGGATTATGCATACAGTACTAGGCTCCTCCTTCAAAGTCAGCTAATATGCCTGGAGTATAGAGAGCCTGCTGTCTGCCTGACTTATGAAAAGAGAAAGAAACTCTGTTGAGGAATAGATAATTTCTGTGTCTTAATAGATGCTGTTGAAACAAAGTGAAACAGTTTTAAGTGTGACTAAACTTTGTACAAAAGATCTCACTGTACTGCTTGGTAGAATTAAGTATACAACAATAGCTTCCCATGATGTCATTTGTAAATGTGTGAATTTCAGCTAAGTTTAGTTTGTGATTTCTTGCTTTCAAAAATGTGAAAATTGGTAGTGGAGAAAATTTTCCAGAAATCTTTCAGTAGAACACTTTAAAATGCTTTTGTTAGACAGATGCTGACACACGACTGCATTACAGAACAGAATTACAGCATTTGCAGGTCACCTGTCCTTGTGCCCTATTTAAAGGTAAAAGGTATTCCAATTTTCTTGACTCTAGGCCTGTGTGTGTCAAGTTAACTGTGTCAGTTCATTCCATATGGGCCAGCAAGTACCTGTTGGATAATGGCAGCTTTCAGTTCCTCCTGAGCCAGGCTGGACGCAGCTTGTCACCCTAGAAGTCACAAAGCAGAAATAACTTCATTTAAAATGCTGCTTTGTTCAGAAAACTTCTTCAGAAAGTTAAGGTTTCGTGTCCGGTTGCCCTGTTAATTATGTCTAGAAAATATCTGTACTCTCTACATGCTTTAGACATGCATGTGTCCATGTAGATGTATATTTCAACAGTTGTTTTATTTATACATCTAAATGTTTTATAGCTAAAAACCCAACCAAACTTGGTCAGCATAATGAGTTTCTTGGGTATGAGCAATTTTTTTCACACTAAACGGTGAGTTAGGGTTGATACTACGAACATCTGCAGGTAGAACTGTTACAGATGTCAAAGGGAAGTCATGTATGGTCATGTGTTTTACATGTACGCACACAAATTCGTATGTGCATCCTCTTTCTTTCTGCAGTAGGTCCATTGCTTACTCTTCCTTTTCCTACCCATTACCAGGAAGGGCAGGAGAGAAGAAATATCTCGAGCTGATGGACATGTGGAACAT
This sequence comes from Pampusana beccarii, assembly GCA_013399365.1. Taxonomy (NCBI): domain Eukaryota; kingdom Metazoa; phylum Chordata; class Aves; order Columbiformes; family Columbidae; genus Pampusana; species Pampusana beccarii. The sequence goes on from VWYH01005654.1 coordinate 75,527, forward strand.
TCTGTAAGTCATGTGTCTTTGAAGGACATCTGATGCGGCAGACATGACTAAATGACAGATAGAAGGAAAGTTCTTGATTTTCTCTTGGATGCCGAGTTGAGCACTTTGGAAAAAATAGACATACTTAGTTCTGGTAAGCTTTGTACTTAATAACAGCTGCCAGAAAGTCATTCTGAATACACAGATGCATGGTTTACTTTGAAAGAGGGACTAGAGTGTTCAGAGGTGTTTTCTGCAGATGTATGAATATTATAAGACTAATATAGTAAGTTATCTGAATAGTCCTTAACCAACTTCTGTGTCTTGTACATCATCTGAACTCTGTTTCTTTACAGGATGTGGCAGCCTTGGAAACTCTCAGACTTCTATTTTTAATTTAAAAATGCAGTCAGTTGCTGGTTTGGGTTTTTTATTTTTTTATTTCATCACGTTAGTACATTTGACTGGACCACGTACTATTAGTTCAAATATACGGTACAGTGCTTGGGCAGAGATAACTCTGATGTTGCAAGGCTCACCGAAGTTCCAGCATGTACCTTTCCTGTTGAGTTGCATTGAAGACCACAAGAGTGACTCCAAGGACAGATGTATTTTCCTCCCATGTGCCAATGGCTTGCAGTAAACATAGACTGCAAAGTACCTGGGCTCCAAGAGTCAGCTGGGATGAAGAAACACAGCTAGAAAGATCAGAAAGGCCAGGAGGTGGGCTGGGATCCACAGAAGTTTTGTGTTAGACCACTTAACTGCAGGACAATTTCAGCGATCCCTGCCCTCAGATTTAGCCACTGTTCAGTTTAGGAAAGTGAGGAGCTTCTTGTTTCTGGCTAGTTGTGTGATGCCCTCATTCTATGCACCTGACTTAGCATCATACCTTACAAGCTTTAGTAATAAAGCCAGGTTTCAAATAGCGAGCAAGCAGGACCTGCCTTGATCATAAAACGAGCAACAGAAGCAACCCATGTATTACAAAATTAGCAGTGTTTTTGGCAACCTGTAACAAAGAAGTCACCATCCTTAAAAAATAGCCAGGAGAAATTTTTACAATATTGGCTGAAAAATACACAGTCTCTCAGATTTGCTTGCTAGAATTCACCATCTTGAGGGAAAACAAACAAACAAACAAACAAACAACAAACAAACAACTGTTAGTAAGATCTCATTGAAGGATTACCTAGGTCTCAAAGTATGTCCTTTGGGCCTAAAAGGATATATCACAGGATTTAATTTTAATATAGGTTTTTGTTTGCTTTTGATTTTAAGTAAATGTCTAGACAGAAAAAGCAAAGCTATGCTTTCCTCTAACAAGAGCCAGAGCTAAGTGAATGGAAAGAAAAAAAAAAAAAAAAATAGAAACCAAAACCTTGTTTTGGTTTTAGCAACAATTGTGTGCCCTCCACATTAATTTAGGGTACAATTTCTGGACCTCTCTATAGCACAAAGAGTTTTGCCACAAAGTCAGGACCATTTATTTCTGTGTTGCTTGTGACTATAACTGGGAATAAAAAGTTAAGACGTTTCTTAGAAAACAAAACAACCTTGTACTACATGAATAACAGAGACTTTAGAGCTCATGGCATCTGTTTAATCATTTGCTTTAGGTAGGAGTGCAAATGCTCCAGTTAGATTACAGGTTGCCTGTTAAATTCAGATGTACAACAGATCTCCATTCTGTTAATCCTAGCAATTTTTCCTCAGGTACTGGCATTTTAGCGACTAATGGCCACAGTAAGGCAACAGGAGGACAGCGGTTCCCTTGAAAACACTGTTTTCTTGAATCCTTGTGTTGACCCGTATCTTTCTAACAAAAAATTCCCTTTCCAAGCTTTTACAACAAGTATAGAAGACAAAGCTGTATCTGGATGTTGGAATCTGAGAAACAAAATCCTGCATTTATAACATCCACTCAAGCCACTAAGCACATCTTGTTGAAATCTAGTTTTCCCTGATTTGTATTTATTTTCTCTTCTAAGCTAAGGAAATTTCCTTTACCTGTCAGTGTTATGTCATCGTAAAACTCATCTGGAGAAAGTAAGGAGGAATAGGGAAGCTGTGCCCCCATGAGAAGGTATGAAAACTTATAGGTGCCTGCTCAATCAGGCAATGAGATAATGGTCCTCGAGCTTTCTCTGCAAGACACTGGAGACCTTAGTGAAGGCCAGTGTGACCATGAGCTGAGGTTCCTTCTCACCTGTGAGGACTGAAATGCAGAACCTAGTGGCTGTCATGCTTGTCTCCCGAAACTGAACCCAGTCTGACTTTGGGAATGGGAAAGCTTTGTGGCAGTGCTCTTCCCTTGCCCAAGTGAAGACACCATTATTCTTCTAGTGCTGCTGCGTCAGCCCTGTCTCCCTACACAAGGTTGTGTCTTAGAATATTGTGATCTGAATGGACCATTGGGTACTTAATTTAACACTACAAGACTTCAGACTGCCTAGGCTAAGGAAGGCACCGGAAGCCTCTTATATGGAAACATTCATATTCAGATTTTCCGAGACTGACAGTGTTTTGACAAGCTGTGCCAAAAGAATGCGTTGTAAACATGAAGACATCTGGTCTCATGTTTGAATGTTATTTAATACAGTGGAATTTATGATCTTAAAAACTGGTCAAATGTGAAGAAAAACATTTTATTCCATAGTTTTCCCAGTTAAATAAAAAACTCATCTCTGTCTGAAGAAGATATGGCTGCTTGAGCAAAAAAAAAAGAAAAGAAAGAAAACACATATTGATGAAATGGGCTTTATAATCTTCTGCCCAGTGGCAACTTCATTATCTATTGTAATGATGGTCTGAGCCTAAGCCTTTTTCCTGCGGTATACCTGAGGGTTATTGTATTCTTTCTTTTCTTATTGAAACAAAATGGAACACTGCATGTAATCAAGCTAAGTCAAATGTGAGCCAGTGTGCAAGTGCTTCTTAAAAAACTCTGAGTATATGGATAGAGGGGAACATTTCAAGCTCTGACAAGTCTCATCTTGTAAACTGTGCTCTCCCATCACTCTCTAACTCAATAAAACTATCTAGTTTTACACTGTTTTGCCAAGCAGAATTAAGTGATAATTACATCTGTCTTTTCTCTGTTTTGGTATAAGGCCCAGGTATTTTAGGATTTGACAACTGTTGTAAAGATAGAAACATCAGTGAAATTTAGAGTGGGTTTTTTTGGTTGGTGTTTGTTTTTTTGTTTTTTTGGGGTTTTTTTTGTGAATTGTGTGGTTTTATTTGCATTGCTTCTTCAGTAAAGTTTCTAATAGAGTGAAACGTGTTTACATTTGTAAATAAGCTTAAATGCATCAAGGGATTAGAATTTTAAAACGATAATTTGTTGGGAGGTTTACATCTAAAAAGCCAGAATTCGGGTACAAAATTCTTAAAAATAAAATAAAAGAAATATATATCAGAATCCTATTATGCTGGTAATGATCTGCAGAATCTTTTGCAATTGTGTTGGTAGGTGCAGCCTGGCTGAGGTCTGTATCAACCAAAAGGTGATGCTACGTTTGGATGAAGAAGTCCCTATCACAAAACCCATAACCCTGGATACGCTGCTTTCCCACAGTCCTAGGTCAGAGTGGCAGCAGGGGAAGTTCAGTCTTCTGTGGAGCATGTACGTGCATGCCCGAGACCGTTCAACCTATAGTCGGTGTGGAGCAAAGGAAAGCTCTTTTCAGAGTTGCTGTTGCTAGCATCTTTCTGCAAGAACCTTTTGCTGTGTCTGATCCATACATCATTCTACAGACTCCTGGACTGATACTGCAAAGCCACGTGCTTTGGCCAGCTGTGTTCCCTGTTTATCATTGCAACTCTTTGCTATTGTTTAAGTCCTGCATAAACAAGGCTGTGCCTGTTCCTTTCTCCCTCTAACACTTCTGTTAGTCCCCTCAAAAGATCTATTTCCCTTCTCCTTTTGACTGCTCCTTTTTCTGATGAGAGGTATTCCTTTCAGTGCAAAGGAGATGTTGCATGTCAAGCCTTTTCTTGACTCTTCTCTTGAGTCTCTGTAAGTACAGGTATTTCAGGCGACATCTACAGGCTCAGTGGTCTTCAAAAAAGTGGAAAGAATCTTGGATTTTTGGTCACCACATCCATTAAAAGGGTGAATGTGTGTACCTTTCTCCTACAGTTTCTCTAACTACCTCCCAGGTACAGCTATGCAGGCGCTAGTCCCTGAGTCCTCCCTGAAGAGAGAACAGCTGCACTCCTTTTTCTTCTGTGTTTTGCCCTTGCTATGTAGATCTCATTTTCAGTTTATTTCACTGCTTAATTGGTTTTATGTGACTGTGCAGGTGTTGTTTGCCTAAGTCAACCACTTAAGATTGAGAAAAATTGTTTTGCTGTAACTATATGTGTTCTCTGACAAATAATGGACTAAAAGCATGTTTCCTATTCTGAGTCATACTCCAGAGCTTTCATTAGAATATTAATAGAACATACGCATAACCCAGAGATAACCCACTCCTCTTAGCACATCACCAAGAAAAACTTTGGAATACTGTTCTGTCTTGCGTTGAGTACTTTCTTAAGTAAGTAATAAAATGGGGCATGGCGTAAGTGTGAGTTAAGGGTAGGACCACCAGCACAACAAATCCTCTAATGCAGAGAGAAATTACTGCAGAAAACAAGATGTCCTGGTGTGGGAACCTGGACAGACTGAAGGTCACTGCTCTGCCTAGCTGTTGCTAGAGCATAAACTCTAACAAAATGAAATGTTTCTGTGTCTTATCTCTTGCTGCAACAATTTACTTTATTGAGTGAGTGCCAAAACTGAATCATGAAGAGCTGAAATAAAACTTTCCTCGTTGTTTAGGCATAAATCGCAGCCTTTACTCTGGTTTTAGTTGACAAAGTATGGGAGATGCATCAAGAATCTGTTTCAATAGGAAATGCCTCTTTACAGAAAATGAACAAACAAAAACTTCTACAAAATACCCAAGCATTACTTCTTTTAAAAACCACTAGGTGCCAGTATTGTCTTATTATGACTGTATTGTTTCACTGTGTTTCTCTCCTATAAGAATCGTTGCTGTTTGCCCTTAGCAATAACACAAACCCTTCCAAATAGAGGTTAGACCCTTGCATCTGAAAAAGACGCATAATACTGAGCAGGGAGTCTCTTTATGTTTGCTTTACCTGCACATCTAGAGCCGTCAGGAAGTCCACTTTTTAACCCAGCTGTTTCTCTGACATCTTCTTGATAACTAGCGTCCAAAAGGGTAGCTAATAAATGGTAATGCCTCAGGCACCTCCTTCCCATGCTGTACACCCTGGGGGCAATGCAGTGAGGATTCCTGCAGCCAAGTAGAGCAGGATGGTCGGGGTGGCCTCCTGACACACCAGCAGCCAGTTTCCAAGGCGAAATGCCAAGCTGCTGTGCCCAGGCTGCTATGAGGTACTTCAGAGACTGCCTTACATTGCTTGCCGTTGCCTACTGTTTGCTCTCTTCCTCATTTACCACAGCTTTCTGACTCAGTGCTTGTACTACATAACATTCCAAAACTTTCTTATGGTTAAACACGCATGTGGGTTTTTCTGAACACATGCAACAGAGTGACTGTAAAACAGTACCACAACTGAAGTTCCTGTGAGATGAAGTTGATAACATCTCTGGCTCTGGATTGAGAGTGATGTCTAAAGGTTGCAGTGTTTGTAGTCAGTGCTGTATTTTTCCAAATGCTGCCAGTCTTGCTAGGAAGGAGCTCTGCTGGTCTACTGACATGGGGAGTGGATCAGTGAGATAGCTCTGTTGTCCCACAGTTTAGCTGGTTGATGTGTCGTTCTCTTGGATGCTGTTGCATTGAATTATTGCCTAATGATATTGTTGATGTTGAGCATACCTAAGTTTTGATGAAAACAGTTGAGCTAAGAATCAAAGAAGTCCCACTGGAACTGTGCACCTGCATTTGTAATTGCTAATTAATTTCATCAGCGGTAGCAAAATTAAGGGATCAGTTACAGATCTTTTGCTTATAGACATCACACAGTAACTTAATTAAGTTAATTAAATGAGCTAATTAAGTAACTTAAGTAATTAAGTAATGTACTCAGTGACTCCAGGAATGTAAGAATATTGTTTATTAGTATTCAAAAGCTCAAACCAACCTGTGTCAAGACCTAACTAAATTTCCCCAGCTTGCCAAGACTCCAAGGTGACAGATTTTTTTTGCAGGGCAGTTTAGTATGTAGGCGGTGAATTTACCTAGAACACCCTAAAACATGGTGTTTAATTAAGATAGGTATTGTCCTAGGACATCATGCAATGCAATGCAACACACAGTATGGAGTTCAATTTTGCAAGAAATTTTAGTTTAGAACCACAGTTTTTCTGATTGTAGGTGTAAATAAATAATTTTTCCCCCTTTTCTGCTGAACTTTTCTGTTTCACAAATACTTGCAGACTCATTCCTATGTAGAAATTTTAACTCATAAACTCTCCGCTGTGACTGTTTGCTAGTTGGTATGCACTTATAATCCTATTTCTCGATAAAATTTAATAAGACAATTCCCATGGTGAATTAAGTCATGCTGTTACAGAATAAAGTTCCTGTATTTAGAAGGAAATTAGTGAACAATGAAGAAAGAGACAAAGGCATAGTGTAACTGAAGCCCACTTAAAGATGCAAATAAGTAATAGTGTGCACTGTTACCATAAAGGAGTTATGAAATCTATTGCATTTTTAAAAATTTGCAGGCAGACTATTCATTCATTAATATATTTCATGATTTCCACGCCTGCCCTCGGCAAGTCTTTATTCAAATGTGTCTGCTATCATGGTTGTGTTAGGGACATTTTCCCTTTCATCCACACTGGTAGCCTCCTGTACACAGCTGAAAGGACGGAAGGTGTATTTGTTGGGATTCCTGCAGGTAATGCGAACTTTTGAGTGCTTGTATGGAATCATTTTCCTCTCCCTCAGCCATCTCACAGAACCACAGGATGGTTGGGCTTGGAAGTGATGTCTGGAGATGATTTAGTCCAAACCCCTCCTAAAGTAGGTTGACCCAGACCAGGTTGCACCAGATCACATCCAGGCAGGTTTTGAATGTCTCCAGAGAAAGAGATTCCACATCTCTGCAGCCTGTTCCAGTGCTCTGGCACCCTCAAAATGAAGAATTTTCTCCTCACATTCAGATGGAACCTCCTGTGTTTCAGTTTGTGCCTGTTGCTGCTCCTCCTATTGTTGAGCAGCACTGAAAAAAGTCTGGTCCCAGCCTCTTGACACTCACGCTTGAGATACTTAAAAGCATAAATAAGGTCCCCTCTCAGACTTCTCCAGGTTGAAAAGATCCAAATCTTTCGGTTTTTCCTCATAATAAAGATGCTCCAGATCATCTTTGTAGCTCTCTACCGGACTCTCTCCAGTAATTCCTCATCCTTCCTGAACTGCGGAGCCCAGGTGCAATGCCTGGTCAGACTCAAATTCATGATAAGTTGTAGCAGACTTGCCCCCCTCATCTTGGAAGTGAGATTTGGAGCCGTCTCACTGCTTTCCTGCGATCTGCTGCTAGTGGCATTTCCCACGGGAGTCTCGTCTTCCCTCACCACTTGTAGCAGGATGCTTTAATCTCCTCACTGACATCAGGCCTACACGCCAAATGTATCTTCAGCGGTGCTCCCTGCCCTGGGCCCCATATGGCAGACCACTTGCTTTCCAAGCTGTTGCCCAGAAGCACCTGCAGGAATAGCACAGCTTCTTTCAGTGATGGTGAGGGGCCCTGGAAATGCAGCTACATGCTTGGGATGACGAGACTCGCTGGCCGTGATGCTCTTGCCAAGGCACCGGTGCTTTCCATAGAAATGTGCCACCTGCTTCCCGCTCTGGCCTGCGGCAGCCACAGCATGGGCTGGGGTGTTATGTCAGAGACGTGAGGGATAATGCACCCAGCTGCTGCTGCCCCACGCTGGGTGGGACAAAGAGGCGAGCCTCTGGGTTCATTTTCAAACCATGTCACAGAGCTGCCAGGAAAGAGGCAGCAATATCCTATTGTTAAAAAACAGCAATCCCTGATTCCCCAGTCATGGCCTCATGCTGAAGTGTATCCAGAGGACTTTTACAATCAAGTGACATTGAGAGCAAAACAGTCACACTGGCTCAGCAGAGACCTGAAGACAGTTTTAGAGATGATCTTAAAGAGCCTAGAGGAACTGATGGAAATATGCAGATCTAGCTGCAGTGGTTGTTGCCCAAACACAAAATTATGAACAGTTGTGAAACAGGGTCAGTGAATACATTTACAGTTAGAAAACAAAAATTAATATTTTTTTTTTCCTCTCCTGCTTAAATGCAAGAAGAGCAACCCGAAAGTATGTTTGTAGATGTATTAACCATACTAAAATTGTTTTGGAGTCTATTCAAATGTTACTGTATGCATTCTGACTGGAGAACATCCCAGGATCTGAAATAGTAATCCTGTGACCATCAGGCAAGAAGACTGCAGTAATCTGAGTGGCAAACAGAAGAAGGAACATTACAATTCCTGCAGAAATTTAGTTTTCTGTTTCCAAGCTGGTAAACTTGGTAATGGGAACAAATCAGGCAAAGAATGTGATCTGATGAAAAGTACTGATGCAAATATTGACCCTTAAATATTGTTGTTACTGATGACTTAAACTATTTTTTTCAGTTGGAAGACACATTCATTCAGGCTAGTGCAAACGCCATGTAATTCAGTTTTTAGTAGCATCTTATTTATTAATTTTCTTTACAGATGTGTGTAAACTGAAAGAGGGAATAGAACTATTCTTTTTATTATCTCATATGGCAAGTTTAGCCTTGAGAAAAGGAGGCTGAGGGGAGACCTTATCGCTGTCTACAACTACCTGAAAGGGGGTTGTAGCATGGAGGGTGTTGGTCTCTTCTCCCAGGTAGCAAGTGATAGGACAAGAGGAAGTGGCCTCAAGGTGCATCAGGGGAGGTTCAGATTGGATATTAGGAAAAAATTATTCACAGAAAGTGTTATCAGGCATTGGAACAGGCTGCCCAGGGCAGTGGTGGAGTCACCATCACTGGAGTTGTTTAGAAGACACATAGAGGAGGTTCTTAGGGACATGGTTTAGTGCCAGAGTTAGGTTATGGTTGGACTCGATGATCTTGAGGGTCTCTTCCAACTGAAATGATTCTATGATTCTAAATGTGCTCAAATTTTATGCCAGCCTTTTCTGTTGGATAGAGTCCCTAATGGACAATCTCTCTTCCCACTTCTCTTAGTCCTGTCCCTGATATTGGTTGTAAATATGAATTCTGCTGTGATCCTGAAACTTTCACAGGCTTGCTGATGTTTCTGAGAGTAGAGGCACTTCTGTAGCTATATCTAGAGATACCACGACAACAGATCAATGCAGACCATTGAATATATGCTCACACGTAGTGCTTGGATCTCTGATGGTCTTCTGTTTTCACTCTGTTCAACAGGTTGTCATTCTGGAATGGGTGATATTGGATCAAAGTGTCATGAAAGAACTTGGTTGCTGAAGCATCAGGACTTGCCCTTGAGTCTATGTCGATCAGAAGAGAAACTTGCTGGAGAGCAGTTTTTGGACTGATTCCACTGAAAAAGTGCTGACAGTGGATGAAGGAGTTGTGGCCCCTGTACTGCATAGCCAGTAACCCCTAGTGCTTAGAACCTGGGAGAGAAAGCCAATTAAACTGTGAAAACGTGCAAGACTTCGAAGAAAAAGTAAAATCTATGTGCTTGTAAGTCTCTTTGCCCAGAACTACATCTGAGTGCTGTCAGAAGCTGCAGAGCATACTTGATACATTCAGGATATGTATGCAAGAGAGAGAAGCAGATGACATTTAAAAGCTTTGTTGCCCATAATTTTCTCAAACTTGGGCAGGGCTTGTCAGTGCGCGGCGTGCCCACTTGCCAAGGAGCAGCATCTCTAACCCTGGAAGGCAGAACCACTTCCGGTTACTGCATAGTTGTCTTGTGCTTTTTGCTCGTGTTGCTGAGGCCACTGCAGATCAGAGCCTGAGAATTTTCGTTGCCTCTTGCATATATATGGCTATTAGAGGTACATGGTGGCACGGATTAAAAATTCATCTGCTGGATCTGCACAGCAATCTGTGCTGCGGTTGACTTCTGCCTTGCCCTCTGCAGTTTGACCCTCGTAAACTGGTGTTCAGAAGGAAACCAGCACTGGTTTCTGCTGTCCCCTTAAAAAAGGAACTATTTCCAAGGCTTAAGACCTGCTTTGTGCCACTTTAATTCTTCTCATCAGATATGGAGGGACTACTGCGAGACACATGCCATAAATTGTAGGTATGTGTTTTCATACACACTCCTGTGTTTTCCGTAATCAGTGCTAAACAGCAGCTTTGTTTCTTTGGGCCTCTAACTATTCGACACTGCAAGTATTTTACACTGAACTGTCTGGATAACTTATTAATCTCAAAATTGCTCAATACTGAGATGCTTGCTCTTTCATATGTGCAAAGAGTGTCTTGAAAGGATTTTCCTCTTGTCTCATAAAACACACAAACTGTTATGGTTGTAGAATCAAATTGTCCTAGCTAAAACCTATTTGTTCTTCAGTCTGTTTCATCTTTGGAAAACATCTACTCCTATTGACACAGCCGATATAGCCAATATGGGGTGTTCTGTCAGTAATCCACAGGCTCTGGGAATGTCTCAGAGTTACAAGAACTTTCCTTTCTTTTCTTCTCTGCAATTTATGGCTTATAATTTCCTCTTTTACTAGTATTTCTAAAATATATAATTGAAGTATGCCTTCAAATTATAAAAAAGTAAGAAGTTCAGACTTAGAGAGAAACTTGCAGTTAATTTGCTTTCTGGCACCTAAAGGCCAAAGAGCAACAGGACTTCATCAGGGACCATATGGGAAAACTCTTGGCTTGCTTTGTTTCTTCTTTCTCAGTAATCCCTGCATTTGCAGTGAATCAAGACACTGAAAAGTATTCACAGCTTACAGCATACTGGGGCACATATATTGAGAAGGAAATTTTTCTGTCCTTGCACCCATGGCATAATTCACATGGCTCAAGCATTGGTGAAATTTCTTCTGTGTTCTTCCCTGGTGGACCACAGATTTGGAAGACTTCTCTAATTGACGGCTTGGTGCAATGTTCTGAGATAAACTCCACGCTTAAACTTTGTTCAGGGAACAAGGAAGTGTTAGGAGGCCCGGTCTGGAATATTGGAGAAGATAAGAGAGCTAGACCTATTCTGAGAGGGAAATTACTTCATCCTCAGCCATAGCACAGCAATAGTTTGAGAACAGGATAAAAGGAGAAAATACTATCCATGTGAAAATCGCAAATCCATCTGCCCTGTCTTTTTCCTTGGAATAACTCTCCTGTGACCTTGAGAAGGAAGTTAACTTTTATAGAATGGAGGCCTTACTGCTAAGGTAAACTTTCTCACTGAAAGTCTGGTGGGTTTCTCCAGGCCCTAATACTGTTCCTTTAGCCAAACCTAATAATTCTGTACTCAACAGACTCTAACAACTGCAACTGGAGTTGTAGAAGATATGTTAAGGAAATTTCTCTTGGCTCCCACTGATCTTACTACTGAGACCAGGTTATTAAGAACGGAAAAGAAGATGCTTTGCATATCAAGGCTATAGCAGCTAAATATCTGTGCATATGGAGACTCCTAAAGACTAGATGCCCAGAGTGAGAAAGACTGTTGGAAAATGATAGTAAGAGAGAGGCAAAATGAATACTCCTAAATTCTGGAGTGGAGATACTAGGGACAGAGATTGGGCTTTGCATTGAAAATTGCTTTAGAAGACAACAAGGAATAAGAGGAGATTTGAAGGGTGGAGAACTTTGACTTGGCAGGAGAAGAAACTGGAATGTAGCCATGGAGAAAAGGTAAATCTGGTTAGGTGAATGGAAGTGAGGACTCAGTAGAATCAGCTCAGCATCTTGTGCAAACTACTGATATATTTTTCTGATATTGTGCTGTGTTAGTGAGAAGGGTACATACAATAAGGCATCTAACGCTTTCTTATTTCTAGACATCTGGAGGAAAGAATCTCGCCATAAGTAGCGATTTGCAGGAGTCCCAGTCCCGCTCTCTCCCGCCTGCCTCTCTCTGTCTATGCTCTCCTCACAAGGTTCCTTGTGATAACCTGGGTTTTGGTGGATGGCACCACCAGGATATTTTTTACTAGATGAGAAATTGCTTCTTTGTGCTTCTCTTTCTTTCACGCATGAAAAGTACGGATAAATACAAGAAAGCTTGGATGTATAAAATGGTACATTACATTAGCAACCCAAAGACCTGTCATCATTTTGTTGTGGAGCCACAAAGACCTTCCCACCTCTTATTGTATAGGACATATATATTTTGCATGAACTGCTAGCGGTTTATATCTTATGAAAACCTAATCTCTTCTTAGGGAAAATGTAGTCCAGAGCACAAGGAGTAACAATTTTTCTTACAGTTTATGGCCTAGGGCGACATGTGTTGCAGAAACCACAGACTCAAACTTACGCTTATTAAGCAGAAATCATTCTTCTTAAAAAGTTTTGTGTTGAATGGGAGTCAAATGTTACTTGTGCTGGTGATTACTGAAATACTTCCAATGAACACCATGCAAGATAACTTCAAAAGAACATACAACAAAGGCTTGAGAGGTAAGATTGAGAGAATTATCCTGTTTGATGTTATTAAAACTTACTGTCTAGATACTTATTAGGCTGCCACAGTGCTTTTCAGCTGATTTTCTTTCACTCTGTGCATTATGTCCATGACTAAATGTATGATGGAGTCCCTTGTAGGTGACTGTCCCAATAACAAGTTATTTTTGGATCTCACTTTTTGATCTTTGTGATTTTCTCACCTGCTTTTAGCCATTCTGCTTTGTAAACCTAAGGAGCAAAGCCATATTGCATAACTCACATGCATGTGACAAGGCGGAATTTCTCCTGTCTCAGCTTGGGAGTGACAATGCACAAGGTGACAAAGGCATTTTTCCACTGTACCATTGTCTGCTTAGTTTTAATGTCTTGCACTGATGCATAGTGAGATGAGAGGAAATACTCTTTGTGAGACAAAGGGAAATTACAAGTGTGAAAAAAAGCAGGCAGGCTTATAAATAGACAATAAGGAGTGATACAATTCTGGGTTTAAGGATTAAAGGTAGCAAGGAACTCACAGTATCTTGCAACGAACTAATAGTGTTTAGGTCATTCTTCAATCCATGTGTTCACGGGTCAGCCAGCCTTTTTATGGAGTTGCTTAATTTTGAATTTCTGAAGACTTTTTCAAATTCTTATGCCTAAAATGACTTTTTTTCTCCCTTAGGGCACCTCAAGCTGAAGGTCCCCTAGATGAGTTAAGTGATACTTCCGATTTTCCTACAGATGTAAATTTTTGGCTGACAATTGAAAACCTGCCTTGTCTCTCCACTGTTCCATGATTGGGAACTGGGATGAAGAGTTTCATGTGAAGGATGTGAATGTATACTAGGATTAGACCCAGTGCTCCTTGAAGATTAGGACAGGAAGGATCTATAAATTAATACACTTCAGTGGAAAAAAAATGTAATAATCTGACATTCTTCAAGCAGCTGTCCATGAAACAGCGTAGAACAGGCCTGGTCTGCCCATGTCCTTTGGAGGGTATGTAGCAGCTTAGCTGTTTCCCTACAAAAGTCAGATGAATTAACACAATCCTGCCTTTAAAGATAACAGTAGAGAAGAAGGCTTCATACCATGTCCTGCAGGTGCTTTCAGTGACAGGCTGAAATTGCTGGCTCTTCAAACTCCTTATCAAATGCACTAACAGTTCATATAAACCCTGGTGCAGCCTCCAGTCACAAGTGACCTAAAAAGTCCTGAAATTTTTTCTTTAGATAATAGCAGTTGGAATGATCCTGTGCTATGCTGCTGAAGAGTCACAAGATAAAACTTTACCCTGCAAGATGTTGATTTCTAGCAGTCACAGACATTATACAGTAGGGTACTGTTAGGCTGCAGAAAACCCTGTTGCCATCTCTCCTGTGTTAGTGTCTTTGAAAAGGATAAAGCAAGAGGAAGGCTGTTTAGAACAGAATCGTATTCCAGATGCAGTCTCACCAGGGCAGAGTAGAGGGGAAGGAGAACCTCTCTTGACCTACTAACCACCCCCCTTCTAATACACCCCAGGATGCCATTGGCCTTCTTTGCCACAAGGCCACAGCGCTGGCTCGTGGTCATCCTGCTGTCCACCAGGACCCCCAGGTCCCTTTCCTCTACA